>JAHTLZ010000016.1:73603686-73627582 GCA_023846285.1 Phrynocephalus versicolor
AGCAGAACATGGGCGTATCAGGCAATTTACATCTCTCTTTCACACACATACACATATATTCCTTTTAATTCTGTCTGAACACCAACTTCCAAGGAGACCTTGAGGAATGCAGGCAGTCTGTGGAATTGCATACTTTGGTTAAGACGGCCTACCTTTGTATTTTTCAAAGAAGAATGGGAATTATCTCAAAGAGCCCTTGTGTCTTTCTTTGTTTTTCTTTCACAGCACAAGATATGAAATCCCACTTGAGTTTATGTGCCACCTGATTAGTGCTTCTTTATTCTTATCATGCCTGAACTTGCTGTCTTTTAAACTGATAGGCTTTGGGGAAAGTTCAGGAGTTGAGACTAAGGCTATAGTTAATAAGCATAAAGATTGGAAACGTGTCTGTGTGTTTGTGTTTTATACCACTGCTACAATGTCTGCTGTTTGTGCTTGTTGGGAGATTCTGGGGCCTGTAGCCCAAAAAGTAAAGTTTCCAAACTTTGGAATAAGAAACGGATATGGAAACTATAAAATATGATCAGTTCCTGTTGGCATTCTGGATTTCCTCGCTTCTACAGAGGGACAAGGCAGAATTTTGCTCATTGTGGTCTAATAAACACACAGAGAAATGAGTAAACTGGGGTGGGGAGAGGAAGGCACAGACATGTGTAAGGTTGCATACAAAGGTATGTACAGTGGAACCTTGACTTACATGCTGCTTGACTTACAGCATATTTGACTTGTAGCAAGAAGGGGCCTGTTTGACTTGCATCGCGGGCTCTGACGTACAGCTCAGAGCCCCGGCGCAAGGCTCTGGAATTGGGCGGCAGCCATGACCCAGCATCGTGGCTGCCGCCTCCAAACTGCTCCTGCCTTCTTCCTATCCTCCAGCAGCGGTGACTTGGGCGAGGCCAGCTCTGAGCACCTGGAGCTGGTCCTCGGCCTCGCTGAAGCTGCCGCTGCCACTGGAGGAGAAGAATGACCAGGAGCTCGGGGCTGGCCTCACTGGTTAGACAGTCGGCTCAGTCTTGTAAAAAATCTGGCTGCAGAATTCTAGTCCACAATGGAAGCATTTTAGTTGGGGAGCTGTACAGTTATGGGACTCTAATGGTAAGCATAGGGTTGTTCAGAACTTGGAACGTCAGGTTAAAAATCAGTAAAACTTAAATGTTAGACATTGTTGATGTGATCATTTAAAAGTGGAGGCATATACCTTGTGGACTATAATTCCACTGCCTCCTCCTCTCTTTGAAGAGACATTTCATTTACATCCCTGGAAAGAATCTCCTATCCCAGTCAAATTTGTGTTAAATTGCTGTTTTCGGGGGTCTTTTTCACCGTCTGGAACGGATTAATCCACTTTCCCATTACTTTCTATGGGAAAAGTTCATTTGACTTGAGGCATATTTGACTTATGTCTAGATCTCTGGAATGAATTAATGACTTAAGCCAAGGTTCCACTGTATATTGTAACAACTTAAGTGTTCTGCATATATTAAGAAAAATGTGCACCAAATGCACATATAAATTTTCATGGGAATCTATCACCAAATGTAAAAAATTTGTCAACAAATGAAATATCAGCACAAAATGCACTTGAGATGGGAATACTGAAATTTACAACTAATTCTATCCTTGCTTCTAAGTACTTAATAAATGCCCAGTTGCTTGAAAGAATCAAAGCCAAGTGAATAACTGAAAAATACATGTATGTCCAGGCAGTCAACAGTAGCTAGAATGTAGCTCAGGGAAAACATTTAAAAACAAAGGCAAAAAGAAAACTGTGAAATTCCAAAAAGGGAATCAAATTTAACAAGTTCAAGAACAAATATATTCCTCTTTCTCTTCCCATCCTCTTAAACAAGAGATTTATTAAGGCACAGACCAATGGTCCAGATCAATTACTGTGAAAAGGCCAGGGCACAGTATGTCAAATGAGAAACTTTCTACCTCATTAAAGGTGAAAATAAAGGGGATTTGAGCAACAGAAGACCCTTGCGTGTTTGCTGATGGGATTCGAGATTTGTTATTGATTTTCAGAGTTGAGGCACTTAACTCTTTTTTCTTTGTTGAAGAGTCATTTTATTGTTACAATGATTGCACACACGCCCTAACCAAAAACACCTCTCATCTGAAGAAAGAGTTATCTAGATTTAAAAGATAGGGTATATTAAATGTTTCTTCTCTTGTGCAAATTTATTACATGACATATTTTTATCTCATAAAGTGAAATGTAAGGATAAACCATCTCCTTTCATGGCTTGAAAATGAAATAAATGCCTCTTTAAACAGCTGAAAATTATCTAGAGACTGCCATGACCACAAAAAAACCTCCTCTGGATTTAACTAATCCATTAAGTCCTCACACACACACAATCCTGGAATCTCAGTCTCTCTCACTATCAGGCCTGGGAAACTGTGACTATTCAGATATCGCACAAGGGTGAAATAGGATGGGAGTTGTTCAATTATGCTGAGAGGGCCACAAATTCTCTGACCCTTTTCCATAGAGATTTAATCAAAAGTGTAAACATCTCTATAAATTATATATGATATTATTAAAACAAATTATTCAATGGAGCCATAAGAATTAGATTTAATTATATATTTTATGGAACCCCAGCATAATAAAAAGCAGTAGCAAAGACTTATTTAAATGTTAAGGGGCTTGCCCACAGGTGGCAAGTGTGAGTGGGCTGGAGCAAGCTTATTGCAGCAACGTTGAGGTCCAGTATGCCCTCCTGTCAATTTGGCAACCTTGTGAAGCTGCTTAGAGAGCCACTTCACGGTACTGGGAAATTAAATACTTCCTCAGCTCCGTGAAAGGGCTGAGAAAGTGAAAAAAATATTTAAACATGTCTTCAAGGAGCACTGCATCATTTTAAATGGAGGAATCATAGATTACGTATGTGCAATAGTTATGTATACTTGATACAAGTACTGAACCTAACTTATAATACACACACCTTATACTGTTTTTAAAGTGATCCAGGGTGTATTCACCACTCTAATACACATTCCTTCCCACCCTCCACACACACCTTCCTCAGCTCTGAAGGGATTAATTTGCCAGTATCATGAAGTGGCTACCTTTAGAATATCTAAAATATTATCTTTGGACAGAATATGCCAAACATAAAGCTTTGTGCAAAAAACAAACAAACAAACAAACAAAAACACTGCTGTAAACTTTCCAACCCAAACCCATGACATTTAAATAATATTTCTCTTTGGGATGAAAGCTTTGGAAATATTTCTGTCTTCTCTGAAAGAAAGAAAAACATTGTAGAGGGGAGGAGAAAGACAAGGGTTTGGCTATGTGTGGAGGTAGAAAGAACCAGCCAGAGCCCCACCAACTATTAGTGCACCACACAGGGAAAGGACCCAGAGAATCACTGGTCTGTGGAACTCCCTGCCAGAAGAAGTGGTGACAGCTGTCGGCCTTGACAACTTTAAGAAAGGATTATACAAGTTCATGGAGAACAAGGGTATCAATGGCTATGATGATGGATGCCTAAGGACAAGCTCCAGGTTGGAGAGATAGGCAGGATATCTCTCAATGCCATTTGCCGGGGAATGATAAGCAGGTGAAGACATCTGCTTGGGAATAGCCTGAAGCAAATGGTGAGCCACTGTGTGAGACAGAATGCTGGACTGGATGGGCTGTGGCCTGTTCCAGCAAGGCTGTTCTTATGTTCTTATGACCCAGAACCAGGTGAGAGGTCTGGGTGGCTGGGGAAAGGGGTGGGGGGTGATTGGCCATGAAGTGCCCATCCCTAATTAAGATATGAAAGACAAACGTCCCTGGATTACTAATGTGTCTTAACACGAAAAATAAAGACACATTATAATGGAATGGGTTTCTGAACAATTATTCAGAACTCAGGAACACCTTTTCCATGACCAAAGGAAAATAAAACAGGCATCTCAAACACATCCAATGACAAATTTGGTACTATTTTTCATTCCCATATTCATGAAAAGCTGTTTCTCTGTATTGCTAACTATCCTTCAAGAACTCATAGATGAGACTGTAAAGGGAGGTGGGAATCCCCCTGGCATGCCACAGTGCTTCCCCCTCTCAGTTATATTTAAATTACTGTATTTTGTTTTTTAAAGAAGAAGAGACAAATCTCCATAAACACTGTGTTTGTTCATGCCACGGTCCTTAATAAAATTATTTAAGAACACCAATAAAACAAACTGCAGACACAGCCATGGAGGATACAGTAAGCAGAAAGAAATATCTATCTTCCAGTTTACAGTCTCCAAGACTGCTAACAGCATACTTCTGAATACATCTGAAGCAACAGTGTTAGTATAAAATAGAATATATTTAAGATATGTTTGTGCCACACTCTTAGCAGAACAGGAACTTAGTGAAGTGGAAATGATACACCCATTTCAAGCAGTAAACTAATTGATGGGGAAGAACAAGAGGCAGCCAAGAAGTCAATGCAATTCTAACAGTTGTCATTAACAGCCATTATTATCACTATTTGTCAGTGTGGCCATTCTTAGCAAAGGTGTTCATGCATATTAGCTCATGCTGGGGAGAACTGAGCTCCAAAACACACACAATTAATCAAATGTAATCACACAACCTCTTGTTTTTATGGTACTGTAAATTCTTCTGTGCATACAAGAGCAACTATGAGTATGATGTTATATAGATCAACATGTTGGTGGAACTTTTACATCAATGGACATTAATTTCAAAATCAAACTTCTCAATGCAGGCTGTTGTGCTAATGAAAAACGATGAGACACTGTATGCTCTCAGGTATTACAGATCTGCTGCCAGAGCTACAACTGACTTATGATTTCATAAGGGAAAGCATTGCAAACAACGAGGCCAGTGGAGGTGATGGCATTCAAGTTGAAATAGTTAAATTCTTAAAAGAGGATGCTGTAAAGGTGCTACACGCAATGTGCCAGCAAATTTAGAAAACTGAGCAGTGGCCAGAGGACTAGAAAAGATCGGTCTACATCCCAATCCCAAAGAAAGGCAACGCCAAAGAATGCTCCAACTATCGCACAATTGCACTCATTTCACACGCTAGCAAGGTTATGCTCAAAATTCTACAAGGGAGGCTTCAGAAGTATGTGGACAGAGAACTTCTAGAAGTGCAAGCTGCATTTCGAAGGGGCAGAGGAACTAGAGATCAAATCACCAACATGCGCTGGATTATGGAGAAAGCCAGAGAGTTCCAGAAAATCATCTACTTCTGCTTCATTGACTATGCCAAAGCCTTTGACTGTGTGGACCACAACAAACTATGGCAAGTTCTTAAAGGAATGGGAGTGCCTGACCACCTTATCTGTCTCCTAAGAAATCTATATGTGGGAGAGGCAGCAACAGTCAGAACTGGATATGGAACAACTGACTGGTTTAACATTGGGAAAGGAGTACGACATGGCTGTATACTGTCACCTTGCCTATTTAACTTATACGCAGAGCATATCATGCAAAAGGCAGCACTGGATGAATCCCAAACCAGAATTAAGATTGCCGGAATAAATATCAACAACTTCAGATACGCAGATGATACTACTCTTCTGACAGCAGAAAGGGAGGAGGAATTAAAGAATCTCTTAATGAGGGTGAAAGAGGAGGGTGAAAAAAATGGACTGAGCCTCAACATCAAAAAATGGACTGAAGCTCAACATCACCTCCTGGCAAATAGAAGGGGAAGAAATGGAGGCAATGACAGAATTTATTTTCTTGGGCTCCTTGATTACTGCAGATGGTGACTGCAGCATTGAAATTAAAAGATGCCTGCTTCTTGGGAGGAAAGTGATGACAAACCTAGGTAGCATCTTAAAGAGCAGAGGCATCACTTTGTCAGCAAAGGTCCAGATAATCAAATATATGATTTTTCCAGTAGTGATGTATGGAAGTGAGAGCTGGACTATAAAGAAGGCTGATCACCGCAGAATCCATGCTTTTTTGCTGTAGTGCTGGAAGTGACTCTTGAGAGTCCCCTGAACTGCAAGGAGATCAAACCTATCAATTCTGAAAGAAATCAACCCCAAATGTTCACTGGAAGGACAGATTTTGAAGCTGAGGCTCCAGTACTTTGGCCACCTCATGAGGAGAGAGGACTCCTTGGAAAAGTCCCTGATGCTGGGAAAGATTGAAGGCAAAAGGAAAAGGGGAAGGCAGAGAATGAAATGGTTGGAGAGTGTTATCGATGTAACCAACATGGATTTGACCAAAATCCGGGAGACAGTGGAAGACAAAAGGGCCTGGCATGCTCTGGTCCATGGGGTCACAACGAGTCGGACACAACTTAACTGAATAACAACAACAGCAAGGGAAATCATGTAAGTCTTGGTGGCAAAGCACCTCATAGTAACAAAATGCTGTTGCTCTCCTGGACACATGACCACTCATGAGTATGTGCACATGCCCATGGATGCAAAGAGCATAGTTTTATTGGGGGACTTCTTGTTGCGAAAACTTAAGCTATTTCTCTTACGCAAGTTGAAATCAGCAAAAGGATTCTGGGCAACCAGTGCTTGTAATCAATTTATTCTTCTGGCAACAAAGGAATAGCTAAATTACATTATGATCATAAAGTAATGAGTTATAACTTCCATTTTTTAGAGATCTGAATGTAGGTTCAGGTTACTTTTATTTTTGCAGAAGTGTAGCCTCACCAAATGCCGAAGGAGGTATTTCAAACAGGCCAAGTGCCAAGTTCATGCTTTGCTTTGTCCTGCTGCTTTCACATCATTAAAAGGGCCAGCAAAAAAGCCAAGCCAAACAAAAATGCCAGGGCTTCTCTGAAATTTCACCATCAACTTTGAAAGAGCTGAATAATTAAAATATATATATATACACAATGAAACATCTTTGAGTAAACTTTTTAACTCTCCAGTTAAAAGTGCCATGAGCAGAATTGGAAAACGTGTTCCTCATAAAAAAGGAAGAGTTATTTCCATAAATGCATAATTAATTTTAAATATACTTCTCATGCTCTTAGGGAAAACCACAAAAGAAAGTGTCTAATTTCAAGGATGAAGGAATTCAATACCAGAGGTCAAATAACAATCTTTATACAGTACTGTATTCATTATTATGATCAGACAGGGCTGGGGAAAGATCACCTCCCTGATGCCGATGCTCAACTCAGGCTTACAAGAGCTTCCACGTTCGTTATATTTGGAAGCCCTTTGTGGTTGAACCATTCATCTATTTGTTCACGGTTGCAGGCAAGGATACAACCATTTCATCTTCAACCCAATGGAACAAAAAATTAGTAAACACCAAGGGGCTTATTGCAACCACACTACTATCATGTGTTGTCAATTCAGTTAGTTCAAATAATTAAAACAGAGTTGGAAAACAAATTAAAAATGCTTTCAGGTCATCAAAAGGTCCCCATTAATATATATAATAATTTATAAAATTAAAAACATTATCAATTCCATCAGTTATTTGTAAAGCCTTTGAAGTTTTTCAAATGAAAATCAGTATGGAAATACTCTTAAATAAATAATTAATTTTGCACAAAACGATATCCCTATTAACTTGCTCAAAGGGCTGAGGAAAACATGATTGCTATGGGTCACAGTTGCCCCCTCTTCTTGCCAGGCACGGTTTTGAAATGGAAACCTACATACTGGAGTGCATTTAAACACATATTCTGTCCTCACTTCTCCCAGCCCTACCCCCATTATAAAACAGCTTGTTTTTTTATTTATGATGCAGAACGTTCACAAAGTACATGTTCTGAACAGGTAAATATGAATCTGAACCAGAAATACGGGAAGAAACTTTATTCCAAGTGGAATTATCGGTCCACCTACCTCAGCACTGTTTGTGGTGAAAGTGGCTCTAGTCAATGATTTCAGGCAAAAATCATCCTCAGCTCTACCTCAAAATTATCAAGCATGAATTTTGTAGGATTTTGCAAATTTTGAAACACATGTTTGCATATGAACCAAGTGGTAGAACATATGTGCTCCACCACAAATCTACAGCTACATTCATAGTCATACCAACATTTTGAATCAAAGGCTCCTCAGATGGGTCCCATATAGCCACAAAACTGCCAAATTTAATTAATGTATTTTTCTCATAAAGAGGATGGGATGAAGAATGAACAGATGGACGTAGAACGAAGACAACAGTGCAGAAAATTGGGAGAAAAAAGATAAAGCAGTGTTTCCACAAGGTGAGCTGTCAGGAGATAAACTCCTCCCTTCAAGTTTCCTCACAAGGCCCACTGATTCCTAGGACAATATTATTGACAAGTAGCTGCAGCTATCAATTGGTGTGCTTTGGGTACACTGCCAGTTGCCACTGCATATTTATTATATCCAAGGAAGTTTGGAGTACAGAAAGTATCGGCGTGTGTAAGAAGTTTTTAGTTCATAGTACACAGGTCATGAAACTAAAACAAAATGAGGCTATCAGTAGAAAAAGATAACCATGGTGGACGAAGCCTCTGAACTCATTCTGTATCAGTTGTCAGAGGGGCAGCAGGAACAAAAAAAGGAACTGAATTCCTCTTCCTCTCAGAAGACAGCCACTCAACTATAAGAAGAATGTCAGGTTTAGCAATGGGGACATGCTCTCACTTGCCTGCCCAAAACGCTGTGAGTGATCTTGAGCTAAAGAAAGAAATCAAGGAGACGAATGTGTTGTAGCCCAAGATAATAACTTGAAGTACATTCACATGCTGGCTAGATAAATATATGTTGGATCACAGCAAGTTTCTACATAATGTAAAAGCCTATGCCTCAACCCTGTTGGCCAAGGAAATACCTGAGGGGAATACAGCCCTGGACATAATTCCTAGGTGGCTGACTGAACTGACAGAGGAGGCAGAGTGCTAACAAAGTTGATTTGTACGTAAATGGAAACTTGCCAAAGAAGCCCACCAAGTCCCATTTGACTTTAAAAGAGGGATCTTCTCAAAATAAAGGGATTTAGAAGAAGGAGGAGGAGGAGGAGGAGGAGGAAGGAAGGAAGGAAGGAAGGAAAAGGTCAAGAGAAGCAACTCTCTCCAGAATGCAGGGTGGGGAGGGGAAGTATTCTAAGCACCCTATTCAAAACAGCTGGATTTCTTTTAAATACATAGCTGTTCTCCTTCACCCTCTGTGGATTTACAGTTAGGTTATAAAGTAGATGCATGATGCAAACTGAGTTGCAACTGATCTGAATGAATGGTGCAATTGTTTTATGTCATAAAGATGGTCTGGCAGAATCTTCCAAGGCAGAATGCTCTTCCCACAGGCGCACATAATTGCACGCAGAGCAAGAAAAGCACATACTCACACAAAATACTCTTACACCCACTGCCTGGTAAAATACTTCCAAGCCATGAAATACCAAAGGGATTGCATCTGTGACAAGTATGTATCACTTGTGATATGTTTGCTGTGCTTGGTGGGGAGAATGGAAAAAAACAGAACAGGTTTCACATTCCAAGTGTGTACCCCGTAAACAATCTACAGCTGTTTCAATAAGCAAGCAGTACATTTGTTTTTAGAAAAAACAAAAGGACATTTTATCTTGATACCATCTCATCACAATACTCAAGTGACAGAAAAGAGCTGAAAAAACACATTTGAACTCAATGTGCAATTTTCTAGAAAAGCATGATAAGTTAACTAAAGGCGTAAAATGCCAAATACAGATTGAATTAATAATTTTAGAGCTTTTATGTTGTCTGATTAACTAGTGCTTAATGGGGGCCGTGTTGGGCACTTGTGGTCCTCCCAGAGAACCTGGCTCTCCCAAAGGCCAAAGAAGACATTATAGTATATGGGAGATCTCTTACTTGAAGCTCCCAACAAAAATATCTTCCTTTAAAAGTGTTCTGCTTTCTACTTCAAGTAGTCTCTGGGCGGTTTACAGTTTAATTACAGTATGTAAACTACACATTATCCCACCCACCCCCACCAGCTGGGTACTCAATTTACCAACCTTGGAAGGAGAGAAGGCTGAGTTAACCATGAGGCTGCTACCTGGGATTGAACCCCAGGTCATGAGCACAGTTTTACCTGCAGTACAGGTATTGTGGGAAGAGGTGGAATTAACTTATCTTGAAAAGATGAAACATTTGCAAACAGTATAAAGCTCAGGTAGAATGTTGCTTCGTAGAGAACTATAAATTACAAGGGCCAACCACCGAAACTGAGGTCTCATACTGAGCAATTTGCTTCCTTTTTCATAACTTACAATTCATATTACTCCTATATATAGGTGCTTGCATTGGCTCGTGAGAAGAAAACATATAAGGTAGTGAGGTCAGGAGGAGTTACAAGGAGGAAGGGAATACTTAGGTATAGCTCTCTATATTCTTTGTTTCCCACTTCAGTTGACATGTGTAGCTCTCTTGTCATTTGACACAAGTCAAAAACTTGGGTGGCCGGTAGAAAACCTCACCAGGAACCCATGAGGAACTAAGTTCCAGGTGTCTGCAGAGCAAATAACAGCTTTTGCATTAAATGAGATTTGGGGCTGGTTACTGTAACTTCAGCACCAGAGAAGTTACCATATCTGCACAAATTCTACATTTTATAGGTAAAAGCGAGCAGCATCAGTTTGTAAAGATTATTTGAAAATAAATTATGCTAGACTGAACAAAACTCCTAAAGGAGTTCCTCAGGGTAGGCCATAGTTGTAGTGCTATTTATCATTTTCACTAATGACTTGGACTTGCAAAGAGCCCCTTTCTATACATGTTAAATGACATTCCAATTTAAAAGGTTCCAAGTCCATTATATCCAGTAGAGGTGTGTATTTGTGTGTGTGTGTGTTGGTATACATTAGACTGCTATATTTCCAGTGCTCAAAAATCATTAAATAGATCTTCTCTCTGTCAGATATGTATTTCTCTTATGAATATAAAATCTAAGGCCACCATTGATTACAATAATGACCGAATACTAGATGTAAGTCCTTTTATGTACAGAAACTGTGGTGAAGTTGCAATAGCATTGGCCTTCACTTATTTTTAGGTCTGTGAAGATTCTCAGCCATCCAGGTGAGGTTCTCTGGAAGAGTCATGGCAACTGGACTTCTTTTCTTAAGAGATCAAAATGTTTGGCTATTTATCCAAATAGCTTCATCAGTCTAAGGAAAGTTAGTGGCAAGGTCTCCCATTTATACTTAACCTTGATTTCATATCACCCTGGTCTGAATATGCTTATTAGGTGGACAAGGGCCTGAATAGGCTAGTTAGATGTACAATGGCCTGGGATGGGTGAAAATTCCACCTACGCAAGCCTTCCCAACACCCATTAAGTATGGGTTGTTACTCATGGCCTTCCTGGTAGAGGTGTGAAGTGCTTCTGATTTGTTTGGGATGGATGAAAGGGCAGATTGTGCAATAAGAACAATGTGTTACCTTTGGGAGCTACTCTTATAAAGCCCCTTGGCCACTGTGACTGGGTTCAACTTTGGCCAGTGGCAATTTCTCCTCATTTCACCCCTTAAGCAATGGAGAAGGCAAACTGAAACTGGAATCAAAACAATCATCAACGCAGTGAACAATAATTTCTGTTGGGGCAAACTGTCCATATGGATTGTCCAAATAAACAGGGTTTTTCCAAAACAATGGCCGTTACTTCACGAGCCGCTCGCTTCGCGGCAAGCCGTCATTTCTGTGCGAACCGATCGCTTCAGTCCGCACGCTCCTCCTTTTTGGCTGCGACGTCACCCCAACCACGCCCCCTTTAGCGTGCTCCAACCGGGGTGAGTGATTCCCCTGGCGGAGGACGGGAATCTTTTCGCTTCGCATCTCGCTTCGCTCCCAACGTCACATGTGGTCTCGGTTTTTGGCTTTTATTTCAAGTTTTTTTAAAAAATATTCAAACAGGGATATCGATGCATCGCTATATTGTTTCATCGCTTTGCGCTGTTACTTCCTCGCGCGAGTGGCGGCGGCGGCGGCGGGCGCAGGAGGAGCCGCTGCTGCCTCGCCCGGCCAGAGCAGGGCACCCGGGGCAGGCAGCGTGCAAGCGGCGGAGGGCGGGCGGCTGTGCCATGCGGGGCTCCCCCCGAGTAGTGGCGGCAGCGGCGGCGGGGGGCTGCCAATGATGCCAGGAAACAAAACACAGGATCGTACAGTAACCACGCTCTGTCGTGAATGACAGCCAAGCATTGATGCATCGATATGCCGAGTAAATTTTTTTTAAAAAATAAAAGGAGAGTGGAACCGGACGTTGCAAATCAGCTTTCTAATGCGAAGGGAGCAGGTGAGGTAGTAATCGATTCGGTCCCAAAAATGCCCCGCGTGAGTACAGAGAAACAGGGGTGGGAGCGAAGGGAGACCACGTGACCACCACGTGACCGCCTCCGAATTCAAATCGAAGGCAAGGTCAATTCGAAGCGAGGCACCTCGTGAAGTAACGGCCAATGTCTCCCAGAGTCTAGTCCTTTTTGGGACAAGGGAGAATCCCAAAAGTCTTGCAGTTTGTGGGTCTCCGTACAGTCTTCCGGAGTCCCACGCAAAGGGTGCCACAACATAGATGGCAAGCCCGTTCCGCTACTGACTCCTGTGGTTCCTTCGTTTCTTGTCCTCCCAGCTGAACCCTCTTCCAGGAACCATTTGGGTTTGGAAAGACGAACACTTTCCATTCTTGCAGATCCACCCTTTTCCACATCTCTGCCTCTAGTTCTGCTCTTCCTTTCCCTCCCTTTCCCCTTTTTTTCTCTATTATCTCCTCTTGCAAATCATCTTCCCTTTCCTCTGTCAGCAGGAACCCTTCCTAGAGATGTAAAATTTCCAGAAATTTTGAAGCTCAGAAAAAAAACCACTGTGTTTTTCCCCCCAGAGAAAAATAGAATTTTTTTGGAGAAATTGAAAAAAAAAAAGCTAAATTAGCTCTTCCCCCGTTTACAGCTTGAAAGTCATTCTGTTACTTTAGGAACATAAAGTATGACTATGGACAATTTGACTTGACATAAAATTATCACAGCTACCATATTAAAATATAGTATATCCAAATAAGTATTACAAACAGAATTTACTTTTTATAGACTAATGTAGCTAAATGATTCAATTTTCTGGAATCAGATAAATGTAAACTCTTACCTTTTTAAATTAAGTTATTTAAATTAAATTATGTATATACTTTCAGGTTCTTTTTGAAAATAACAAAACAGAAAATAGTTCCAAATGAAATGCTATTATAATTCTCACTATTTACTGGCTAAAATGAAAAACTAGCTAAAAAATAATTAATAGCAATCTTCATGGGAGTGGCTAAAATGGAAATTACCTGGGCCTGGAAATATGCCCAGGCTCTCTCAGGCACAAGATTTGTAAACAGAATATGGGGAGTAGCAGTTCCACATGGAAAAGCTGACTAGTAGGTTAAATGATACAGGGGAGACATAAAACATGATAATGTCCTGAAAATATGGCCAACTCTATTGACCACAGACTTTATACCAAAAACAAAACTGGATAAAATGGAATATGGATTGGACTGTTGGTTAGTTTAAGAACAGTTAATTTTTGTGTTTTTATATTATATTACATACATAATGAGTTACAAATTAAGTGGTATGTTTTATTTTAAGTAAATCAGATGGAAAGCCAGATTAGCTCTAACACAGAATATGACAACCAAGTAGCAATTCAATAGTGTCTGCATGCGGAGTTGTGTAGAAGGATGTGTTTGTGTACAAATGTTCCCCGTATCCATGTTTACCTGAAAGGGATCTAGAGAGAGCTGCAAACCGCATCGAAGTGGCACTAGGGAACCAGTGTTTAAACCTTTCCGTGGGGCCACTGGTTCTTAGGAATAATTCTCCCACTTGCTTTTCTCACTAAAATGGTAAAGACAACGGAAGTATGCCTTTGTCAATGTAAGTAGGGAGATGACTGGTAAGCCACTTCAACCTCAGAAACACTTCCCAGGGTGAGAGTTAAGCATGGAGAAACTCCTCAGCACGCCAGCAAACACCCATACAGCTATTTTTTTTCAATATTAAAAACTCAAGACTGTTCACATGTTTCCATAAGAGATCTAAATTGGGAATAGGCATCCTCGTGCATAGTCCAATTTTCTCTGCAACGGCATGTGACTTTGCATATTAACATGCATGGCTTTATGCAAGTCAAGGCACAGCCTGCCCTTGCCACCAATGTTCTGCAGCTCCCCTTCTCCCTTGCTCTTGGATTAAATTTTGATGCCTGCACAATGAAACTCTGAGATTGATTTCAGGAGAAGCCTATGTGCCAATAGATCTCTGTGTCTTCAGTTTCTCTCCGTACACATCCATGTCACTAGATGATACTGGGGAAGATGTGCAGAAAGCCCTTCATGTGTAGCTCTTGTGCAAGGGATTCCTGTTGTGCCTTGAACTATCCACACACCGCTGCCCAGCAAAGCCGAAGTTCACTTTCTGTCCAGCTTGTGGTTTGGGAAGGAGTGTCTTGTCTGTTTGCCTTGCTCACCTCCCACCCCAATGTGCAACTTCACTCAGCTTTCTCACAGCTACCTCCTGTGACTGACGCACAGACGAGTGCAAGGGACAAGGGAGAAGACAGTGGCTGTTAGAATCATAGAGTTGGAAGAGACCTCAAGGGCCATTTAGTCCAACCCCCTGCCATGCAGGAACCCCATCACAATATTTCTGACAGATGGCCATCCAGCCTCTGCTTAAAAACCTCCAAAGAAGGAGACTCTACCACCCTCCATGGCAGCATATTCCACTGCCGAACAGCTCCAACTGTCATGAAGTTCTTCCTAATGTTCAAATGGAATCTCTTTTCCTGTAGTTTGAAACCATTGCCCCGAGTCCTAGTCACTGAAGCCATGGAAAATAAACCTGTTCCCTCTTCAATATGACATCCTTTCAAATATTTAAACATAGCTATCATATCCCCCCCCCCCAGCCTTCTTTTAGAGAGGCTAAACATTCCCAGTTCCCTAAGCTGTTCCTCATAAGACATTTCCTCCAGACCCCCAAACAACCTGGTCACCCTCCTCTGCACCCACTCGAGGTTGTCAACATCCTTATTAAACTGAGGCACACAGAACTGGACACAGTACTCCAGGTGGGGTCTGACCAGAGCAGAGTAGAGTGGCAATATCACTTCCCTTGTTGAGCGGCTAAGCACATGACAAGTCTTGACTTAATGAAAACATTAAAATGCTGAATTCAGAGAGGAAAATGGCATTACGTGTTTCTCACAGTTGAGTGAAGAGGAGACACCATTTCCCTAAAGTCTGCAATGCATCTTCTCCACACTTCACACAACTAATAGCACAAACCTCTTCAGCATGAAATACTAGTTCTCGGCAGGGAGACCGAGCCAGTCAGTTCCCATTATTTCTATAGACAGCCTGTGATTTTTCTTCCAAACTAGGGCCATAGCTCTTTTCTGGAACATATCCTTCAGGCTGTTCCCTTTCAAACCAGGTCGCAACAGCTCTGGCTCTTCTTGACTAGTATTCTTATGGTATTTAGGCTGAACTCAGAAATAATCTCCACTTGCACCCCTTGCAGCACCGATTTACCTAATTTAGTGCATTAGCCAAACTGTGTATTGCAAATAAGTCCTTCACGCCATCGTGAAATATTCCTAGTCTTGGAACTCTTAACGTGAGCAAATTTCTCTTGATATTCAAGATACACTTCTTCATATAATGCATAATTAATTGATATAGTTTTTAGTCCTAAAGTATGCTGACCTTCACAAGTGAGGATGACTTAATGTAATAGTAAGACATATTTACAGCAGATGCCAGACCTATAGAGATAGGCTTTTTGTATTTTCTAGACTACAAGTTCTATCATTTTTCATTCTGGGAGTTTCACCTACCTTATAGGCATTTACAGATAACGTGATATGATGCACCTGAGAGAAAAATTAAATTAAGGGATTTGAGGTTTTAAATTTATATTTTTAAATTTTAAATTAAAATTAAAAAATATAATTTAAAACCTCAAATCCCTTAATTTAATGTTTTCTCTCAGGTGCATCATATTAAGTTGTCTCTAAATGCCTAAATGCCTATAAGGTAGGTGAAACTCCAAGAATGGAAAATGATAGAATTTGTAGTTTAGAAAATATAAAAAAACCCCTATATATATAAAGCTTGAAATCCAAAATTTACTTTCATTACAACTCTCAGAAGTTGTAATGGCTGTTCGCCTGGCTGTGCTGGCCAAGACTTCTTGTATTTGTAGTCAAAGAATATCTTTGGGTTATATTTGGGAAACACTGTTGCAAAAGAGAAAAGAAAAGAAAAGAAGAAAGCAAAATGTGTGGAAATAGATGAAGGGAAGGATGGCAAATGATACATGTCAAGGATTATTATCTGTCAGATTAGATCTGACAGGAACATATTGAAGCCCGCACCCTTCAAAACATCCCAGTCCATGTTGTATCCAGTTCCAGGATCCCTAATGGCAAATAGAAAAAGTATGAGACTAAACTTTTCTTCATCTTTCTCTATGATTCACAAAATCTTCCTTCCTTCAATGACACTCAATCTGCACACCACAGCACTAAATCTGCCACACTTGAAAGGAATGACTATAATGAAGTTGCTGCAGAAATTAATTTAGTTTTAAGAGAGGCTGTTGAGTGAAGTAAGCTCCTTCGCTTCCTAGTGTTACTTGCTTCATATCCTAGTAAGTTCTTAACACAAAACAAACAAACAAAAGCCAACAAAAAAACCTTCCAGTTTTTGAAGGCGGGATATTGTGCTTCTGCATGCATGATTCATTAAGTGACACAAAGCAAGGGAAAATTTCCAGAAGCTGACTCCTTTTTTATTCAGTTAACAACTTCCCACTCAAACATGAAGCAATTGTCAGGGTGGTTTTCCATCAATAGTGAATGGTAGAGAGCCCAAGAGGGTGTCCTGTAGACTGCTGCCATTAGTGTTGTCATCATTCAGGCTGCCTTTTGCTATGTAAAGCTAGGCATCCTTTTTCCTACTGGCAACGCAGGCACAAACCTGTGCAATATCAGGCAGTTTCCTTACTTTCTGAACCATGGATAACAAGGCACAACAGCCCACATTCGTAAACCAAAGGGTTTTATTAAAAAAAAAAAGAATTTAATTTTCTAGATTTTCATAATGGAAGTTTATTTATACATACAGGACACAGAAACCCCAACATTTTCTCATGTACAATTACCCAGTGGTAAAGATTCTCACAGGATGAGCATATAGTTGCTCGGAGAAGACAGAAGCAAGAATTGCCAGGATGTGGCTGTAGTCTCTCTCTGCCAAAACATTTTTAAAGGCTGTTTTTGGAATTAATGAAATAGTGAGACAAAAGTGTGAGTGAGTGCATCACACATATAATGGAGAAAAATAAACCCCTCGGAGAAGCTAATGTTGCCATGCCTGCTCTGCAGAATACTGAGTAGAAACCTATGATTCCATTGCAAAACCTCTTCCTTGGGGCATGCAACTGGAGAAAGAAAATCTATAGCAAACCAAGAGCTCTACAAACATGTGCAAATGCTTTCCACAAAATGTCCGCTCACTTCCTGAATTAAAAAAGAAAAGAAAAGAAAGAAAAGGTAGGAACTAGGAGTTAGCAAATATGGTCACTGAAACCATTATCGGAACCATCCATTCTAGGTAAAAGAAAGATATTGTTGGAGGTGAGCTTTAAAATAGGAAAAGGAAAAGGAGAGGGGGGGGGAAAGCAAAGTATGCTGCTTATATACCGGCCCCTAGCGCTTAAAGCATTCTCTGGATGGTGTACCATTTAATCCTGCAGGCTACACACTGCTCCCACACACATACCCCTCCTGCACGCTGAGCAAACCTTGAACCAAGGTAATGAGAAGAGTTTGGGCTGTAGTACTGTAATTTAACCATGACACTGCGAGGCTTTACAGAAACCATAAGGCAGTGATGGCGAACCATTTAGAGACTGAGTACCCAAACTGTGATTCAAATCCCGTTAATTATTCACAAAGTGCCAATACAGCCATTTAACCTGAATATAGGTGGCGAATATAGGGGCGATGTTGGGTGCCCACAGGAAGGGCTCCGAGTGCCACCTTTGGCACCTGTGCCATAGGTTCGCCAACACTAGCGCAAGGCAAATGAAAAGGCAGCAAAGTGGGTATTCAATGAAGTCACATCTGAATGTTCACTAGAGCAAAAAATGAATACACTGAGGGCCTTTTCACACGACCCCTAAGAGCCGCTGGCCACTTAAATTCGGACCAGAGATCTTGGGGATTGATTGCTCTTCCTGCGTCTCCACCCCTCTGCACTTCCTTGATGCTGTCAAGGGAGAAAAAAGGGGACAAAAGAATGCAGGCTCACCTCTGTTTGCCCCATCGTCATCCTGATTCCTTCTCTTAAAGGGGGGGGGGAGGCAAAAAAAAAAAACAACAAACAGAAGCGAGGAGAGCCGGGCACTCACTCCTTTACATCCAGATCTGGGATGTTTCACCCTCCAAGAACAGGTACCTGAAAAGTGCGCTGGGACGCACTTAGGTGGGTGTGGCTGCACTTAATTTTCTATAAACTCCGGAACTGGTGGGGAAACAATTTTAAGCTCCGGAGCTGGGAGCCATTTGCTGCGGAGTTTAGGGGTCGTGTACAAATACCCTATGACTATCCTAACATGCATAAATATTGAGAATGCAGAACTGATCCGAAAAGACAATATTGTTGGAGAAAGGGGGAAGAGCAGGAAGAGAGAACAAACTAACTCTAGATGTTGTTGGTTTATTTATTTATTTATTTTATTAAACTTTTATATTGCCCATCTTTCAGCAAGGACAATCTGGCCTTTTTGGGGGGGGTTGCAAGATCTGAGTAGATATGTTAACGACATTTTGGAGGTCATTTAGTCACTACGCATCAAAAATGACTTGATGGCATTAACATCTTTTGTATTTCTTTCTTAATTATCAGACATTTGCCTATATCCTGTTTAAAATATTTGAAATTATGGCAGGATATAGGCACTAAAGCTCTGCTAACATCGAGTAAAACCATACCCAGGCACAACACAAAACCTACTAATTTTACAGCTTAAATGAGTGAGCTTTATTGTATAACATCACTGCACTCTTGTGCAGCAACAATCTACTAAATTCCAATAACGCTACAAATTAAATGTTGTGTTTGTGAAAAGTTAATAACTCTTTGTATACTTGAGAAGCAGTCTTGCATTCTTTGCTGCTTACATTTTCATACACATACTGTATATTAAAAAGTTTACTTCCTGTGTCCTCTTGCATTTACTGAAGAGGACAGTTTTCCAGTAACATGCTGTTGGTGCTGAACATAACATGCCAAAACATAATGAAGAATTCAGCTTACTGTGTCTGAGTAGAAGGTACTGAATGCCTGGGTTCTTGGCTCAGTTAATCATGGCCTACTGAACCATAGTTAGTTATGTGCTGTAAGTCAGAACCAATTTATAGGGACCCTGATAATGCTTTCAGTATAAGTGAGATACATAAGGAATGGTTGTACCAGTTCCACTTCCCCAATGAAGTTCCGTGGCTAAGTGGGGAGCCAAACCCTGCTTTCCTGAGTCCTAGTCTGTCACCATATCCATTGTACCACATTGGGAAACTCTACTGTAGGCACCTGGAGTAGGAACAGGCAAACCACTCCAGTATTCCTGCCAAGAAAACTCCATGAACATGGGGTCACAAAGGGTCGGTCACGACTGTAATGACACAACACACACACACACACACACTTTTGCAATACTGTATATTTATGCATTTACAGTATTTTTATAATGCCCAATGATGCATGTTTTCTATAGAATTAAATAACATACGAGGCAACCCATTAAAAGTAGAGTACCACTGACAACAAAATGAGAAAGGACAATGCCCAACCCAGTATAAAGTCAGAATCAATCAAAATGGCAACTGTATTAACACTGCAATACATCAGAAGCCACAAGAGCTGAAAATACTAATCTTACCATTTAAAATGCCTCAGAAAATTAAAATGTTGTACCTGGCGCTGAAAAGGCTAACACTACATAAACATAGCATGCCACATGAATTCACTCTGATATCCCTCTGTCCCACTTCCATATTGTTTTTATCAAATAATGCGCATAATGTGTACATTTAGGAACGTTATGCCTTTCTATGCGCTTTCTCTGCACACACACATTGCTAAAGGTAGACTTTATGACATCTGAGCTGAGAATTGTGTCAAACCACTCTTGCACTCTGAAATTTGGTGGGTAACATAAGCAGCAGCCTGCATGTGAGGCAAATCAGTTCATACTAGGATGAAGCCCTACAATCTAAACCCAGGTGATAGACAAAAATCCAGAGCTAGCAAGGCCAGATGATTGGTCAGGGTCTTAACAGCACCTATACCTTTTTACCCTCAATCTCTTTTATGAACATGTTTGATGAACCCCATAGATTCTATAGAAGAAAAAAAGTGGGTTTAGCCGCGTGACCAGAAAAACAAATTCCAAAGAGGCTTGGTGATACCTTTATTGGTCATTACTAAAACAAAAAAATAAAAAATAAAAAACTTTTTTCTTCTATGGATTGATAAAGATACCAAGAAAATAGCCGTCCTCCATATGTACCAGAGGCCTGCACTGCAGCCACTAGGTAAAAGTGCTTCTTTTTAATCTGGCCTTGATTATTCCTAGTGAATTTTGCTATTTTTTCCCAACTTTCAAATGCAACCCATGCTTTTTGTAACACCTCTCCACACCCTTCCTCAAGGCAAACAGGGACTTGTGGTCTCGAAAGAGCCAAATTGAGGGTGGGAAGAAAGAGGGGGTGATCAAAGACTATGCTGTTTTGTTTGATATTCTGGGTGTTAAACCATCTCCAGGACTTTGAAGCAGTCTTAGCACCAGCCTCCCTCCTGTAACCATCGTTTGGTGTATTCCATCCCACCCAAAAGATTCTCAGCGCCTGATAGACAACATCTTCTATCAAGAGTGCATTTTTGGTACAATGATTTGATAAAGATAGCATGTGACTATCGAAAGCTTAGCTTATAGATTCTATACTATCACATGTTCAGCCGACTGGACAGCTCAGTGGTTAGGTTTCCACCTCTAGAGCCAGAGGCTGGGACTTCAGCCCCTCACTGTGCCTCCTAAGAGAAGACCCAGGCTGTGTGACCATGGGCAAGCTGCCTCGTCCCAGGGTGCCCCCAGAAGAAAAGAATGGTGAACCACTACTGAGTACTGTACTCAATACCTTGGAAACCCTGAAAAAGCTCATCATAAGTGAGAACTGTCTCGAAACCACATCATCATAATCGTCACATGTTCAATAAGGTCAAGGCTTTGAAGGTGCAGCTGGTTCTCTTTTGCGAACTAAAAGTCTGTTTTAAGTACTTGCCCCATTCTGGTATTTAAAAATAAGCTGATTACTATTCTAATGGTGATATGTTTCATTCCCAACAGTCAATTTCTTATCAAGAAGTTCTGTGCAACCAATGCCATTTTGTATCACTTTTAGGTTTTAGATTTTTTTTTCATAGCTTCTATTTGAAATGACTCTGCTGTGCAGCATTAAATCATGTTGCTTGGAAAAAATCAATATAAATGCTAAATTGCCGTCTGCAACATTCAATCAACGTCACGCAGAGCAAACTAGTGCAAAGTCATTATTGTACTGTAACAGCACCCTGTGCAGAAACATAGATGATTAGACTTGTAGTGCCACCAGGCTCTGTTATTCATTCAAAGTATAATTATGATGTTAAGAAGAAAATGTCGAGTATTTCAGGCCCAGACGCAAGACTTGGAAATTAAGAGCTTCATATTCTGTCTTAGAAGGTTTCACTGGGCCACACAAATTCAAAGCAGCTCTGTCATAATTAATAACAATGGGGTTAGTAATGTGCTGATCTGATGCACACTCATGGGATAAAAGTTCCTCAAGTATAAGCCCGGATACTTTGAGGAGAGACAAATAAGGAAATAACACATGTTCTCACTTATGCCTTTATTAGTAGCATAAAACGTCCAGTCATTTCTACCCCAAACCTTCAGGGAGGCTGTACTCACTAGGTTGGATTGTAAAGTTGCCAATGGGACATATACAGTATCACATGTGAACCTGATTAACAGGGTGAAGCATCCCTTCAGTCCACAAGCTACTTCTCATGCAACCATACTAGTTCCATGTACACTGATATGTACAGTGCACATGGTATGTATTCTGTGTTCCATTAAGCACAAAATTCCTTATTTAAAGATAATGTTGGGGTTCAGTTTTAAGCATGGGTAAGTGATGTTTTACTTGTTTATTCAATGCGGCAGCAGCAGCTGCAGCAGTAGAGGTGCTTTTAACATGAAAATATTCATCCAGGAAGCCTAAGCTATTGGAGAGAATAGATAGAGATATAAACTCCACTATAAGTACGGTTACCATTATGCATATATTTCAGTACTTTACATACTTTATTCTTCCTCAATGTGAACTCAGCATATGGTTTTGCATCATGTATTTATTTGTGACACCATGTGGGACAAATACATCTGTTGATGGGTCTATGTGTGGAAATGCGTAGGCAGATAGTTTGGATGCAACCTTGAATTCCTATTTCAGTGTGTGGAAGCAAGTGGGCAGATATAAATATAGACTTGAATTACAGTTTATCTGCCCATAATAGCATATTTTCAGCAGTAACATTTTAAGCAAATATATTCAGGGGCAGTGCTTTCCATTGCCATTGTCTTTTAAGCTAACTTCAGAGTCTAAAGTGAGAGTAGGCAAAGTACAGTGGTACCTCAGTTTATGTGTACCTTGGACTACAAGTATTTTGCAAACTGATCAAAATTTTTAGAAAAAAATGCCTCAGTTTGCAAGCTTTGATCTGGTTTGTGAGCAAGGCTCACCTCAGTGTGGGCCCTGTGCTGCCTGGAACATGACTCTGGAGCTCATTCCAAGCCACGCGGTGAGCCTGTGTAGGGCTTCTGGTGCTGCCCGAAACATGTGGTGGGCCTGTGGCAGACTTCCAGGGCCTCAACAAGGACTGGAAGTGACTTACGGGAAATTGAAAGTGATTTCTGAAAAACAGGAAGTGACTTCCAGCAGACCGGAAGTGGCCTCCAGGGTTCTCCAAAGGCTCAGCAATGCCTGGAATTGGCCTCCACTGCTCACACCAGGGCTGGCACTTCCTGGCCATGGCCTCCGAACCTCGCTCTGGGCTCAGTGCAAACCAGGCAGTACTGGGCCCAGGGCAAGTTCCAGAGGCTGCTGTGGCTCCCAGCTAAAGCAAATTTCTGCAAAGGAAGTCATGGAAAATGGGACCCCAGAATGGATCAGGTAAGTTTCCATTACTTCCTATGGGGATATTTGCTTTGATACATGAGTATTTTGGTTTAGGAGACATAACCATGCTTCCAGAACAGATTATGCTCGTAAACCAAGGTACCCTTGTATAGTCTCCAGATGCTGGTGGAATATAAATCCCATCAGCCATAGTCAGCAAAACAATAAAGAATAATACTAGCAGTTGCCATTCAATAACATCTGGAGAACTGCACCTTGTTTAATCTGAGGTAGCCAAGCAGAACTACTTTATCAGATAAGACAAAGGGTTCCAGTGGCAGTTCCCATGGTCCATATCTTCTACCTTGAGCTTTGCTCCCCAATTGCCATGTTTAACTTCTTTCATCTTTAGTTGTTATATCAAGGTCAAGTTCAAAGTGTCATTTTGCTGCATTAGTGAGATTCTCTCATTTTGCTGACATCTCTTTTATTTTAATTCCAAGGGGAGGTAGGTCACCTGTCTGGCCCAGCACTAAATCTGATCTGAACTTCTACAGTTACCTGCCACCTTCTGGCAAGCCCTCCTAGTCAATGGAGCATTCTCAAGTGCTAACAAAATTAGATGCTGTATGATATACTTTACACCCCAGTCCTAAATCAATATATATATTTATTTATTTATTTATTTATTTATTTATTTATTTATTTATTTATTTATTTAT
>JAHTLZ010000016.1:73628895-73640446 GCA_023846285.1 Phrynocephalus versicolor
TATTTATTTATTTATTTATTTATTTATTTATTTATTTATTTATTTATTTATTTATTAGGTTTCTATACCGCCCATTTTCCAAAATGGAACTCTGGGCGGTTTACATAGACTAACAAGATCAGTCGGCCGACAACACAACTCAAACAACAGTACATATACAATATTAAAATGTAGATTAAAAAAGAATCTAACCCTGGCACGTGCATTTGGCTGATTGTTCTAACGGATGGCATTAAAAAAAAAAAACTATGTGTGCTTCGTTCTGGTTTTGGTAAGGCTTCCTGGCAGCCACTGTCTTCTTCTCAGTATATAAGATATTTACCACTACTGATATGTTAGTGTAATCTGCTTTTTGTGTGCTTAAAACCAAAATATTCATCTGTCACCTCAACTCAGCCTAACCTATTGAATGGGGCTGGAAAGTATATGCTATTAATATCAATACCATTGATGTCCGTGAGGGGAAGTACTATTTTTTTTAAAAAAAGGCTTTCTTATATATTAATATATATATAATTTGTCCATGAATCAAGCATTCAAAGATAGGCTTGAGATGTTTACGTACACATGGTAGCCAAATAGGACATCTAAGTTTATGATGTAGCATCAGTTGATGGGTTTGTTGAACAAATTTTCCTGCCTTTAAAACTCTGGCTCAGAAAAAAATTAGAGTAGACACACACAACAATAGATTAAAAGCATGCACAACTCTGTTGACCAAGGAATGCCAAAAGAAAGATATTGCTACAACTCAGCCACCGCTGATCACTCCAAATGCTTTATACTGCCTAACAACCGGTAGGTTCAAATGTTAGACATCATCATTCCCGGCGTCTGAAGAGACCATGAGACCTGTACTCCATGTAGGTTATCAGGCTAGCTTTCAGCCTCAAGTCATGGGATTCCTATGCAAACCACAGAGTCCCCAACAAATTAACAGCCTAACCAAAGTTTCAATCAGTAGATTAATTAGTACTGTATATTGGATACAGATCTTGTCAATGTGTTGTACAATGGCTTTTAATCAGTGGTCTGACTGTGTTGATCTCAGTCTTAAGGATAAGTGCAGAGACGCCAGCTATTTGTCAATGTCCTCATAACACACCCTTGCCAGAAAAAAAAGGTGGCAATAGGCAATGCCAAGCTATTAATTCATCAGTCCCAAGCCAGCCAATTCAGGCAGAGCAGAGTAATTAAAACAAGAACCACACTAAATAATAAAATGTGGAATTGCATTTCAGAGGAGAAAAGCCATGGGGGAAAAGCTTTGTTTAGAAATACACAAAATACCTTGATAAATTGGCCCAAACTTCATGCAATTAGCCTCCAACAGCCTGGCATTACCCACAGAGGGTATGGATAATTGGGTTCAGCTTTCCTGCAAATCTGCCATCTTTCTCATGACAATAAGCTGTTTGCGTTCTGAAGCTGTTGCCAATTTCCTAAATTCACTCCATCTTGCAAGGGCTACCGACCTAATAATTTGCCTGTCAAAAGTTGTTAGTCAAGGCAGGACAAAACCAATGAGGCACGCTGTTAATCCAAAAGATTAATTTGTTTTAATGAATTTCAGGGATTCAGCCATTCTGCTGGGAATCAAGAGTATTTCTAAGAAAACCCACTTGAACAAGATAGGAGAGGAAGTATCTAGGAAAGATCACTATTAAGAAAGCAGTTTCCTTTTATCTGAAGATAGATTGATTCAGAGTTGGCTAAGAAATAAAGATTAGATACAGAAAGTGCAAAGAGTCCACAGGAAAACAATGTTGCTGGGGAGACATTTAAAAGGTGCTTTAGATAAAAGAATTGGAAATGATTTGGAGTCAAAGGCATGGAGGAACTAATCTATTGGAGCACTGATAGCCATGCGAGTATTGCATGAAAAGAAGTTTGTAGATTTGAAAGCAACCTAATCTGAATGCTTGGAATGTAGCAAAAAGGGTAAGAAAAGCTTTGCCTCAAAGCAGATTAATGTAATAAGTTTACACATTGAACACTGTGATATTCAACAACTTAAAGATCTGTGGCAGAAGAGGTCAGGGTCCAGTGGCAAGGCCACATGAAGACCGACTATCAAACTGGCAACTGAAATATCACCGAGATGCTGTAAATTCTGTGCTAGATGGCATTCATGACAGTTTGCCAGACTGAACTGCAGGAAATAAGAGTTTTTTAGGAAGACACCTCTTAGCCATTCAAGCATTTCCTCCATTTCCTGGAGGAAAAGTCCATCACAGGTTACAAACCATGATGGAGATGTGTAATCTCCAAGCTTAAAACCGGGGTACTTCAAGGACCGGATGCAGGGGAGTGGTATCAGGAGACAGATATCTAGTCTCGTGCGCTCCCAGACGCATTTGGTGGGGCCATTGTGAGATACAGGAAGGTGGACTAGATGGGCCTTTGGCCTGATCCAGCATGACTCTTCTTATGTTCTTATGTTATGTTCTTATAAAGGCTGGTCTAAAAGTTTGCAAACTGTAGTATCTCAAGTATGGAGAAAATCCATTACGTGATCCAAGAATGGATGAAGTATGTGTGTCTGAAAACAGATGATACATTTGGATCAAATATGCTTCCTCAAAATAGTGAAAGACATCTGTTTGGCATAACATGTGATTTTGATGAATAGTTTTCAGGATGCTATTTTGTAACTAGTCACTGGTAGGTATACAAGGACTTATATTGCATGTCTGTGTTCTGAAGTGTGTGTATTTGAGGAAACACTACTGCATGAGGGAAACAAGTTAACTGTTTTAAAAAAACTATCTTAACAACAAGTTTAATCCTGGATTGATGGTACTAAACAGGGTAGCAGAGGAGCAGACTCAAGGCAGCACAGGGCCAGAGGTAAACAGGACAAAAACAGGATGAATGCAACGCAACAGGAAGTTTTGAAAGAGGGAAGGACTTATTGTATATTGAACATGGAGCTTCTAAGCTTTCGGAGCTTTCCTATCACTCTTGTGTGCCAACAAGTTGCCTCCAAGCCTGTTAAATAAAAAAAATGAAAGCTCCCTATTATTTATAGTCTTATGAATCATTTTGTTTTGTGACAAAACTTTTTAAAAGTCTGTTATTAATGAAACGAAATGAAATGAAGACTGAAATGAAATGAAATGAAACACTGTATTTCCATTTTGTGCCCATCCCTAGTGTGCACAGCTGCAACTCATTCCACAAGTCAATCTTTGACACAACATATTCTGAAAGTTTGATTCTTGCCAATGAATGAATATTAGGAACGTTATTACCAATCATATCTTTAAACTATTTGCATTCTAAGCTCAAGGATTTCACCAGACATAAAATTAAATGTTTCTTAAACTGCATGTATAGGGGGGAAATGATGAAAACCATGGTAAATGCACATTTTTGAAAGACAAAAGCAATAGGGAATTCTAAAAGAATTGTACCCTCATCCCCCCATTATTATTCAAGCAGAACAAAGATTCACCCAGAGAGTATTAATAATTTTTCTGTTTCCTTTGAAGTACAGACTTCATTTTCTCTCATATTGTGCACACTGGCTTCTCTTGTTTAGTGATCAGCAAGGACACCAAACACTGTAAATGGGAGGCATCCTAATAAAAGGTTCTCAAAAGTCTAACTTCTGCTCATGTCCTGATCAAACGGCAACCAATCTATTTTCATCTCACATGAACCTCATTTTTTGTATTTATTATGCCATAATTTTGTCACAGTCAGAAATCCAGTATCGAACTGCAATACATATTACAGATAACCCACCGTACATTTTTGTTTTCTTTTTGCTTGTTTTTACTGCATGCTATCTGAGATATGGAGCAGAAACACTCTATCACGTGTGATTTTTTAATGTGGCAAAAACGGAGCCACTGCCCTTCCCCTACACAACAACAATGCTAGCTGGCTAGCATTGGTCACTCAGAGACATTGTTTTGCCAGCCACAGGTCAACTTCAATGGATCCATTTTAGCCACACATAGAGCAGGCTGCCCTTTATCTGCAGGGTTTGGTGGGCGGAAAACAGCAGCTGGGAAGTGAATCTTGGGGTCAGGAGTGGCAATAGGGTCCTCCTTGTACACCTCCCACCGCTGCTGCAGACAACATCCAACCAACTACTGGCCAAGCCTGTCTTGCGGAAAAGGAAGGGCTGTGTTGCCCCTCTGGAGGTTTATTGTCCTTTAAAATGGCACCCGGTGCACAGTGCATTGTACTAGATCTGAATAAGGTGTACATTGTGTGAAACAATGAAAGTTGCTTTGCATTGACACCAGTTTAGAGCTAACATATAATTCTGGCTCTTGTTTCTTCTGGCTCTTGTTTGAAAGGCTAGGAATTTGTCAATAAAATGAAAATTCTTGAAGAAAACATAGGTCAGTATCTTAGCCCATTGTTTTGCATTTCAAAGCTGAACTAAGTGCAGATATCATATGTTTTGCTTCAGTTGTCTGTCTGTCTGTCTCTCTCTCTCTCTCTCTCTTTATGTGACAGCTCCCGCCCCCAGTTCTCATGACTTGCTCATCAAAACAAATGGTTTAGGATTTGTGAAGTACAATATTCTTGTTCCTAACAGATGGCTGTCTATTTGGCAGGGTAAAAAGAAGAAAAACCCAAGAAATCCTGGGAGCCAACTTGGACCAGTAGCATACCTTCCTACAGGAGGAAAGGGGATAGCAAAAGTATGCGGCATCACTACTTGCAATCCATATTTTATTCCTAGGGAAACAAAGTGCCAAGCCAACCCATTAGTAAAGTATTCAGAGGCCACTGCGTTGGTGATCTTGTTCTCTTGATCCAGACCTTTCACATGACTTCCTCTCTTTCCAGGTTTGGGAGCCAGAAAATGTAGACTGTCAAGATAATGTGAACATTCCTGCCGCTCAAATGATGCAGAAGCGAAAGATCATTTCACTGTGAGGAAACTGTTTAGGGTAATAATATTCTGACATTTCCATATCCCTTACAGCTTACTTGTTACAACTTGTTTGTAGCAGAAGTGTGATGATGGAAAGAAAAATCATTCTATACTCATTAGACTTGCTGAAATGATGTCGGAGAACATTACTCTGCCTGCACTGTTGTTTCTCCGATCTGTAGAACAGCAAAATGACTTTATTAGAGCACATTGCGTATTTCACACCTAAGGATTAATAAACATCACTATTCACACTGGAAAGGGCTTTTTTAATTTTAAAAAGAGTATGAAGGTAAGAACGAAGAATGGGAAAGACACAAAGGGTCAATGGACATGAGACACCTGCAAACACGCACCTGGCTGATAATTTTAGTTCTTAAACTAAACCCAGTCCATCTGCCTGTTTCGTTTACTGCATCCGTGGTTTCCCAAGTCCTACACTCTCCCACTTTCTACCAGTTCCCTTGTCTGTCCAGACCTTGTCCTTACAATACGGCACTCTTCCCTTCTCTTCTGTGTACCAGCTTTCTATAACTTGTATTTTCCCATTTCTTTCTTCTGATAATCTCCTACTCATCTATCCTCTCCTGAGATTCCTGCTCCTCACCACTGCCTGTTGTGTCTCTCTTCAGCCAGCCAACAAACTGGAACAAGTTCAGAGGAGGGAAACAAGCATGCTCAGGGGACTAAATTCTAAGCCCTAACAGGAAAGATTGAAAGAACTAGGCATATTTGAAAGGCTATCATGCAAAGGCGGGGCAAGATCTTTTCTCAATCCGCAGAAAGTACCGGGCACATAATTATGGGCTCAAGTTACAGGAGGCCAGACTTAGGCTACCTACCAGTAAAAACATCTTAACTGCTGGAGCAGTAGGACAGTGGAACCAATAACCTCAGGAGGTGGTGAGCACTCCAAGACTGGAGGCATTCAAGAGAAAAGTGGGCATCCATCTGTCAGATTTGCTTTGAACTGGATGTCTGCACTGAGCAGGGGGTTGGACTCAGTGGCCTTAAAGCCCCCTTCCAACTCAACTATCCTATGCCTCAAAAGTTAACCTTACATTACGATCTGAACTAGACATGGGCACGACTCGGCGAAATTGTCATTTCCGTTTTCGGTTATCGTTTCCGTTACGTAACGGTAACGGTAACGATAATTAAGCCGTCAGAACTCGAACTCGAGCCGAAAAAAGAAAAATTTGGTTGGGTTTTTCATTTTCGTTTGTGGCATCGCGGCGATCGCCCAATGCGAAGCACATAAAAAGTTTTTAAAAGTTTTTTTAATAAAAGCAGGCGAAAATATGCCTGCCCGAGGCTTTGCTACCTACCAGAGGGGCGGTCTCTGGGGGGGGTCCCCGGCCTTTCCCCCCCTCTTCCCCCCAGCCTTTCCCCCCTCTCCTGTCCTGGGCTGCTTGCACCAGGCTGGGGGGGGGTCATCCTCATCGTCTCGCCATGCCATGCGGTGGGGGGGGATCCAAAATGGCGACCGCAATTTTTCTTTAGAAATCGTAGTCAAAAAACACACCAAATCACCACAGAAACATGTGAAATTTATTTATTTAAAATGCCTGAATTTTAATAGTAGCAGCAGTGGGTTTTTTATAGCAATAAAACGTCGTATTGATTTTATTTTATTTTATTTTATTTTTATTTTTTTAGACCTGCCCATTTGGGCTGGGCATGGGATGGGACCATGCAAATTTTTTGAACCATTCCACCAATGGCATTGCCAGGTTTTTGACTGACACTTCTGGATGTCTCAGAGGGCATAAAAAGCCGAGGCACCTTCCAGAAATCGCAGTCGGGTGTATGGATGTGGTTGAGGGAGGAGGGCTGGCTGCTGGTGCTGGTGTGATCCGATCGAGATTGAGGAGGGAGGCTGGAGGCTTTAGGATTTAAGTTAGGCAGGCAGGAAGGGAATTGAATTTAGAAAATAATTTCTTTGATTCCCTCCAGCTTTGTATGCTGAAGGGAATAGCAGTTTATTCTTTATTTCTTCTCTGACAGTTTGTGAGGATTTTTTTTCTAATATTGGATAAAGGGGAAGGTTCGACTGGGAGTGGGAGATGTGGATTTATTTTAAAAATATATTATATACTACCATTTATTTTCTATTTTCCCAACTTCAATTTGCTTGCACACACACACACATTTGGGGTGCAAGCCAAGAACAGAACCTCTATCCTAAGTGATATCCTAACTGCCCACTCGCCCGTCCGCCCGCGCCGCTGCCCACCCACTCGCCCGCCCGTGCCTCCCCCCTGGCGCTGTCGCCGCCCACCCATGGCCCCCCGCCACTGCCGCCCACACTTCCGCCCACACTTCCCCCCACCCCGCCCACCGCCCCGCCCCCCGCCTAGGGCGCAAAAACACCTAGCACCGGCCCTGATTGCAGGACGCCCCTATGCTCTGGGAAGTCAAATCACGGTGGAAACTACAAACGACAAACGAAACGACAAATTTTTGAAAAATTTCACGACAAATGGAAACGACCCGAAACGGACCCGTTCCGACAAACGACAACTCGAAACGTCATTTTTTCTGGTTGTGCCCATGTTTAATCTGAACACAAAGGCAACTGGTGGTGTGGATGGTGGGGCAAAAGAGCCAGGAGCAAAAGAGGATATTCTCTCTGTGTGTATGTGTGTGAGAGAGGAGCAGAAATATATTAACATATACTGTATGCACAGAAGGAGACATTCTACCCATGGCTAAGGAGGGCAGGGGGCAAAATGAGCCTGATCTGAGGCAGCAAGCAAAAGCCCTTAATAATGGGAAAATCTCACTGTTTGCAATTAGACAAGTAGAAATGTTTCCAATTCTGTGTTAAAGTCAGTGCCGAACTCCTAATGCTCCTGTACTTATAGCAGAAAAGGGGAGGAACGGAGTTTGAGATGGAAAAAACTGGATAGCATGGGAGCTTGAGTGAGGAATATGTGTAGAGTGTAAGAATGCAACCGGCACTCCTAACCATTAAAAGACCAAAAAAAGTTCCATCTGCATTTTGCTTATTAAATTAAATGTCACAAAGCCACTCGGTCTTCCATCAAACTTGAATTTAGCAGAAAATAAAGAGCAGCTCACAAGTTGGAATATTAACTCCTGATAAGCTCAGAGTCAGAATAAAAGCATTGAAGGACATTTATAGATTCCATGGTACAATACTCTGCCATTTGCAATGTCCACGGAAGCTCACCAAGTTAGAGAGTTTTTCTGACGTCGCTGTATTGCTGAAAGAATTCAGCCTAGATTTTGAGGCAAGCTAAACATTTTCTCAAGTCACTCACCATCATTGATTCAAACCAACAGAGAACATGCTGCAATCCTGACAACTGATCAAAGCAACGTTATTTTTGAACAATGTCAGTTATCACACAGAGGACAATGGCATCAGCACTCATGTTGCTTTTATATAACACAGCAGCAAACCTTAAAGCATCGTTTTAATCCCGGAACGTTACATTTAACTTATGTGAGACTTCATTAGCTATCCCCCTGATCTTTACAGTGGCTTGAAAGTTTCAGAAGGCACAAAGAGATGATGGAAAGTTTCCCAGCATATATCAGACCTTGTCAGCAGTTCATCAAAGCCACTGGGATCCACAGAGAAACAACAAATAGCACTCTTTCCCTTTACAAGCTTAGAAACGGTGGTATGAAAATTAAATGAAACCTAGGGGGAAGGGGAACAGAATTTTAATTAAATAGGAGAAGGACAGCTGCTGGTGAGAGGTGGAAGTAGGGCATATTGTTAGATGAACCAGGAAATTCTTGGCTCGGTGTGGTTTAATTCATTTCTGAGTGTTTTTTAATAATGTCTGAGCAGGCTTGCAGAGATGACATTGGAATGTGATTAATGATACCTTGAACAGCAGAATTGAAGCTGTTGAACCTTTATTTGGTCCATAGGAACAGGCTGTATCTTTCCCCCATTTAGCAGACGATGCAGCCCATCTAACAATAAGATGTTCCAATTTCACCAAATACTGTGAAATTCAGCCCCCCGCCCCATTTCTTTTTCTGTATACTCTTGCGATGCAGTTCTAAATGATTTCCAAGGTATAAATAATTGGCTTGCCATTTCTGATGATATTTCTTGAAACGTCTTTTATTTATATAATATGTTAACTTTGGCATTATTGCACACTCAGCTAATTATTCTTGAACCCTCTTCTGTCTATTTTATTACAAAGGCCAGATGCCATTAACATATATCTAAATGGGTCCTCTGACATTCTCACTAAATTATCTGATAAGATTTCCAGCACACTAGTTTCTGGATACAGTGGAAATCTGATTTTTTTTAAAAAAAATTATGGGTTTACCATAATCCAGTATTTCTTCATTTTTATGCTGGTTCATTGCTTATGGTAGAAAGTGCTACCTATCATTTTACACTCCCCACAAGCCCTTCTGCAGTTTTAAACCATATTTTCAATATCTTATGGGGTAATATATCACCAGTAGAACATCTTATACCAGTTTCCCCTCAGAGCTAGACAAGCTATAAATTTGATGCTCTTTGTCTATAGATTTTCCCAGCATTGTAGCAATATTTCTTCATTGAAACTGCGCATCCCTTTCACCATATGTATTTCTTCCTGAGTATCAAACTGGAAGAAAAATTTATAGATTCATCCCAGTAGAGGATCTTTATGTTGCAGGAAAATCTTTTTTTCAAATTTTGTTAGGGCTTTTATGACTTCTTTATAAATTCTTCTTCTTCAAGTGCCATGTCCTCATAGAATGTTGGCGATCAGTAGTACAATCTGGTTTTTACCTACCTAAAGCTATTCTAAATAGAGAAGCTGTGCTCACTGAGCGCGGATTTTCAAGCATCGCGGGTCGGGTGGGGCCCTAATCCCCACGATATGTGGGGGTTTACTGTATATCCTTATAGGAAATACTTTCACATTAAAAGAAAGAATACAACCTCATGGCATATTGCTCTGACATTTACTATTAATTAGTATCTTTAAGGGGAAAATCTTTCATCAGCCTCAAGAAAATCTTTGCTGCATTCTTCTATCGCAAATAAAGCCCATGGGTAGTCTTGATTAAAACTACATTGGTATGCCTCCCTGTCAACACAGAATATTAAGAACATGGGAACAAAACTAATCCTCACATCTACAAACACATAATAAACAGACATAGTGCTAAATTGATTAAACAATTTTTGATAATCCCTTCTGTAAAGATTATTTTTCAACACTACGTGTGATAGACAGTCATTCATAAACAAAAATCATTGGACAAAACATCTCCACCAAAAATACTGAGTCAATATCTAAGCAAAGTTAAAGTGAAAAGGTAACGTAGGAACCTTGAAACACATAACAGACAGGTCAAATCTAGTCAAAACAGTCCAAACGATAAGACTGTTTAGGCAGGCTTTCCCACAGCCTGTGAAAGCTTAATGTGGTGCTGTCCAGCTAAGAACTCTCCTCCTCCATCAATTTTCTTTTACATCTGTTGACTAGTTGTGATTATTGTTAATTGTTTGTTGTTGGTTTTATTTTTGGTTTGTATAATTTGCATTCACTTATTTATTGTTCATTTTCTATTTATCTGCACTGTTATTAACTGCCCAGAGCGGCCTTGCTGCCAAGTGGGTGGTATATAGCCACCTTGGGTCCCTTTGGGGAGAACAGCGGCATAAAAATAAAGTTCTTATGATTATGATTATGATTATGATTATTATATAAATCTAGTAAATAAATAATATATAAATAAGTGGTCACAAAAAACTGCAGTTTTCTTTAATTTGGTGAGTTGGTATAGAACCAAGGTAGAAGCAACTTTCTCTGCATCTGCAGATACTAAAACAAGCTCCAGGGACTTGAATTCTCATTGTCTTATGCAGCTGTGTATGGTCCATTGCACCAGTGATATTACCCTTCTGGCTGTTCACACTCTATACTCCCCTGCATGCACTGTTCACATAAATGACTGAGAACGTGGCTGCATGATGGATGTCAAGCGAGAGAGAAAAACCACTTACATAACTGCCTTTACCTGTGGAGTGTTCCCTCAGCAGGATTTTGTCCATGGACTGATATGTAGCAGAAACCAAAGAAGCTGCACAAAGGAAGAGTCTGCACCACTCATAAGTAATGAGTACTACAAAGTAGGGGGAAATATCAGCAGCACACAGCAGATAGCAATTCATTTTCTTTTTTATTTCCTTTGCTCTTCTTTTTGAGATATTGCTCAAGTATGAAAGAAGATTTTCTCTAAGATGTTTTCTACTCATGCTTTACATGATGCCTTACTTTAACAATTTCATATCAAAGACACTTCTTATAAGCATAGAATGTCTGGTACTTTTGAATATTTGGTGAATGTAACTACTTTCCGTGTCTACTTCTTCTGTCAGGCTGTTCTGGGTTGCTTTTCAAATCTCTTCTTCTTTACACAATTTTCAATACCAACAAAAAAGAATGTAATCTGAAGCTTTACATTTAAAACAAATCCAATTTAAGCCTTTGTCTTGTGAATCTTGCATTTTAAAGTGTTTGGTGGTTAAGATGGAACATGTTTCAATGGGAAAAGTTGCTCTGAATTTATCCGGGTGTTAACAGTTTGAACAAATGAAATGAGGAATAATAATAATAATAATAATAATAATAATAATAATAATAATAATAA
>JAHTLZ010000016.1:73640456-73659807 GCA_023846285.1 Phrynocephalus versicolor
ATAATAATAATAATAATAATAATAATAATAATAATAATAATAATAATGAACCTAGACATACTTATTGACACATTCCATCCACTCTTCTCACTCCATGCTGTTAAAAGTACCTTTTCTGTTGAGGCCACAAGTCTCTGGAACAAAATGACAGTGGAAGTATGCCAGTCTCCTTGTCTCCTTATATTTTAAAAGCTGGTAAATACAGGAGTATTTAGAGCTTCCTCTAGCTGTATTTCATGGATGCTGTCAAAAAGCAACAACCTAAGTCTAGATTGTTTAGGGTTATTCCCAAGATGCCTCCAGAAGAAGGGAAAAGTTAAACACTTCTGTGTATTTTCTACCTCAAAACCCTGGTGTGAATCAACTTGACGGAATGCAGTACATACATATTTATGATTTAATTACTGACTATGTATTGCCATATAATTTTGTAATGTCTCTTTTTTTATTGTGTTGTTTTGAGCATTTTAAATCTTAATTTTATGAATCGCCTGGAGTAGTCCTTGCACTGATAGGCTGGTATATAAATTGAATAAATAGACAAACATTTTAAAAGACTATAATGTCCAGAATCCCCAGGCAGCGTGTATGCATTGTCTGGAAGACTCTGGGTGCCATACAAAGTCCAGAAATAAAACTCTTTTCCTAGCTTTGTCTAAAATATAATCTAGTTGATGTCAGATGAACCTCATGCAATCAGGCATTTCATAACCTTTGATAACTGGGCCTCTCAAATTCAACCATGACTGAGGAAGGATGTCTCATTTGAAAAGCAATGCAAATTCCTGTTTTGCCCATCCTCACAGGCAAGAACAAGGAAGAGCAAAAAAACTTCTCCCTGATGTTCAAGAGGTTGAGATATCTTCCAGTGGCAAAGACCTTGCATAAAAGTGCATCCTTTGATTTACTGGCACAAATTACTTAAAGCCACAATCACCATTGTCTTCTTGTGTGGATTCTAGAGATGCATTTGATGGGTTTCTTTTCTCTTCTGAAACAATCCATCAGCTAATCCTTCTGCAGTTGCCGTGTGTCTCTGTTCTGTTTCTTACAGGGAAAAGACAATAAATTAATACAAATTTATTGCAGTAACACTGTACACAAAGTGCAGAAATCTTGAAGAAAAGAAACATTTTCTTCTTGCTCTTGCTCTTGCTCTCACTCTTGAGGCATAGAATCTCAGATGTCTTGGACATTTTTTATCAAGGTATCTCACAGTGTCAAGCAATAATGAAGAATTTATGGAGTATTTGTCACTTCTCTAAGTGCAAAGCAACCCTGGACCCATCTTCTATAGTCTCCAAATGGCTCAGAGCACTTCCAGCTTGCCTGGATTCACTGATTTCACTCAGTAGACATTTGCTATGCCTAGTTAAGTAGTAAACAGACATTTTCTCCAATTTAGCTTTGTTCAATGGAGGATTTAAAAAATCAAACACATGGAGATTCTCCAAGAGGAACATGAATTGGGCTTTAGCATCTGATGACTGGAATTCGATTAGAAATAAAATTCCACTAAGAAAAAAAACACAATCGAAATAAAGGGTGTGTTCATTCCTTTGATGCATGGAATAAGAATTGATAAAATTTCCAAAGGCACATACTATATATAAAAACTGTGTATCATGGGAGTCATCACCTCAAAGCGCAAATGTACACACTAAATTGAAACCTGGCAAAAGATAAACAGTCAGATCACAAATGCCGCTAAAGTGATTTAAGCCAGTTACAGCTGAGAGTTTTCAAGGCCTAGCCTCCCAAAGTACACAAAATTTCAACCAATCATTTTGATAGGGTTTCCTAAGTGGAAAGTATTTGTTAGCTGTAACACCAAGCAGTGTGGTATTGAGGATGCTGAAAAATGAAGATTATCCCCCACCCCAGTTCAATTCAGGCAGAACTCTACAAGCCCTACTAGCACTTTTTCTGCTGTATCAGGTTAGTCCCCAGAACAGCTGAAAATCAGATCAACTTATCTAATACCAAGTTTGCCCATAGTTTAACACTTTATGCTAAGGACTGGTTTATATATCTGCTTCAGGTTTTCCTGTTTCTGCTTTTCCTGATCATAAGTTACTTTTTAGACATCAATTTCTAAACCAATTAAATATCATAGTATAGGTAAAATTAATTGTTCCCCCCACACATGTGTGTTAGTTGTGTTCTACTCTAGGGGCGGCGCTCATCCCCATTTTCAAGCCAAAGAACCAGTATTGTGCAAGTCCGTGGCCATGTGGCTAGCATGGCTACACAGAACACTGTTTACCTTCCTGCTTTTTATGCCAGTAGCTGTTTATCTACTTGCATTTACTTGTTTTCGAACTGCTAGGTTGACAGGAGCTGGAGTTAACAGTGGGAACTCACTCCTCTGCGTGGCAACTGGCTTTCGAACCGATGTGCTGCCGACTTCGCAGCCGACCATTTCAGCGCTCTAGTCTGCTGAGCCACCACAGTGATTTTCTGTATGCACTTTCCGTAGTGGAAACATTTCTTACAATCAGTTTCTTCCTATTACCATCTCTTCTGGTACACACTTTCCTTCAATGTATGCATGTTGCGGGTTGTTTTTTTTTTTTTTTTGCACTTTTTTGAGTTGCAAACTGCCTTAGAAAATTTTGAAAAAGTGTGGGTTCTTGTGCACACGTATACAGTATTGTGGTTCAGGGACTGGCCACATTTCTCATTAAGTTTCTGTAAAAAATGGGAGGAGGAAACAAGCTCCATTTTCATTCCTATTATCTACTCTACTCTAAGTGGACAGTTGATCTCACTGGACCAATGTTACTCTGAGATCCATTAAAGCAGAATTAATAGGGACTGAAATGGTGACTTTCCCTTTCCAGTATCCACTATAATATCGAATAAGGCAGCAGCAACAAGAAATATAGTAATAAGCAAATCTTTTGTGAATAATAAATCTGTTGAATGCATTAGATTTATTGCCCATATTTAAGAGATTATGAAGATGGAACTTGTAAATGAATTCTTGCAAATTCCAAAATCCATCTCATGAGCTTTAAGAAACTGTTTTTTCCTGTTAATTTTTTTTGAAAGGGACAATAATGTGGCACATGCACAACCCTTCATCTCAGGTCATCATCTCAAATGGAACGGGAAACTGTGCTCTCTTTGTACTAGTAGACCTTGGATAAATACATCACCACCTCAGCCTAGAAATTTTTCTTCCGGTCATACAAATCACAGACAGCATGCAAGGCTGCCAAGAAAACTACTAATAGAGTCTGCATGTTCGCCATGATCCTCCATTTCTCAGTAAATTCCCAAATTCCCTTCTGCATTCAACTGACTGTGCATATCAAACTCCATTCTGGTATACAGTGGTACCTCAATTTACGAATTTAATCCATTCCTAAGGCATGCTCTTAAGTCGAACTACTCTTAAGTTGGGATACCTATCTAAAAAATTAAAAAAATAAGTTAAAAAAAGAAAAAAAGAAAAAAAATAAGTCGAGCACACCATATCTAAAATTTGTAAGGCGGCAGTTAAAATGTCAACAGTTTTCAGCTCTTAAGTCGAATTGCTCTTCAGTCGAGCTGCTCTTAAGTTGGGGTACCGTTGTATCAGTATTTAATACAGTTAATATGTTAGCACTAATAACAAGTTGCAGAGTTTTGAATTTTTGGTAAAATTCCTTTTTGCTACACAAGAAAAGAACAGATATCTACAAATGAGAATAGCTACAAATTTCCCAGATAGTTCAACCTTTTCTCATTAACTGGCACTTGAAGTCTCAACAATTCACAAATATTTACTTACTTACAGTTGTTTGACACTACAGGCTAGAGATGGGCACGAAACGAAAAAAAAATCTGTTCCATTATCCGTTATTCATTCTGTTACGTAACGGAACAAATAACTGAGCCCAGAGTAATTTAGGAACGAAGTGAAAAGAACAAGAACAAATGACTTCGGTTACGTTAGGTTCGTTCCTCCCTGCGGGCAATGTCATCGCCAGCGGCGGAGGATTGTGAGAGCCCTGTTCTCGCCTCCAAAAGCGGAGACAAGGCCGCAGCTATCTCAGTCTCTGATCTCCACAGCAAGGGGGTGACAGCCAGCTTGGGTGTCACATCCCCGCTGCAGAGATCGGTCAGGAGAGGAGTCGGAGACAGCGGATCACTGCTGGAGAGAGGCCTGCGATCTGGCCTCCGTCCGCAGAACCTGAATCAGAACCCCCTGTCCAGCGATCTCCACCCCGGAAATGACAGCCGGTGGGCTGTCAGGCTCTGGGGCGGAGTCGAGAAGGAAGGGGCTGCAATCCAGGCTCCATGCACGGAAGCCGGATCCCAGCCACCTCTCGCCCCCCTCCGCCCAGAGCTGACAGCTGTCGGGCTCTGGGGCGGAGTCGAGAAGGAAGGGGCTGTGATCCGGTCTCCACATGTGGAAGCCAGATCCCAGCTCCCTCTCACCCCCCTCCGCCCCAGCGGGCTGTCAGGCTCTGGGGAAGAGGGCAGCAGGAGGGGCCTGCTTGGAGGCCAGATTGGAGCCCCCTGTCCAGCGCTCCTTCCCAGGAATGACAGCCTAGCCGGCTGTCATTCTTGGGGCAGAGGGCGGCGGGAGGGGCCTGTGATCCGGTTTCCACGCTCAGAGGCTGGATCGGAGCCCCATGTCCAGCTCTCTGCCCCAGGAATGACAGCCTGGCGGGCTGTCATTCTTGGGGCGGAGGGCGGTGGGAGAGACCTGCGATCCGGTCTCCGCACACGGAAGCCAGATCGGAGCCCTCTGTCCAGCTCTCTGCCCCAGGAATGACAGCCCACCAGGCTGCCATGCATTGAGGCAGGGGGCAGCGAGAGGGTTCTTCCCCGTGCCGGATGACAGGGTGCTGTCATCCGGCGCGGGGAAGCGAGACCCCCGTTTCTAAAAAAAGAAAAACAGAACTATTTTTTTTTAAAAAAAGGTCCAAAAAATGGAAACGAAGGGAGATGGGCCACGAACAGAACGGAAATGGAACACAATTTTTCCGTTTCGTGCCCATCTCTACTACAGACTTGTGTATGCTCTTTTCTTAGCAACAAACTGAACAGATCAACAGTAAATTTTTTAAAATTGCCACTAACTGAGGAAAGAGAAGTAAAGAACTCAGCAGAAAAGCAGGGCTTTCTTTGAATTCAAAGGCTGGAAAGGACAATTTATTATTGCAAGATAAATACATCAACAGCCCTGCCCAGAAAATTCCAAGCCAAATGCAACACTGCCAAGAAAACTGCAACATAACAATACCGTGGCCAAGAAATGGAATGTTTCACTTCATGTCCATGTAAAACTCATCCTGTTTCCGGATCATGCCACTGCCTCTAATTCTCCTGTTTGTACTGCTGTTGCTGTTGCTTTATATACTGTCAAATTGTTTCTGTTTGTGGTGGCCCTATAAATTAGTGACCTTCAAGACATTCCATCCCATGCCCTTGAGGAATTAACAGTTGCATGAAGGGAAGACGATTTTTAGTTCCAGTGGAGAAGAGGTGGGCAGCAGAGATGCTCCTGAAAGGCCACCATAGTAGAAGGTGAGGGTGGCAGAGGATCTTCCACAGACAAGGGCATTGATACTCAGTCTATCTCTTGTTAATGCTGTTCAGAAGAAGACCACAGTAAACCACATCTGAAAACACTGCACCTCAAGAATCCTATAACAATGAAATAATATACTTGTGCTCTCCAACATCTTTACAAATGATTTGGTGCATAACAGATAGAATTGTGACATTGGTTATGAAAGGTCCAAATGATGAAAAAAGATAGAAGAAAAGCATTATGTGATGTCAGTATCTCTACAAAATAGTAAAAAAAAATCTTCAAATGCAGTCCCCAATAGACTTACTGAAGGAGACACAGTTGTTCTCAAATGAGATAAAGTAGCACTAGGAGTGCTGTGAACAATAGAGCAGGACAGATTGAAAAACACAGGTTCTACCTGTGTGGATGTCAGTTGTCACCTAATATCGCCATATAGTATATCGTACAACAACTCTTCCATGAGAAGGAAAAAGGTGATAGTGGAAGTTCTCAAAATCCAGGGCAAGTGCAGTTTAAAAATAAACACTCATTAGGCTGGGTTTAACATCAGTCTACTTCGTTGCTCATTACAGAGTTACAGGGAAAACAAATCTGAAAGAGCTCCTAATGACACCTGAAAACCATGAGGTGCATTTCTTTGTTCAGAGTCTTTTGAAAGATGGGAGGAGGGGGACAGAAGCCAATCAGCAATTGCAAGTATAGTCACTCCCCGCCATTTGGCGGTTCGGGTCCCGCGGTCCCCCTACATCGTGGGATTGCAGTACCTGCACCGTGGGGGGCATCTGGTCACTCCATGCACCCCCCCGCACCTCCGAAAAGCCTGGGGGGCAGGGGCAGTGGGGGCAATAGCTTCGCTCTCCGTCGCCCCCCGGGTGCCGCCGTGCAGGAGGGCTGTGGGAAGGGCTGGCATCCCTCTCCGTGCCCCCCGGTGCCTCTGGAGGGCCTTAGAGCCACACGGGAGGGCTGGCGATCCTCTCCACGCCCCCCGGCCGCCTCCGGGCGGCCTCGGAGCCACGCAGAAGGGCTGCAGGGATGGACGATGTCCCTCTCTGCAGCCCCCTGGGCGCCTCCAGAGGGCCCTGGAGCCGCACGGAAGGGCTGCGGGGATGGATGGCATCCCTCTCGGCATCCCTCCCGGATGCCGCCGGAGGGCCTCAGAACCGCATGGGGGGGCTGCGGGGAGGGAGGGCGTCCCTTCCGCACGGCTCTGAGGCCCTCCGGAAGTGCCGAAGGGGGCTACAGAGAGGGACGTCTCTGAAAGGCCTTGGAGCCACGTGGGGGGTGGTGGTGGGCGATCGGGTTGCTCCATGCCGCCACCCCATGCTCCTCCGAGGCTTTTGGGAAAGGTGCGCAATCACCCTTGTTTCCAATATGCTTGAAAGGTCTCAAAACCTGCATGACCTTATTCAACTTGGGTTTGGGTCCTATCTCTCTGCATTTATTTTGATGTTCAAAATGCACTGAGCAGCTGGCTTGAAATGCATAAATAACCACTTTACCATTTGGTAACGCCAATATATGTTTTATTATTTATGAATTTCGGTTTTGTGTATTTAATACAAAGCTTCTTTTGCCCAGTCAATGATGAACTTGTAATTTTCTGAGAATTTACACAAGAATTGAACAAAGGTCATTGCCTTTTTCCTTTGCCGTAAATCCCAACCAATACTAAATTTGGATGTAAAAGTCATATCTCTATTCACATAGCGATGCAATTTAAGTAAGCACATTAGAGAGCCAACCAAAAGACAGATAAATACCAGGGTAGCCAATCCAAAATAATGGGGCTGGATCGACAGCAAGCAAATCATGGTGTAGAAGGTTTCATGCTGCGCAGAAGGAAGGAAATGTAATTATTTTATCTGTGTCCATAACACATGAAAAGGCCTCTTGTCGTCCACCTTTGAGACTGTGAAGCAGTTACTTAGGCTACCATCAGATGGCAGGCTCAAGCACACCCCTAAAAGCAAGAGTAGCATAACTGGACAAGTCACTCCTTGTTCTGGTTTCTTTGTGGAAGGACGGACTAACAGAAGAGATACGCTCTCTCAAGTTCTTTCAGTTGGAAATGAATTCCTCTTAAAACATATTCTCATGACTTACCAATGAAGTTCCAAGCTTCAGTTCTACCTCCTGTATGGAGACCAGCCTGCAAGTAATCACTAGAGAACTGACTAGTTGCTTATTTTGGATGGAATGGAAGAATGGCATTTCTCAATGTACCTACCCTTCATTTTGAACCAGGAAGAAATATAGGTCAATAAGCAACAAGCTTCCTTCACATCAGATTGTACCTGTCAAAGATGATTTGACCAAGAAAGCAACTGCACTTGGAAGTCTCTCAGTTAGAACCAGTTTGAATACTGTACAAACTTTCTGGAGCTAAAAGCAAATGTAACCAAACACCCATTTTCTTGATTCATGTTTTATGCTACTTGACTGTTCTTTGCTCTCAGAAGAAAAGAAATGAACAGAAGTCACAATCTATGCCAGTGGTGGCAAACCTTTGGCACTCCAGATGTTTTGGACCACAATTCCCACAGTCCTTTGTCATTGGCAATACAGGCTTGGAATTCTGGGAGTTGTAGTCTCGAGCATGATTTGTAGATTGAACAAGCCATTACAGTTTTATCCCACCATCCCACAGCTTTGCCTGCTGATCCTCACAAAACAACAGTGTGATAACCTAACCTAAGGGACAGTGACAGGCTTCAGGTCAACCCAGTAAGTATGACAGCTGAACAGAGATGTGGAAGCTCAGTCATTGAATCCAGCTGTACTGCACTGCAGATACAGAAAGGGGACATATACAGAAGGCCTAAATGTCTCGATGGTGTTACATATGATAAGTGTCAACAACAAATAGCAGTTGTCCCTGAATCACGTCACTTTCAAGCTAATATTTCCAAATGAAGCATGTTCAGCAAGCATCCAACATATGTGCATTCCATTCTGCTTGATCTCTACTAAATGGGACAACCATATTGGCCCCTTCAAAGCCAAACAGAAGTGTCTACGTGCTTCAATTCATTCCCAGCACACAGATAATACTAGAAATGGAGAGAGACAGCATAGTTTTGGTGAAACTCTTCACGAGGTATCAAGCCTTATGTTAGTTACACTGGCCAGAGGGCATTCTCATTTCCTTTTCAAGTTAGAGCTTCATATTGTAGCAACTACTTACACGAAGATACAGAAAATTATTTTTGAACAGAAAGGCACATGACTGTGTGGCACACATCACTATGGAATAATGCCCTAGAGAGGAATATTCATGCAGCTAGAAGATGTAGTGTAACAAGAAATAAGGTGGTTTCTAAAGTCACATAGGAATCTGCCAGACAAATGAAAGTCAACACAATCACTCTGTGTCCCACAGAAAATAAGACTCTTTCCTAGAGATAAAGGGCGCTGTAGTATTACAGGAGTGGTTAAGAATGCATAGCGGGTTGATGTTTATTTCTGTATAACACAACAAGGTGAAAAGGGCTGGAAATAAAAAGGATGGTTTTTAAGAGACTAGCCTAAAGTATGTTCCAAATGATTTATTTGCATATAATCTTTTGATACAAACCCTTTGTCAGAAGAGTTCCTAATAAAGGCAAGGGAACATAGTGTGCTACATTTAACAAGGGAGAGGATGGTGCAGCAACTGGAGAGCTGCAAAAAATGCAAAAAATAACTCTTTCATACATTTAGCACAAAGCAGAACAAGTACCCGTTTTAAAAGGGAAAAAAGTTCCTTTTCAAACTAAAAGTAGTAAAAAACATTAATCTTGGAAGAACTAATTAATGGTAAATGTGTGCATGTAATTGCACGTGTGGAAAGGTTTATTTAATCATTTTAAAATTCCAAAACACAATTGAAAATTGCACCAAAATTATTATTATACTGCATGGCTGTTCAACTTTGAACAGGCTAAGGTCTACTTTTTCCGACCCAAAGTGCCTCTAGTTACGAATTTTATCCATTCCGAGCATATGCTCATAAGTAACTACAACAACAGACAATGAATAATGCACACAAATGGAGAACGGAGGGGCATTAGTTCTCACTTCTTGAAGCACAAAGGTTGCTTCTATTTGGAAATCTTGCCTAAGAGATGATTATTGAATATTGACATTGCTTGCATGTGATTTGTACTTTGCTCTGCCTTCAGGGCAGTTCTTTTAAAATGATTTAGCCAGCTCCCTGTGTGGTTAAAAGTTATTCCTAGATAAGTGAATGAATTGACCTGTTCAATGGGCTCACCATTGATGTACCAATTATGTATTTTATTGCGTTTACTGAATACCAGCACTTTTGATTTAGATTTATTAATAACCAGGGAATTGTTAACGCAATATTGGTGCAACTTTCGTAACGACCTTCTTAGGCCAATCTGAGTGTGTGCTATCAAGACCATGTCGTCAGCATACAGCAAGATATTCATAGATTTGTCGTGAATTTTCAACATATGTAAACTGATGTCGTCTAAATAGTCTGGTAAGTCGTTGATATAAAGATTGAAGAGCATGGGAGCTAGGATACAGCCCTGTCTGACACCTTTATGCGTAGAAATTGCTTTTGATAAGGAACCATTTATACCTATGCGAACTTTCAGTTGCATATTTGCATATAGGGCTTTAATCAGAGCAAGGAGTCTGGGTTCCATATTTAGCCTTGCCAATTTCCTCCACAATAAATCTCTGTTTAATGAATCAAAGGCAGCACTAAGATCAATAAAGGCAGTATATAGTTGTTTACCTTGTGAAATTTGCCTGGCTGCAAGGTGGTGAAGGACAAAACAGTTATCTATTGTTGATCTTTCAGATCTGAAACCAGCTTGCTCTTCCACTATGATATTTTTTCTACAGACCAGTCTATCAGTTTGTTCAATAAATGTTTCGCGTACATCTTGGCCACTAGGCTAATCAAGCTGATTGGCCTGTAATTGCCTGGGTCGCTTTTATCACCCTTCTTATGAAGGGGGATGACAATAGCTACTTCCCAACCCGCTGGAATATTACCTGTAGAATCTATATATGAGAATAAACCCGCTAGCAGTGGGGCCCACCATCCAATGTGGGACTTGAAAAGTTCAGGGGGGAGACAATCTTCCCCCGGGGCCTTGTTCGACTGTAATGTTTGAATAATAGACACCGTTTCTGCCGTCGAGACTGGGGGCCAGGTAGGTAGATCTTTGAAAGACACTGTTTCTTGTACAGGAGTTTGAGTATGATCTTGGATTGGAGCAGCAAATAGATTTTCATAAAACTCTTCCCAGGTTGCTGCAGGGATAGGAGAATCACATTGGACTCTTTGTACCTTCAAAAGGCCTGAGACCATATTCCAAAACAGTACAGAGTTTTTGCCTTTGGCTTGTAGTTCTAAATCAGCCCATATATTGGCATTATATGAAACTTTTTTCTTAAATAAGAGTTTTTTGTATGAGCGTCTTAGCTTTAACATTTAAAGATACTTGGGACAGATAAAAACACGGCTGCTTATGCAGTCAGGGCCGAAACAGGAATTTTCCCTATTTCCAGTCTCACAGAATCTAGAGCTTTTTCCTTCTGGTTGAAGGTCCAGTCAATGGGGATTGACAGACTTCCCAAGCTATGTCTAATTGAACAAGCTAATTCCGTCATCCCCAATTCCTGGGCCAGACAAATTGCTATCATTATCGCACATTTTGGGCTCTCAACCCAGAGCCTACTTGTCAGTGGTCAACAGGCCAAAACTATCTTTAAACAAAGAGCTCTGGATGTCAGTGCACAACAGGATATGGAGCTCCTCTCCAAAAACAGAGCCCTAAGCAGGCTATCTAAAAACAAACTGGTATTCAAGTGCAAGAAGTATCTAACAATTAGCTTACCTTATTCTTTGAGGAGAGCCTATACAAGATTAAGATTCGAACTACTGGAATCTATGAATAAATTTGGCCGTTTTCATAATCTACCTTACCACGAGAGAACATGTATCTGCAGTGCCCCCGCTATAGAGGATATTGCCCGTATTTTATTTGATTGTGATCTATATTCAGCCCTCAGACAGTCTTATTTATCAAAAATGATGGCCAAAATTGCCCATTGGAATGTGAACTTTCAGCTTGCCTTTTTGCTTCAAAGCTCAAACGTGCATGTTGTTAATGGTGTCGCCAATTTCATATGTAAGGCAGCCAGAGTAAGATCTTCCTATATTGATCAAATTGGAATTTACTGTAGGGGCGATGCTGACTCTTGAATGATAACATTCGTTTGGCCACCCTAACTTTGAAAACTGTTCAGTCACAACTTGTATTTTCTGTATCTTTCTGGACCTATGTGGTTTTAGTACTTGATATGGCCCGAACGGCTAATCAATAAAGTTGTTGTTGTTGTTGTTGTTGTTGTTGCTTGCATGTGTGATTTGGGAGGAGAGTGGTACATCATGGAAGTTTTAGAATGGGCCATCAAATTTTAATACAGTATAGAGAATTGGGCCATATTGTCTTTAAGCCCTTTGCAGAAAACAATAGCTCTGAACCAACATAGATTTCTCAGAAATTTGACATTGGCCATACTTTGTTGGTGAATTATATTTGCACAAGTTTAACTGTATAACCTATCACAGTGAATTGCCACTATCAAGCCATTGCTCACGTTACAAGTGTACCCAAGTTCACAACACTGAGTAACAGGACTGGTACCTTGTTAGTTACCCGTAATATGCTGTGGTGAGTACTGCAGTTTAACTTACTCACATCAGGAAGTTGAGTCATGGCTACTGGACTTCTTTTTCTTGAGAGATAGAAACGTTTCACTGCTCACCCAAACAGCTTCATCAGTCTGAATACAGCTAGTGCAAGTCCTCCATCTTATAGTCAGCTTTGACCTCTTGTCACCCTGGTCTGAAATAGGCTCATAAGATGAACGGCCTAAGGTGCTGAAACCTATAAAGAATGGTTTCATTCATTTGTAGGTTTCAGCACCTTAGGCCATTGTTCACCTTAAGACTATGGATACTATTGTCTACCTAACGAGCCTATTCAGGCCATTGTTCATCTTATGAGCCTGTTTCAGACCAGGATGACAAGAGGTCAAAGCTGAATATAAGATGGAGGACTCACACTAGCTGTATTCAAACTGATGAAACTGTTTGAATGAGCAGCAAAAAGTTTCTATCTCTCAAGAAAAAGACGTCCAGTAGCCATGACTCAACTTCCAGATAAACTCACTCACCTGGATGACTGAGAATCTTCAATGACAACTTACACACATGTAAATAGCCACCAGGATACTGGCCCTTGAGCATTCACATGCCAATCAGCATTACACATTCCATTCCATTTTGGCTTCACGTATTTCAAAACATAAAGCTCTCCATAATCTTTCATCCCAATGTCCTATAGGTTTTGGTCAGCACTGCACTCCAGTTCTGAAAATCTTCTGAGCCTTTCCACTCAGGGAACCCCTACTCTTCCCTCACTTCCTTGATATTTACTGGTACTTGGGAGAAAGTCCATATAATATGAACAATCAGTATTGTGGGCAGCTATCCTGTCAGCCACATTAAAAGACTACATATTAGATGGAAACAGGTTAACACTATTCTCCAGGCTGCCTTACTAATCATAGCAAGAGGGAAATTTCCAATTAAAGAGAAAGCAAACGGTAGGGGAGTGCAACAATTAATACAGGCTTGAGTCCTGCTATTACTTCACGGATGATCTTGCACCTGTTCAAGATGGGTGGCCTAATTAAACAAAATCCACTCGCCCCTTTCCAGCAACCAAATTCTCAAGCAAAACAGCTTCTTCATTTGATTCTTAACCCAGATGTGAATTGTTTCCTTTTACAAAAAAACTCAGAACATCACAAGAGGATGGAAGGTGGGGAAGCAAACTTGAAGATTAATTATATATCTTTCCCCTTCAGACTAGGTCAACATTACACTTTGCTTGAACTGGAGCCAAATAAAATGAACCTTGGCAGGAGAAATGCAGAGGAATATTGATTCTCAAGAATTACCACAGCGGCTCAGGCCCTGTAGAAGAATTTAATGAATTTAATGAGGCACAGAACTGTGCCTGTTCATACAACCAAGGTGAAGGCATTTGGGGTACATGCAAGCCACACATTGCAGGTTGTTTTGAGCACCTCACCAACAAACGGATTCAGGTACACACAAAAATCAAAGAAACTCAGATGCTCACAGCCTGGGCTGATCAAATGCATTAGTTAAGATCTCTTCAAACCATTCTCAGAGCACAAATCCTGTTGAGAGGAATTTTGAAACAGGTCTGACTTCTCTTAAAAACAAAGATCAAACACAGGCACCACAAAGAGAAGCTTTCTGAAACAATCTAAACCTTCCCAATGTGCTGGCTTGCTGTCGGCCATCACTCACAAAGTGGTTGACTATATAATGTTAGAACAATTAAATCATGGAATAATTGACTTGGAAGAGGACTATAAGACCCTCATGTTTAAACCCCCTGCTCAGTGCAGGAATCCACATCAAAGCAGATCTGACAAATAGTTCTCTCACTTTCTGTGTAAATGCCTTCAGCAATGGATACTCATGAGGTAATTGGATCCATTGTCATGCAGTAAGGAAGTTTTTTCTCCCCTGATATTCAGCCTAAATCTGATTTCTTGTGGCTTGAGCTCATTATTACATGTCTTACTACACTCTGGGATAATCAAGAACAGATAGTGCCCCTAAGTATTTGAAATTTACTATCATGTCTCCCCTCAAATTAGAAGGGGAGAAGAGGAAAGCTGTACTGGAGGGGTGAGATAAATAATGTGTGATTTTTTAAAATGCTCTTACTTTACAAAATGCAATGTTTTTTCCTGCAGGAAGCTAGGCTGGCGCCATCTTTATTGTTCTTCCACAAGAGCTTTCTCTTCCAACAGGTTCTGTTATTTTAAATGTGTTTTAGTACTGACTTTATTTTCCATTTTTCATGTAAAACTTGTTTCACTCTTTTTAAATATGTGTATGCCTACTGTTTTCGCTTTTAAAGATTGTCTTTTTAAATGATGTCATTAGCCTTGGTCCTTTTTAAAGAGAATGGTAGGATAAAAATATTTTAAATAAATAAACAAATAAAAGTACTTCTCTCTGAAGGTTAAACATACATGGTTCTTTTAGTCTTTCCTATTAGGGCTTGGCTTTCAGGTCTCTGATCATCCTTGTTGCCCTCCTCTGAACTTGCTCCAGTTTGTCTGATTCCTTCTTAAAGATGAGAGGGTTAACTAGTGCTGCACAGAAGAGAAACGGGACGTGACAACACGTGATAAGACTCGTGGGGCTGGTGAGTTGTGCAGCAAGCACACAGTGTGATATCAGATTGAATGGCTTTTTAGTGGGATGGTGTTGGAGGGGAGGGAGGGAGCTCAACCAATTTCATTGTACACTGGTTGTACAATGACAATAAAGGTTATTATTATTATTATTATTAGTGCTTCATACAATTTAGAGACTGTACTTTAACAGTCTCTAAAAGCCTATAACAGCATTAGTCTTTTTTTCCCCAACCACATTGCATTGTTGAGTTGACTAATATTCAGTCTGTAATCTATAACAATCCCAAATTCCTTCTCACATTTTACTGAACTATGTATTCCCCATCTTGCAACTCATTTGGCCAGGGCAACCAAAGAAGGGTATTTATTTCATGATTATCTTAAGGTACAGCACTTGAGGAGCAGATGGGACATGAAAAGGCTCTGTCCTCTATGACATCACCCAGCCTATCAGGACGTAGGGCTGAAACAAGTGATGTGACAGGACCTGAACCAATAGTGGCTTCTAGATCAGAGGTACCTCTATGAGCAGACTGCCAGAAAATATGCAATTTATTTCTTCCACTTAATAAAGCCATATTTTCACCAGAGCTTCTCTTTTTATCAACCAGTTAAAGAGACACAGTCAACACAGCACTTAGCCTCAACTGAGATGAAGTCTGCATTCAGTCATTAAACTCATCAGGTGACCATGAGTTACCAGCGGCTCAGGCTAAATTGCCTAGAAGTTTGAAGCAAATGAACCAAAATTGGAAACTCCACACCCAAACTCAGTGGAGAAACAGTAGGGCACAGATACATTACATGAAATATGTATAATACACCTATTGCACCCGTTCATGAGACAGAAATGCACGGCTTACCACACCTCTCTGTTTTCACATAATAAATGATTTAGAGAATAATGAAGAAACAGTAATGACTACAGATCACTTCTACTTATCACAGCTTCACATCCACTGCAACCATTTCCCAACAACTTTATAATGATTAATGCATCCATTCCCATGCAACAACAGCTGTTATACCCATTGACTTGCATAAAAAACTATGCTTTCTCTTCTTTCATTAAGCAAGGGTTTAGTCTATGGGGCCCATTAGCTGTTATATTCTCAAACATGCAAAACACTATACTGCATTCCCCTTGCGTTTTTTGAAAACAAATGTATATACAAGAGTAGACTTTACAAAGGAGATTATGGCAAGGAAGGAAAACTTGGCACAGTCTCCACAGATTGTTTCTAAATTTCAAAAATGCAACCTACAGCCCAGTTTCAATTATAATGTGCTCACAGGACAAAAGGGACCGAAACTTGATAGTGGAGAGCAGATATGGGGGCAAGTCGGAGGTGATAAACTGTGGGTAGAAAAGTAATTGTTCCCATTATTTTTCAGCTATAGAAATATCTCTTATGAAGCACCCCACTTGGAAAACTGTGTAAAAATATAGTAAAAGAAAAATATGAAGTCCAATTGCCATGACTCACCTTCCAGATATATCTAGAAAGAAAATAACCCCGAGCTTAGAGGATTGTGAAGAAGTTAATTCAACCAAAGTTTCAAATCCAGCTTGAGTACGATTGCTTTGATGGATCAAAGCTAAGCACTATCTAATCTTGAAATGACAAACATTGCTGGCCACTTAACTTTGGAAGGATTCTGCTTTGACTTCTCAACAGATATCTGTAAGATTGCCTGGTTAGTCTAGTGTACAGGTTTTCCACAACTTTTTCAAAGTTTTTCGAGTGGTGTTAGAAATCCACAATCTAATGCAGTCTATGGTTAGTTTCACAAATTATGGCTATCCAAACATTAATCGAGTATTTCATTTCTCAAGGAAGCTTACAAGAAAGAAGATTCCAGAGTGAAATCTCCAATTGCCTCTCGTCTTCTCTTCAGCACCAGATGAATCCTAAATGCAGGCACGCTCACTGAGGGTGGCCACACCCAGAGAGGCGCTACGTGTGACCGCGCCTTCTCTGTGGTGGCCCCCACGCCATGGAACCATCTCCCCAGTGAGCTGCGCCTTGCAGAGTCCCTGCCTGCCTTTAAAAAGGCTTTGAAAACTCACCTCTTTAAGGAAGGCTTTTGGCAGCCTTTCTACTTAAGTCTCTCCTTTTTTTTAATGCCGCCCGTGTCATTCCCGTTAGATGGTACTGCCTCCCCTCCTCTTATTGTAATCTGCTGTTGGTTTTTATTTTATTGGGGGTTTTTTTTTGTAAGCCGCCCAGAGTTCCGATCCGGAAGATGGGTGGGATATAAGTGTAATAATAAATAAAATAAAATAAAATAAAATAAAATAAATACTAGAACTAGGCACTCACTTGATGATGGATTGCCACCTATGAGAACAGCATCACTCTCTGCAGCTTCTAAATGCCAAACAGATATCTGATTTCAGCGTGCAGCAATCAGGGTTTCGCCAGAAGTGGTTCCACGTGCCGGGAATTTATTGGCATCTGGAGGTGAATTAGGCACCATCCCCAGAGCCCCAAAGACTCATTCATTCATATTGGCTTCCTTTTAAGGTTTTTATTGAGCTGCTGAACTGAATTTGTTTTAGTTTGTTATTGATCTTTACATTTGTTTGCTATTTGGAGTAGTTTTAATTTTCCTCTTGGCTCCCATTAGTTGTTAATTCTGAGATTACTTGGCTCCTCTTAATATGTTGTCATTGGTGCTTTAAGTCATGGTGGCCTGAAGCTGTTTTCAATGAATAAGGAACCTGTCTGAATGCAAGTAACCAGGCAGTTCAAGATGGGAGACCTCTTCCCCATCCTCTTCTGTACTTGTTGCATAACTTGAGGTTGAAAAGCATTAGAATAGCAGATTTCTGAGATTCTAAAAGGAGGAATCCTTTTCATTTCCAGATTGAAGAGAAGAGTGAGGACAGAGAACAAGTAGGCTGTGGAGGTTATGAAAAGACCACGCTGGAGGCTCAAGGAACAGCGGCAGCCATGTTGCAGAAGCCACAGAAGTGTTTGGGGAGCAGTGGAGTTCACATGTCTTTGTCATGACAAAGGTCTATATGTCTATTCACTTTGGTTCTGTTGGAATATTTGGCAAGATTTACATTTCAGCCATTATAGGGTTAATGTGAATGTAGAGTATTATGGGCTGGATTTAATGTGAAGAGCAGAGCCTATTGGTTGTTGAGATCACACCACTTGGACTGTTCTGGTAGAAGTCTTGTCAGTGTGTGCCTTGTATTCTTAGAGAGGAGAAGAGAAGCATGTTCCTGGATTAGCAAGATGGCGGTTAGAATAGTTTTAGTTAGAAAACCTCCCGTGTAGCCTTATCTTCTAGTTAAATAAATAGTTCTATTTCATATAGTAACACAAGAGGTGTCCCTCTCATTAAAGCAACTAAGAATCATCTCCAACCACCGATCCAACAAAGATCCCCAACAGGTTCCCACTGTCTACTTGTCACTTTGCCAACTCATATAAGGGCAAAGGCAGAACCCATTCATGTGGGGAAGCAGCAATCCACTTTGTGCCATTCCACCCCTACAGCTACACCTCCACTTCCAACAAGATAACTACCCTGCACTGCACTCTACACATAACAGACACACTAGAGTTTACTTTAATGGCACATAACTTTGGAGAGAGAGCTTCCCATCTGTTCCACCTGCTAACTGCAAAACATAAGACAAACATAATGCACTCTAGTACCATAAAACAGGGAGAGTGAACTATGTTTCAAATGCACCATGCGAGCTCCTTATTTAACACAGAATGCATCTGTTAAATGTTTCCTCAGGTCATCTTTCAGCCTTCTGATTTTCTCTGATGAAATGTGATAGTCAAAATATTGGCGGTGCCTCTTAATCAACATGTTGTATAATGAAGTTATAGAACTTGGGGGTTGCGAGGGAGGTCATTAACCAACTAGGAAAGCAACATCTATCAGCTAAGGCATACAAATAATTCTATTTCAGTTTTGTTCGGTTTAGTCATTTTTCCAACCTTAAGTGTGTTTTCTCCCATTTTTCACATTGGTTCATGGATTTGGCAAAAGGCTATGTGAAAACATGTATGCTTCTCAGTGCTTGTTTCTCCTAACAGATGTGATTTTTAAAAACGGAATTTTGCCTATGTACACATTTTGTCAAGCATTTCTGCCTAATACAACTGCCTTTGGTAGGTTATTTTCATGAATAGCTGCATATTAATGCCTCTTTCTCCTAACATACAAATTTTGGTACACATTTTCCAATTGGAGAAAGAGCATCACAAAATTCAAAAAACTGTAAGAAGTGGATATACTTTTAAGTCACTGTGGTTTGCTTATTTCTTCAAGAAGTGTAATTTAGGTTGTTTTGCATAAAAATGCTAGCCAAACAAGTACTCCCCTTCATTCAAGACATCCAAAACAAACCTCTTCCTCTCCACCATCTTATTTATCTTTACATCAACATATTCCCCTCCACACACACACACACACACACACACACACAGTTCCAGTTGGAAAAAGTTATAGGAGTTACGTGATGTAAGAAGCAGAGAGCAGAAAGATGATCAATCTAAGAAGCCTCTC
>JAHTLZ010000016.1:73660307-73706911 GCA_023846285.1 Phrynocephalus versicolor
ATCTGAACTAGATCAAGAAAACAAACAGGCTATTTATCCTGCTTACTCAGACCTGCTTGGCAGAGAGATTAAAGTCCTTTTTACATGTGTCATAGGCACCATGACTCACACAAAGGTGACTGACAAATATATTAAGGAATATAGACTTTTTTTAAAGGCCTGCACAAATGTTCACATGAATTGCCTTGTACATTTCGCCTAAATTCCCCTTCGCATCATCTTTGGCCTGTGTGTTATTTCAATGAAGATATTTCTGTGGGGACTTTTTACTATTAGATCTTCAAATATTAGACCCACGACAAATTTTTGAAAAGTGCAAATAGCGAATGATACTTTCATTTTGCCTTGTGTATGGATTTGGAAAGGGAAGATTATCTAATTTTGTCATGTGAACTAAAGCAGGGAGTTGATACTTCAGATATTAAATTTCAATACACGAACAAGCAACTTAAAATATGAGAGGACACAGACAGGATTAGTTGTTACAAATGCAGTAATTTACTGGTTTCCTTTAGTAATTGTTTAATTTGGAAGCCAGGAACTTTACTGGCTCAAGGAGCTCCTAACAGAGTGACCCAGAGTAATAGCAATGACCAGGCAAATGTGCATATGACTGGGGCACAAAAGTGCTTCCGGAGAACAATACAATGGGTTAAATAACTGCAGGCAGTATATAATTACCCAGATTCCTTCCAAGTGCCATATAAAACTGCAAGCCTGCAACTAGGAACAGCTGCAATATCACTGAATATTCATAGATATTCCAACTAGCCAGCAACTGAAGCCGCATCTGAAACTCTATGGGGGATGCTGTGAGCAAAAGATGTTCACTTTCACTGAGTTTTGAATCTCATGCAATCCCAAAGTATAGAGGGAACCGTGACTAGGAAGATGCTTGCCAAAATAGCAAAGCAACAGGTTGGGATCTCAGGGGGAGGGCACTGGAAGAACACAGGACAACCTAAAGAGGCAAGCATTCATGAGGAGGGGAAGAAAATTTTAAAAGAAGTAGAGGACAAATAGAGGAGATGAACATGGAAGAAAGAGCAATTCTCTGTAAAACAGCGATGGGAGGCACACAATCAGATCACTTGGAGGACTTGTGTGAAAAGGGGATCATTTGGCTGGGCCAGCGTCAAAGCTGGCTGACAGCTAAGGAGTAGCAGCTTGAGAGGCGGGGGGGCACACCAAGACCCCAAGAAACATGGAGGGATGGAAGATGAAGGTAAAAATGTGGCTTCATTATGGCTGCAAAATGAGGGATCAAGAGGAAGAACCCCACACGATTTGATCAAATGCCTCTTTAGTCCAGTACTCTGTTCATATGAAGACCAAGCAGAAGGTACATGTACGGGCAGGACCATCTGCCAGAGAGTTCCCAGCACAACTGTTACAAAAAAGGCCACTCAGCCCTAGAAGAGTCACAACAAACCCAAGGCTGGGCCGCTCTAGGGGGGTGTCCCACATTGTAGGACTACATAGTAAACAGAATGGCTTCTCTTGGTGTCCTTCTGTCCATGAGTCCAGCAGCAGCTCCCCATTCTAAGAGAGACCATGAAGATTTGGGGAAAAGGAAGATTTCTCCAGCCATTGAGCCTGCTCTGGCATTGGGGATCTTCTTGTTTCACAGACCTTGGTTTCACTCAAGGATACAATTCCTTCGTGCTTCTCGTCTACTTAAAGTAGCTCCGTTTTGGGTTAGATAGGCATCATTACTCAACATATGATTTCAGCATTATCAGAGTCATTCAGAAGTATTTAGATAATTCATTTATACACTGCCAAAACAATATCTTCATGTGGTCATTATGATAATGATAATATCTTTCTCAATTCTTCTTTATTCTCACATTTCTTTCATGGTATTCGGTCCCTATCTCTCTCAAATCCTATCACTTCATTTAATGGGTGAGAGACTGAGTACCTTGAGCAAAGGCATGGCACAGGTTGTAAAAATTGGAATTCAAAATGCAAGGGATTAGTCTCTATTTCACCTGTCTTTGATGTTGTTACATGAAAGATAGACCATGAATAGTCATTTTGTCCAAGACATGAAATTTATCCCAGATGGAGCGATGGACATCTTGCAGAAATATGACTAATCATGATGAAGTCTCGATTTCCCCTCTTGTAAGTTGTTCCAGTTTCTAGGATCACAAGGATCTTCTTAGCAATCTGTCATTTCAAGGTCAGTACTTAAAAGCAATGTTACCCTTCTAACAAGTGCCTTGGGTGGGAGTACTGTGAAACAGAAATGGCATAGGAGCACAGGGAGTACATAACTCTTACTGCTGCTGGCTAGATTATCTCAACACCCACCCCACCCCATCTCAACACCCACCCCACCCCACCCCACCCCGTGCTTTGGCTTCTAGACAGTTCCAGGCCCATATGCATGGAGTAGACATTAGTGAAGCATGAAAATCCAGGTAGGGGAGAGCTTAAGCCCCTCCTTTCCTCCCTTATCTCTAACACCAAACTGGAGAATGGGGAATGGGCATCATGGCCATTCCACTCATAAGAACCATGCTGGAACAGGCCAAAGGCCCATCTAGTCCAGCTTCCTGTATCTCACAGTGGTTCCACCAAATGTGTCCCGGAGTGCACAAGACTAGATATCTGTCTCTTGATACCACTCCCCTGCATCTGGTCCTTTAAGTACCCCGGTTTTAAGCCTGGAGATTACACATGTCCATCATGGTTTGTAACCTGTGATAATTGGCCACACTAGTTGCAAACTGTCACCCATCCAATCTAAACACCATTATGCCCATGAAAGTGGCATGCCCAGGGAACTTCTAAAGTGATTGGTGGCATTTCAAATACAGTGGACACTCGTATAACAAATGGTTGGTATAACATAAAATCTATACAACATAAAAAATTCCAGAGATAGGGGAAATTTGCTTAACAGAATCATCTATGAGGCAAATCCGTACAACATAAAAATGGCCATGATTAGGGATTACTCTGTTTTCAATGTATTCCTATGGGTAATTTGTATAAAGCAAAATTGTGTGTGTGTGTGTGTGTGTGTGTGTGTGTGTGTGTGTGTGTGTGTGTGTGTGTGTGTGTGTGTGTGTTCCTCTTATAAGATTGGGGAAGGTCTTCATTGACGGAACAAAATCTGAAATCACGTCTTCACACTATGTGAGCCTAAGTGTCCGTGGGGGGGGGGGAACAACACACAAAACCTCAACACTTTTCAAATGCACTGATTGCAAAGGGGAAGTTAAGCAAATGCTTCACTTTCTGCCAATCCAATCACTTAATCGTATGCACATTTACCTCAGCAGTTTGACAGAAAAGGTCACTGCTTTTGCTATCAAAGAAAGCTTCAGAGAAGCACTTTTGTGTGCCTGCCCATCCGCCCACCCACCCACCCAACTCTACTAGTACTGTTTTACCACTCCTGCAATTCTGTCAGAGGATGACTCCTCTGGGGCTGCTGGCTTTGATAAAAGAGGTGTAGCCATATCATTGAAGAAGCAAAACAGGATGGGGGGGCGGTTTAGGTGTGAATAAAGCATACCCGCCATTTGTTTCAAGTGCGCACAGCTTTGCAGTAATGGCACTGCCATTATTATATTCTCCCCAGCTGCCATCGTAACTTGGCAAGCAGCTTGCCAAAGTTTATATCAAATGCACCATTATTTTGTATGTTTGGAGCACTGCTGTACAGTTGGGGTTCGTTCCACTTTATGGACTGACGGAATGAAGTTAGAATTTGAATGCCTTTCCATCTCTAATTTGGTGCTCACTTTTGGAAAAGAAAGTCCCGCTGATTTTAAAGAGACAGACAGGCCACAGGATGGCAGCCCTAGAAAAGTGTTAGCTAGCTCACACCAAAATATACAAACAGCAATACTTTCTAGTCTCTCTGCCTGTCTAATGAAAGCCTGCTTACCTCACTATACAGACAAAAAGCTCCCAGAAGGTCTCATGCAAAATGGGTAAAAGCACGACAGTGCCGGCCAACAAACATAAGATACAAAAAGTCAGAAGAGAAATGGAAAATGGAAAATAGGAGGGCAAGGAAGAAAGCAAACTCAGGTACTAGTTCTTAAAAGTTGCAACCTTGATCAGATTAAATGGAAGTTGTTGAAAGAGGAGAGAAGCCCAAGCTGGGTTCTGAGAAGAGCCTTTTGAGTGGCCCTGTAAGTCTTCTGCTGCCATTCTCCCTATGTTTTCCAAACCACAGCTCTGAACCATGAGATCTTTCAGCAAATAACCAGTGAAGAGTCCCTGATCCAAGTTTCCTATAACAAAAGCATCAAAAATGATCTTCAAGCAAACATTCTTCATTGAGACTCTGGGGTCAGTCAGCATTATATGTATGCATTCATCTCCATGTAATGTTTCTGCAGCATCAAACATCATACAGGAGGGTGTTCTTCCCATTGTCTTTCTGTCAATCTCATATCAGGTCCGGTTCTGATGCTGAGTGGAGCCAGTAAAGCAACTCTGTACAGAAGCAAGGCTTGCCAGTACACCACTGCCTTTATTGGCATAAATTCGTTTGTTTGTTTGTTTGTTTGTTTGTTTGTTTGTTTGTTTGTTCGTTTGTTCTGTCCCAACCATCTGGCAACAAGGTGGCTGGGTTACATTTACAATATGCTTCTATCTAGAGAAGGTCACAAACCAAACGATGAACCAGAAAAAAACAATGAATTGGGCTGACCCACTTCAAGGATCCTATTTTGTCAACCTGAAGGACCAGAATTTCTCCCTCCTGTGCTTTTGTTTGTTTCAACAAAACAGATACCCGCCCATCCCCTTCCCACTGCCATGGTCATCTCCCTACCTGGCCCTGCTGCCTCCACTGCTGCCACCATCGTCAGAGGCAGTAGGCTGACTTCTCTTCAAGAATCTGGGGCTTCTGAAAGGGAAGATCGGTGCTGCCTTCTTGCACATGTATCCACCTCCCACTGATCAAGAGAATCAATTGGGGGTCAGCATCCATAGAGAGGCAGTGGTGAGGCAGAGGTGGCGGCAGTACAACAGAAGCAGGTAACTTCCCTGCCTTCGTGGCACAAACTGAAAATCCAAGCACAAACCAGTTTGTTTTTCCAGGTTATTGAAATTTTATTTTATTCGAAGACTTTAATCAACCATTTCCTCAGTTCCATCAAGTATGACTTACGGTTCTTCAAGCCCATCTCTCCTCCAACATTCCAGAAAATGTGGCCCGTGGGAAGCACCAGCAGGGGTTTGTCACTATTCTCTACTGGTCAATATGACTGAAAAATATTGTCACATCAAATCACATTTCTCCCAACAGACCTATAGAATTTTAGCTGACTGGTAGTTGCTGCCTATTGAAGCCAAAGGGGTGAGAGGCAAGACACCTGGTAGAAGAAGGTAGCAAGGGTGATAGCAGAAGATGGGACCAGGGTTTGTTACATCTGCTCCATGGCAGGAACAGATCGCTCGGACAGGGCAACCTGGGGCAGTCAGATGACCCTTAAGATGTTAAAAGTGCAAAGAGATTGCACTGCTGCTGCTTCAGAAGACAAGTCAAATTGAACAATCAGCAGCAACGAGCAGGGCCCAGCTGTGCTTTGGTGAAAGGGTTTAGGTATGGTTGTAAATTAGGAAAAGGGCACCTTTCCCTCTTGCCACTTCTCTCACATCACACACACACACACACACACACACACACACACACACACACACACAGGATAGCACTAGTTGCCCCCATAGGGCAAGAGATCCTGAGTGTAAATCTCCATTTTGCTCCCAGAATTCTAGTGCACAATAGCAATGCCAAACAAATCAAAGAGGGAAAGTAAATGAAGTATAATTTAAGATAGGAGTGTCACTGATGTCTGTAGGATACAAGCCTGTGCTTGGCTAACTCTCTCACTTAAGCGCATTCATTTAAAAAAAGTTTAAAGCTGGCTGGATTGTGCCCAGTGGCCCACATGGATTATTTTGTATTTGGTCTCTCAGTTACCGCTCCAACCAAAGAGTAAGGGAAGGACTTTCATAAAGTTCTCTGCTGCAAAACACGAGTCTGAAAGGAGTAGGGTGGAGGGCCCTGGGTGACTTCTCCAGCCACTCTCCTCTTTTGCACAAGTTCCTCTGCCATCTAAACTGGGCTGGGTACACCATGTGTGGCTTGCGCCAACCAGCAGTGAGACAAAATGGAGCAATGTTCCTTGATAGTTCCCATTAGCTGGAGAGCACGCTGCACTACCACACAACCTGAATAAGATAAGCAGGCTTTCTTTTAAAAATATTGATGATGTTTACATAGAAAAGGGGTAGGGAAGATAATTTGAAGAAAGAACTGTGGGGTAAGAAAGCTCAGTCATGCAGATGGCTTCAAATTATTACCATCAAGATTAAATGTGGATGAGGCCAAAGAATAAGTTGAAGACTGTCCTAACAACTATCTAGCCTCCCTACCACGAATCACTGAGTGGTATGTGTCATGAGAAAATATCACAGGCTTGCCCCACAAAACCCAGCCTCCTGGAATAGCTTAATTAAATTTTCTATGTACAGATACAGGACCACAAGACCCCAAAACAAAACAAAAAACCCAAAACAAAAAATCACACCTTAGACTACATCAGAACTGATTTTCCTCCTAACACATTGTAGTCTACTCTTGCTGAGAAGAAATTCTCCATATTCTCAGGCAGACATCTTGCAGACTGACAGCTATCAGCTTTTAAAACTAGCAGTACCAAAGGCTGAACTAGGACTGGAAGGAGTGATCAGCTTGAGTCTTGCCCTTTGGCAAGGTCTCCAGTGCAGGGATGCTGCACTGAACACCAAAGGGCAAGACTGCAACCACTAGGTAATATCACTTTAATTCAATCTGGTTCCAACTGGCAAACCGAGTGGGCTTACTAAATCTTACCCCAATCATAGAATGAAGTGCATAAGTCCTCTACAACATCAACTCTTTTCTCTCTCTCCCCCCTCCGGGCCAACAGGGATTGGTATGTCTCCTAGAGCCAAATGGAATGGGGGGGTGAGTGGGGGTACATGATCCATGTTCCTTTGTTTGAAGAAGGGGGAGGTGAAACCCAATACTTAAGCAGCTTAACTGCCCTCCTACCTCCTGCCTGCCACCAAGAAAACTCCTTGCCTGGCGGACATCATCACCCAGCCAAGAACTTTAAGAATAACATGGCACAGCACAACTTTTGCCACGTTTGAACGTTTGGGACCTGCTTTTAAGAAGAGCGTTTTGCACTCAAAAGCTTGAAATGTTTTTTTATTTTTATGTGTGGGTTATAAAAGTACTCCCCTTAGCCTATTTTTGCATTTGTGTTTTGCGATGGCCACACAACTCAACTCCCTCTTTTGTTTTGATGGAATATTGCAGGGATAGTGAAACACGTGATCTGCATTCCTAATATGTACTCTGCACCTGAGCTCCAGGGCCTCTACAAAGTCACCTAGGCCTTTATTATTCCTACAGGACCAGCAACACATTGATTCCACTCCCGCACATGCAGTTATGAGCTCATCCGCTTTTAAAAGGGTTTCATAAAACTAGGGTCAGCTCCTTAAAAAGCAGTAGACCTTGAAACTATGCCCTGCTACTCCTTCATATGCCACAGCAGCATTTTGTCACAGGCAACTGCTTATGTAGTGAGTTTTGCATTTAGCAGTTCATCCATTAACGAAACTGCGGGGAAAATATGAATTACGGATGTTCTGTTTATTACAAACTGCACTTATGCTGGCAAATGCAACTAGGTTGTTATTTTAAAATCACTATTTCTAGAGCAAATAATCCCCCCCCAACATGAACCTGGGCAGGCATCACTGAACTAAGTACTGTCAGCTCAAAAGAAAAGTGCCAAAGGGTAACAACAGGAGCCCTCTGCCTAAGGGTAGATGTCACATTGATTTCCTGGGTGGCAGGTCTTTTACTTGTACATCTATACGGAAAATCTTCAGTAATTTTCTGGTTCCTTGTCAGGTTTTGTGCGTGTGTGTGTTTTAAAAGATCATTCAAACCCACTCACCTCCGGTAGTGTTAACTTTAGAATTCTTAGAAACAATTAAGTATGCTTTAAGGAGATTGCAAGAGTTTCCACATCTACTCCCTGGGTAAGTTATCTGGGGTGTACACTGCTTTAGCCAACAATGCAAATCATTTTTTGTGTGCTGCGAGTCCACCTGAAGCCATTTGCAGCACCATACCTTATGTCTGATATAAAACAACATCATAAAAGTAACTTGCATTTCATCCAACTCCTCTCCATGTTTCCAGCCTGTTTCCAGAAGGAAAAACACACAGGGCTCTTTTTAGAACGATTGCCTTGTTTTGCATAGGCTGCCAATGTGAAAGCTTTCCTAGAAGACAACACCATCTTCTTTTCAGACTCCGTCTGGGTCAGGTTAAAACAACAGTGTCTCAGTTCACAATGCTGAAAAATACAGTAATAACAATAGACATTTCCCGTGACTATTTCATGTATTATACAAACAAGATGGGAGAGATCTTGGACATAATTCATACAATTGCCCCTTCCCCTACACTGTGACATATTTATTTATTTATTTGTTTGTTTGTTTGTTTTTGCATTTATATACCGCTCCCATTTCCCTAGGGCAGTGATGGTGAACCTTTTAGAGACCAAGTGCCCAAAGTGTGATTCAAAACCCACTAATTATTTTGCAAAGTGCCAATACAGCAATTTAACCTGAATGCAGGTGGCTGTGAAGGGGCAATGTTAAGGGCTCTGAGTGCCACCTTTGGCACCCGTGCCATAGGTTCGCCAACACTGCCCTAAGGGAACTCTGGGCGGTTCACACAAAAAATTAAAAACAAGACATCAATAGAAGAATATAAAAAAGTACTAGGCAAGAGGCATAAAACTTGACAAAAATGAGGTGTTAGAAGTGAACAATGTTCAGAAATACCTAGTGTCAGCTTCGAGAGTAATGAGAGCGTTTTTTCAAGATGACATGCTCTTAGGAATTACTGTGGCTGTGTCAGAATATCACCCAGTTCCTACCTTCATTTCTCCTTCTTTTCCTCCATCTTCCTTATTCTCCTTGGCATAAGGATATTTTTTAAAAAGGACAAATCAGATCTGGGCACATAAGGCTTGTACTAATTGAACCTTAACTTGTCCTCCAATTACTCATTTTGAGACAGAATAATTTTCCAGGAATTCACAAAGATGATCTCATTCCCCTGTTATGCTAATCAAGCAACAGAGTCATATACTTGGTGACCGGAATTCTCAACAACACCAGTCACACCAATGCTCTTAATCATCCACAATTCTCTTTATCTCTTTATCTTCACAAGGTAGCAGGTTCACATTGATTTGCATTTTGTAAACCTACCTCTCTCTTCTGAAACCCCTGTGATGATGTTTTGAGGCAGAATCCTCTGTTCTAATCACTCCACACTGAAATGTCTCATTCCCAGACCTTCCTCAGGGTCACCTAGTACCTCAGTATGTTAATTATTTGGAAGGGGTTACAATTAAGAACTCATCTCAACTTTTTTTAAAAAAATACAAATTCTTACAGAGAAGGTTGGACTCAATCAACCACGGGGTCCAATGTAGTATCAGGAGTATTAAGATTTATAAGGTATACAGACTGGTGCAGTATCCCCCTTTTAGTTTCACTCCTCCAATAAAATCCATGATGAGACCTGGCAGTCATGAAGACGTAAGAAACTTTGCCATTTAATTGCCGTTCCATGGCACAGTTTTTACTGACTGGTTTCTTTTACATCACATTTTTTTTTTTAAATGTAATGCTCTATACATTTCTGGCAGGAAATATTCTATGTGTCTTAACAGCTCTCTGGCACAAAGACAACCCCAAAATCTCTCCAAACATATTTGCCGGTGCAAAGGGAATAATATCCAAAAGCACACACCATCAGCAGGTTCTACACAGGAAGCTCTCTCATTCCAGCTTGACAACAGGTTTTCTTCATTCTTAAAAAACAACAACATCAAATAGAAGGCAAATGAATAACTAACTGATGGGAAAACAAAAGAAAAACAAAAAAGAGTGTTAGCAAGGTCCCATCAGTTTTCTAACTTTGCTTAATTACTTACATTTCACAGGGACATAAATAAATCAAGCTTGTTGCAGGTTGATTAGACAGGCAAATAAATGAGAAGTAATTGTGGAAGTTCTCAGAGGGACGTCCCTTGTTTGGTTAAGAAAACCATCCATATGCATGCAGAGGACTGCAAGGAACTAGGTCCAGAGACTGAGAAATGTCAATATCTGTCACCTGAGCCAGACTTTCTCAGATGAATCAGCTTCCTTCCACCTGAGGTCTCTCGCAACCTAAGTGATGTCTCTCTACCACCACCCAGTGGTGATGTCCAGGGGGAGGTCACTCAGCTCACCAAGGACTGAAGTCTTGATTCATTCAGCAGCCAAACAGATTGGAGTATTAGGGTAGTTAAGCACACATTGGATTCCGTGTCCTTTTGGAAGCTTTTCCCTTTGAGATGAAGGAGCTCGTCTTTGACATTTTAACACAAATTCTAATAAGGGTGGCAAAGGAGCATGCCATCTTCAGAGAGGCAAAAAGACAAATTCTCACACAACCTCCTATTTATTCCAACTGCTTTCAAGGAGGAAAATGATGAAAACCAGACACACAACATTGCTTAATGCCCTGGGCTCTACCCGCAGTTCTGCGTACAGTAATATATTGGCTTATGAGCACAATTTGTTCTGGAAACATGCTTGTAAACCAAAGCACTTGTATATCAAAACAAATTTCCCCATAAGCAACAATGGAAACTCAGATGATCCGTTCTGGGGCCTCTTGCCGCCGCCACCACTACTGTCTCCCACTTCTTCACAGGGCCCAAAGAGGTGTGTGTGTGTGTGTGTGTACCCACATCTCTCTAACCACCCCCTCGTGTCCCCAACCCCTCCACCCACCAGCAGCTGAGGAGAGGAAAGGCACTCTGCACATGCCCTGAGGCCCCCTTGTCTTCAACGCCAGCACTTCAGGAATGGCTGCACCCCCCACTCACTCACCCTGCTGCTGAGCCCTTCCCTGTTGACCCCCCCTGCCAACTCTGCCTGAGCCCCAGGCTTCGCCGATGCTCAGCAGCAGCTGGAGCTTGTTTGACTGCCACTGGAGCTTTCACGATTGCCTGGCCACAGAGTCACAGATGCCATAGAAGACCTATAAGCCAGGGCCCAGGAGGGTGGTCAAGCAAACCGTGCAGCAGGCCAGGGAGGTGCACAACCGAGGCTTGTCCATGGCATCGGCAGGAGGTGCCTCCCTGGCCATGGCTCCTGCTGCTCCTCCTGGAAGGAAGATGGCAGTGCCTAGGAGGACCCACACTTGCAAGCAACAGCCCTCCCCCAAGCTGCTACATCTCCAGCCAGCTCACTCTCTCTGTGGAAGAAAATAAACCCCGTGCACTTGCAATAAGTCTCCAGAGAGCAAGGCTGCCTCCTTCCAGGCCCAAAAAGGAATTATTAACCTTGTTAATTTAGGGGGGGGGGAAACCTGAAGACCCTGAGGGAGAGAGAGTGGCGAGAGTAGTGAAGAAGAGAGCCCACCTTCCATGTCTCTCCCCCTCATTGGCTGGCTGGCTGACAGCCACCTCCATCTCCCTCAGCACTCTTCAGGGAGGGCAGGGGACGTAGCCAGGGTGAAGGAGAGTGCCCCACAGCAGCCAGCTACAGCTGTGGTACCACCAACCAACAAACCTCCTGTGGCAGTGAGAGGCCTCACAGAGGAGGTCACTTTGGAAAGGGGAGTGATGATATCATGCAACGTACAGTACTCCAGTGCTCGTACTGCAAAACATTGCTCCTTGAGCGAGTTAAAATATTTGCTCATATTGTGTAACACTCGTAAACCAAGGTACTCATAAACCAAGACATTTCTGTATTTGTTCTAATGAAACATAGAACAGGATCATGTGGTGTTTTTATATGGCTTGCACAGAACCATAAGAACATAAGAAGAGCCATGCTGCATCAGCCCAAACACCTATCTAGTCCAGCTTCCTGTATCTCACAGTGGCCCCACCAAATGTGCCTGGTATCGCACAAGACTAGATATCTGTCTCTTGATACTTCTCCCATGCATCTGGCCCTTGACGTACCCCGGTTTTAAGCTTAGAGATTACATATCACCATCATGGTTTGTAACCTATGAGGGACTTTTCCTACAGGAATCTGTCCAATACCCTTTTGAAGGCATCCAGGCCAGATGCCATCACCACATCCTGTGGCAGGGAGTTCCACAGACTAACAATGTGCTGGGTAAAAAAAATATTTTCTTTTGTCTATTCTCACTCTCCCATCCCTCAGTTTGAGTGGATGTCCCCTAGTTCTGGTATTTTGTGAGAGTGAGAAGAGAGTCCCTCTATCCACTTTACTCATGCCCTGCATTATTTTGTATGTCTCAATCATATCCCCCCTTAGCCTTCCCTCATAAGGGAGGTCTCCCAGCCCAGTAATAATTTTAGTTGCTCTTTTTTGCACCTTTTCCAGTTCCACTATGTCTTATTTGAGATGTGGTGACCAAAACTGTATACAATACTCAAGGTGAGGCCTTACTATCGTCTGGTACAATGGCATTATAATGTTCTCTGGTTTTTACCACACTGAAAAGTTTTGTGTCATCAGCAAACTTAGCCACCTCACTGTTTCCATCCTGTTTCCACAAGTTAACCAAGTTCCAGACAGAATGTACAAATAGAGTGGATATGGGATTTTATATTACTCCAGTTCATTGGAAGCAGAGTCGACACTCCAAATCTCAACTGAAGTCTGCTGCTGTACAATCCAGAGCAAGCTAGGATAGTGAAAGTTGATGAACAAGTATCATTTATAATTGCAGGACAACAAAGTATCTAATTTTTACCATGACAATGGCTATGTATGTATGACAGCTTGCAATGTATCCCTTTATAAATTCTTGCCCATCACAGCGATGCAAGATACCTCCTCCTCTGTGTGAGCTGAAACAACATACAGTACTTCTGCAGGGGCCCTCATAATACTAAAGGTCTCCTGCAAATGTGCCTTGCATCTCCCTGCATCCTATACAGGATAACATGCTGCTTCCAATTTATCTTGTAGGATCTCTTTGAAGTAGGCCTAGGCAGTTAAACATACTGATGGCAGGATCCAATTTCACTACACCTGGATTTCCCGGAATGACCTTCCTCGTGTACGAGGGACAACAAATGTCTGCCTTTGAGGTGCATATACTGAGGTAGATGCTAAACCTGCTCCCTGCTCATAACGAACAAAAGCTATGAAGGAATTCTCATATTTCCCCACAATGGTTTCCTATTTACCATCTTATTGTACAAACACACCACCATCAGAGGTTCAGGGACCATTTGTCTGACCCCCAGCTGCTCCCACAGGCATGCCCACCACTCCATATCAATCTGGAAGTAACCAGAAGCTAGGTTTTGTGTTTTAAGAAGGCATACTCAATTTTTGTTGTGTATTTAGGTTTTTCCTTGTCACAAACTACATGTGGAGAAGGACATCTTTTAGAGGAGTGGTATTGGCTTGCCCAGTTTTTAAGAATAAGAGGGGAAAAGGGGCGATGTGTGGATTTTCCTTCCCTTGGAGTGACTTCTGAGGGCTACAGAAACATCCTGGGGACAGGATAAGAGGTCTCTATCCACAATATATTGTGGGGATCTTGTAGGTAGGCTAGCTGGCTATATCAAAGGTAAACTCTCTTTAACCAGAAGCAAAAATCTAACACTTTACCACTTCAACCTACTTTGTAATTGTTAACAGCTGAAAGTTGCTGACTGAGTTCACTAAACATATAATCTCTTTCTCCTGATTCTGCAGAGCCTTATTTAACTGTAATGGTATTGTACATCATTGTCTACAACTTAGAAAGCATACTTGCTGATGTATATGGTTAATGTTCAACCAAATCTACTACACTGTTCTTACTGCAGAGTTACACCGCAGATGGGCTTGACACACACATTTTATGTTGCTTAAAATTTGAATGTTCTTGTGGTTAACTGTGTTAGCACATTATTGTAATTAAAGGCTACTTTCTCAACAAAACGATTTGTGTCGGCTTGTGGAAAGAGGCAGAAATAGTTACATGGATATAAGATATGTTCTGAAGACAGATAAGATGAAAACAAGTTTATTTAATCAAAACAACACCTAAATATACAACAGGTGGTGCTATGCATGATCAAGAATAGAACCCTTTTGTACACCAGAAAAAAGTTGATTGGAATTCTTAAATATTTTTAAAGCAAATGAAACCATTGCAGTTTTATTCAATTTCAATGTACAGCAAAAATACTCACTTTTTGCCTCCAAATACTTGAAAAAGGTAAAGGTCCCCCACACATATGTGTGCTAGTCGTGTTCAACTCTAGGGGCAGTGCTAATCTCTGTATTAAAGCCAAAGAGCCAGTGTTGTGCAAGTCCATGGCCACATGGCCGGCATGGCTGCAAGGAAACGCTGTTTACCGTCCTACTTTTTATGGCAGTACCTATTTATCTACTTGCATTTACATGCTTTCAAACTTCTATGTTGGCAGGAGCTGGTGTTATCAGCGGGAGCTCGCTCCGCTGCGTGGCACCTGGGATTCGAGCTGCCGACTTTGCAGTCAACAGTTTCGGAGCCTTAGTTCACTGAGCCACCATGCCCCAAATACTTACTGAACAGGAAAATCCAACCAAAAGCTGACTGTGCGCAAATAGCCAAAACTCATGTTTTCAAATGCTTGTTCTCTCACACATGCACACACGTATAATATTAGGTGTTCTGGTCTTACATATTTTTAATGTTAATTGCATCCCAATTTTGACTTATGGCAAGAGTCAGAAGCAGTTCATCATTGCCTTTAAATTTAGAGGTGTTTTATTTGACTTACGTGTTTCTGGCTGTGTCTAATTTCTTTATCAGCAGAGATTGTAGCCTCAGTAATCAAATATATACAGACAAGGGTGGGGTAGGAGTATGAAACTGAATGGAATAGGAAAGCAAAAGACCCAGCATGGTAGGGGGCTAACTTTGGTTATTTAGGTTTCAATGTATTCTCAAAGGCTTTCACAGCCAGGATCTGATAGCTGTTGTGGGTTTTTCAGGCTGTTTAGCCGCGTTCTGGAAGTTTTTCTTCCTGATATTTCACCAGACTCTGTGGCTGGCCTCTTCAGAGGGCAAGGAGCTCGGGGACCTAGGAGTTCTCTATGTGCTCTGGAACACAGAATGAGTAGGACTGAGTGGTTTTACATTTGTGAGAAGAGGGTTAGTCATTGTATTGTGATGGAGGGATTAAGAAGTTTCACTGCAATCAGGGGTGGCAGCAATCCTTCTCCATAGTTGATGGGTGTCATTAGATGTTCTATTGAGTGAACTGATCACTGGTGCTTTTGGGCTGAGTGGGAATCATTGAACTTTGATCTTTTGCAGGCTGTAGTTTTCAGTACTGGAAGCCAGGCTTTGTTGATTTTTAGACTTTCTTTTTTCTTTTCTTTTTTTCTTTTTGAGCCTGCGCTTATGTTTGTGGATTTCAATGGCTTCCCTATGTAGTCTGACGTAGTGATTGGTAGTGTTGTCCTGTACCTCTGTGTCCTGGAAAAGGATTTCATGTCCAGTTTGTTTCAGGCTGTGTTCAGCTATTGCTGATTTTTCAAGGTGTTTTAGTGTGCAGTGTCTTTTTATGATCTTTGATTCTGGCCTGGATGCTGCACTTTGTGGTCCCAATATATACCTAGCCACAACTACAAGGTATCTGATATACTGCTGCAGTGGCGAGTGAGTTCCTTTTGTCCTTTGCTGACTGTGGTGGGTCTAAATACTATGCGTAGGTTGTGTTTTTTCAACACTTTATCCATGTGGTCCATGTCTCCTTTTATGTATGGCAGAAATACTTTGTTTGCTTGGAGCTGTTTTTCTTCCTCAATTTGCTATTGGGTTTGTTTATTTTTTGATGGCTCTTTTGATTTCATTCATGGAATAGCGATTTGCCTGTAGGGCCCAATTCAGGTGGCTGAGTTCAGTGTTGAGGAATTCAGCTTCACAGTTTCAGTTTGCACGGTCTTGTTTTGATTATGCCTGGTTTTTTTTTTTTTTTGTCATGGGTGGTGATTGGAATCCATTAAAACATGAAAGTTAGCCTTTAAGGTGCCACATGGTTTTTTTTTTTGTATTTTTTCCTCCTTGATTTTGCCTGGAATTCAAGTTCTTTGTCACAGCTTTGTCCTTTAATTTGCCCACAGTCCAGCATTAACATAACATAACATCTATTGTTTGTTTTATATATATCTGATATGCTACCCTGTAGACTCAAAATCTTTATACACACAAGCGCCTATAGATCCGGTGCAGCTCTAAAATGGCTGTGCATGAGCATGATCACACCCAAGCAGCCATGTCCAATGCTTAATTTGTTTGCAACTGCCGTTAATGTTCCACCACAACAAAGCAAGTTGACCACAAATTTTGATAACCATTTGATGTAGAATTTTAAAACTGTGCATAAAGGTTGACTTCAAATTTAATAAAAATTTATACAAGTGAACTCAAAGCAGCACCAGTATACAAAACAAGGAAAAGGTTGGATCTGAAAGGAGATATAACATGGACAAACTGTATGGTATTACAATACTTGTTTAGAGAGAACAGGAGTGTTCAATGGGAAATCAGTATAATTTCCAATTACATCTTTATTCCCAAGGTATATATGATGGATATTATAAGATAAGGCTTCTGATGTCAGAAGTAGGGTTGCAATAAGTACATAACAATATTTTTAAACCCAACATTTTTGACAGTTTTTACCAGTGGAGTATTCCAAAACTTTTACCAGTGGAGTATTCCCGTGGAGAGAGAGAGAGAGAGATTTCCAGGAGCAGCAGCTGAGAGAAGTGCTAGGTACTGGGTTTTCCCCCTTCCTGCCAATTTCCTGAGAAGATTAAACTTGACAGTACCGCCGCTGCTTGCTTGTGCCTGAAGCATTATCCTCCATGGCAGGCCTGTCAAACAGGTAGACCGCGGGCTACCAGTAGCCCGCGAAGGGTTCAAAAGAAGCCTGCCAGCCATCAATAATAAAAGTGAGGGAGATAAGTTCTCCACCCCACCCTCCCCCTTCTGAAGGATCACCACTGCCCCAGCAAAGTTCTGGATCTGCCAGCCCACTGTCTCACCTGAGCGGGGCAGTTCAAGGGCCATGGTGCATTGAAATCTGTTCCCTCCAGAACAGATTAATTGGTTTTCAATGCATTCTTATGGGAAACCGCTGCTCTACTTACAAAAGTTTTTACTTATGAGCATGTGCTTGGAACGGATAAAATTTGTAAGTAGAGGTTTTAGTGTAGTAGCCCTCAGGCACTTTGGGCCAGACAAAGTAGACCTCGGCCTGTTCAAAGTTCAACAGCCCTGCTCCATTGCATTTCTTCTCTATTTTCACTGCTCTTATCAATTTCAGGCTGTTAATACTGCTCAGTTTCAAACGGTCACATAAAGGCAACTGAAATTGACAAGAGCAGATAAGGAATCCTGCATCTAATCCATGGTACCAATTCCTATGTACTGTAGTATGTAAAGGATTATGCACAGGACTTTTGGGGGAAGAAACTGAGGAGCCTCGTGGCGCAGTGGTTAAATGCCTGTACTACAGGTAAAACTGTGCTCACGACCTGGGTTCAATCCCCGGTAACAGGCTCAAGGTTCACTCAGCCTTCCATCCTTCTGAGGTCGGTAAAATGAGTACCCAGCTTGCTGGGGGGGGCAATGTGTAGCCTGCACACTGTAATTAAAATTGTAAACCGCCCAGAGACCACTTGTAGTGGTATGGGGCGGTATATAAGCAGATAAGCAGATAAGCAGACATTCCATTGGCCAGAAAAATCATAAGGAATGGGGGAGGGGGAGAGACACAAAATCCCACGTGAAGCTTTGGGACTAAGACACATTTACAACACTAGACAGGACTGTGTGTTGCCTGTGCTGCCCACACACACATCCAAGCTAGTAGGATGACAGAGAACATTTTTTCCTACAACTTACAAGCCCCCTTTTAGGCTGAATCCTATTTCCCAGGAACATAATTTACCTGTGTGTCTTTGACAGGGCAATACCAAATGGGACAAAAATTGTTTACAAACAATTGTAAAACCTCACAAGATTTCTCTTTTCCAGCCCAAACAACACAAACAAATTACACACATGGAGGCAACATATAATGAGGAGATCACAGAGAGTTAAGACGGAATCCTCTCCTCAAGTGCTTCAAATACTTAAATAAGACAGACATGGTTTGGAGCAATCCATCAAGGATGGTAAAGCTGATGAATTTCATGCAAAAAGCTGTGTTTTTCTTGTTGTTGGTTTGTGCCAAAGTTTCTTCTTGGCCCAGCAAATGCTGTCTTTAGTGTCAGAAAATTCCTTGCTATCCTCGTTATCATTCCTCACTGTTACTTGTAAGGATGAAACGAGCAAAGGTTTTACTCCCTAGTTCTTACCATCTTCCAAATATTTCTTTTTTTAAAAAAAAGATCACTAATCAGCACTCTCCCCACTACCACAAAAATGCCAGTCATTGCCTAGAAATTTGTTTTGCTTCGAGGAACCTATTAGCTGATCAGAGGTCTTTCGGCTGCCTAGTTCTGCTTGTATACCACCCCATACAGCTTTAAGTAGTCTCTGGGTGGTTTATAGTTAAATTACAGTATGCAGGCCACACAATGCCCCCCACCCTCAGCAAGCTGGGTACTCATTTTACAGACCTCAGAAGGATGGAAGGCGGCTACCAGGGATTGAACCCCAGGTTGTGAGCACAGTTATAGCTGCAGTACAGGCATTTAACCACAGTGCCACAATTGTTATACTTTGAACAAGTCTTCAATTCAAGTATTTCATCTGATTACTTTTCTATTTTTAGTAACAGTATTATCCATGGGAGCCAATCACCTCTTTTTAAAAAGACATTAGTGCTAGAGGTGGGCACGAAACGGAAAAATGGTGTTTCATTTTTGTTCCGTTTGGTGGCCCATCTGGATTCGTTTCATGTTTTGAATTTTTTTTAAAAAAAATTCATTTCGTTTGTCGTTTCTCTTCGTTTTCATTTTCTGTTCTCGCCTACGCATGCGGAGGCTGGAACGGATCTCTTTCTTCTCCCCTACGTTGGATGACAGCGCCAGCACGCTGTCATCCCTTGCGGGGAAAATCCCTTTAAAGACACCCCCCTTTCCCACCTCTGCATGCGGGGGCGAAAATGGCAATCTCTTTAGACATTTCTCCCCCGCGGCGGATGACAGTGCCAGGCGCCCTGTCATCCCACTGCGGTGGAGATCCCTTGACAGAGGGCCACGGGCTCAGTCCTCTTTCAAATGCCCTCTGGCACGGGTGGGCTGTCATCCCCCGCAGCGGAGATCCCTTGGGAGAGAGCCCCAATTCCCGCATCCGCATGCGCAGGTGAGCACAGGGCTCTCTCTCTAGACAGTTCGGCAGGAGACGTTTGGAAATGGTCGGGAGTCGGGAAACCAGTGGAAGAGCTGGGAACTGGCTTCCTGACCATTTCCAGATGAATGCTGCTGCCCTGTTATCGGCTGGACCCCGTTAAAAATGGCCCTGCCAGCGGGGGGGGGGGGGGGGGCTGGTGGCGACTGGGCCATTTTTAAAGGGGACCAGCCAATGTCAGGTCGGCAGGACCTCTCTGAAAATGCTAGGGAGGGCAGCTCGATCCCTGGAACAAACCTCCCTAGCATTTTCACAGGACTCCTGCTGGGCTGTCAGTCAGTACCAAGGGGACAGCGCGATCACTGCAACTTTCATCCTCCCGACCCGTTTTCTGAAGGCTCCTGCCGGGCTGTCAATTGCTGGACCGCTTAAACCTGGCCCAGTCTGTACCAGAGGATCCCCCTTGTACTGACTGGGTTGGGTTTAAAGCAGTGCAGCAACTAACAGCCTGGCAGGAGTCCTGTGTAAATGCTAGTGAGGGCTGTTCCATGGATTGAGCTGTCCTCCCTAGCATTTTCAGATGGGTCCTGCCAGGCTGTCAATCGCTGGACCCCTTTAAACCCAGACCAGTCAGTACCAGGGGGTCCCCCTGCTACAGACTGGGCCAGGTTTAAATGGGTCCAGCGATTGACAGCTCAGCAGAGCCCTCAGAACACAGGTCGGGAAGACAGCACGATCGCTGCAACTTTCCTCCTCCCGACCCATTTTCTGAAGGCTCCTGCTGGCTTGTCAATTGCCGTACTGCTTTAAACCTAGCCCAGTCGGTACCTGGGGGTCCCCCTGGTACCGACTGGGCTGGGTTTAAAGGGATCCAGGAACTGACAGCCCAGCAGGAGTCCTCAGAAAATGGTGGAGGAAAGGGTGGGCATTTAAAATCCCTTTCCCGCCAAAGCCAGCAGCACAGATGATCAGCGGTGCTGGCTTCTGGTGGGAAAAAAATCCTGTGGTTTCCCCACACCAATGGCAAGGGAAACCGTTCCCATAGGAATGCATTGAAGCAATGCATTCCTATGGGAAAACGAAAAACAAAAGGAACGAAGCAGAAATTTCCATTTCATTTCGTGGTTCTTTGATGGGTCAGTGCGTTATTCATTTCGTTAGGTAATGAAATGAATAACGAATAATGTAATGAATAAAAAATTTGTTTCGTGCCCATCTCTAATTAGTGCTTTTGGCAATCAGGGGACTCATGCTCAACACCATGGCCAATGACCTGTGGTGTCCCCCAGGGTTCTATTCTATCTCCTATGTTATTTAACATTTATATGAAACCACTGGGGGAAATTATTCAAAGTATTGGTGTGAAGTGTCACTAGTATGCTGATGACACTCAACTCTACCTCTCATCACATCCGGATTCCAAGGAAGCTATTTTGGCTTTACATCAGTGCTTAGCTTTGGTAATGAACTGGATGAGGAAGAATAAATTATAACTAAACACAGATAAGACAGAGGTGCTTCTGGTCAGTCAAAAAGAAGATCAAGGGATAGGGATGTACTGGATGGTATTACCCCCCTCCCCCAATTGAAAAAGAGGTGTGTAGCTTGGGGATGCTCCTAGACTCATCCTTTAGCCTAGATGCCCAGGTCACCGCTGTGGCCAGGAGTGCATTTGCACAATTAAAACTAGTATGCCAGTTACACCCGTTTCTTGAGAAACCTGTTCTGGCCAATGTGACACATTCCCTATTGGCCTCCCAGCTGGACTATGGTAATGCACTCTATGTGGGGTTACCAATGGAAAGTCTCAAGAAACTTGATGGGTCCAGAATGCAGCAGCCAGATTGCTGACAGGGGCGGGTTACAGAGATGACATTACACCCCTACTAAAGCAGCTCCACTAGTTGCCAATCAGTTATCGGGCACAATTCAAGGTGCTGCTGACCTTAACCTACAAAGCACAAAATGGCCTGGGTCCAAGCTACCTCAAAGATCAAACATCTCAGTATGAACCAGCTCGGGTGCTAAGGTCATCAGAGAGGCCTTTCCCTCCATCCTGCCACCTTCACAGGTGCATCTCAGAAGAACACCTAAAAAGGCCTTCTCTGTTGCTGCTCCCAGACTTTGGAACTCCCTCCCACTGGAGACCAGGACTGCCTTATCTCTGCTGTCTTTCAGGAAACAGACGTAGACCTTCATCTTCAGACAAGCTTTCTCTGAATGACGGACTACCTACTATGTGACTTTATATGGATTACCACACATGACTGCATTGATTGATTTCATAAGAACACTAGTGTTCTCTTTGTAGCTCTAATGTTACCTTTTAATGTTCTAGTATGCCTCTTCTAATTCCCTGTTCTTAATTTGAATATGTGTTAAATGTTCTGGACTGTATAGTGCCCCTCGTTATTGTAAACCATCTTGGGTCCTTTTGGTGGGGTAAAAATATAAATAAATGAATAAATAAATGAATGAATAAATAAATTGTTCTGAGGGCTTATTTGCATGTTACACTCAGTTTACAGATGAATTTCACAACAATAATTATTCATGGGTAGAAATAGTGTGTGTGCATGTGTGCATATGCCTGTGTGCTATGTGTATATAAGTATATGGATACAAATCCTGATCTGGTTTGTTCTTGGGAGCTAAACAAGAAGCACAGTTGTTCTTCTTTGCCTTCGGCTGTCAAGACTTTCTGTGTTTGTGTGTTGTCTCAGAGAATGTGCACATTTGCAAGAATGAACTTTGTGCATTTCCATAAGTGTATAACATTTTAAATAATTGTTCCTTTCTTGGATGGTTAGAAGTTGCATCCTGTTTTCCTTCTCTATGTGTTTGATTTATTGATCGGGCTTTTAGGCTGCCCAACTTTGTGAAACACTACTCAAGGCCATTTACAAACTTAAGCAAACATACAAGTAAAATAATAAAAAATACATAACATCAACAACTAGAACAAAAAGAAAACACAAAGGTAGCCTAAGGATTGTCACCTGGTACCTTAAATGAATCAAAATTATGTAAACTACAATGTAATAAACCAAATATCTGATAACATAATAAAAACCATTAATAGCAATAATAGTATGCAGATGTCAAAAATTGGACAAGGGTGTTGCCAAAGCCCTCCTTAAATAGTTCCATGAACATGGTTAGCTTCAGAAAGATACAAGATGGTAAATTATGTGCAAACTTTGCAAACAACAATGGAAGAAAGGAAATATCTCAATTGCCATGGAATTTGGAGACAGACATCTTGACATACCATATGGATGGGTCTGTCTCACCCATGACTGAAACATTGGCCAATTTTCTTCTCATCCCAATCTAGATGTAGACTGTAGAGGAAGATTAATTTCTGGTTTGAAACAGGAAGGTGTACTGTACACAGTCTTCCCTAAATGACAGGTATGATAAAAAGCAAGAGTATCAAGGAGCAGGGAGGATGGTATAAAAAGGGTAGAGCCTGATCTCTGAGAGAGTCAGTTAAATGAGTTAAGAGTTAAGAGTGAGTGCTGGCAGAGAGCACAGCTCTGTTAGAGTTCTGTCAGGCAGTGAGGGCTTTACTGTTTACTGGTTATTAAAGACAGGGAGGCTTGAAGAGTTGAATGAATCTATTCTATGTTTAAGGCAACGCATACCAACTTCAGACATTATTGTATTTATTTATTTTCTCAATAAACTTCATTATTATTTTTATACATCTGAGTCTGTCCCAGTTCATAAGGCGGCGATTTTAAAAGGTGACAGCATTACCAAGTGGATATTGTGAAGATTAATAAGTTGGTTCCCTACATTACACATTTTTTTTATCACAATCACAAGTTTATAAGGGAGGTGTCGTCACAGAGCCATTATTATACTTCTTAATTCTAGGTATGCTAATTTTTTCAACTACACACTGTGGGTGTCATAAGCCGTCCAGCCATTTCTAGCACCTCCGATAGGGCTTTCAAGGTAAGTGAAATATTGAAAGAGAGGTTTCACCAGCTCCACGCACCTCCATTGAACTTCAGTGCCCAAGCAAGGATTGAACCTACATCTACTGAGTCCTCATCTACCATTCTGTCACATAGGATATATAACTGTGTATTAGCATCATACATATTTGCTTGTGTACTCTTCCAATTTATGTCTTCAGACTTTGACAGCTGATAATTCCTGCGCCCTATAAACCAAGACCTTGGAAAAAAGGAGAATGGAACAGCAAAACCACCTCCACTTCTCACTTTTCAGGAAGACGCCAACAGTATTCCATTATGAATAGTCCAAGGGAACTTTTATGCCGCCTGCCCATTTTAAGTACATGCACGTTTCAAGCTGTAATTATTTCCTGAAAGGTATGCATGCAGAAGACGAATGGAAGGAACTTGCAGAGAATGTCGTTTAAATGCTCTTGCATACAGTATATCATTTTAAAGAAAGGCCATTCAAACCAACTTGTCTAAATTTGCTTCTGCATGTACATTTCAATTGGCTGCCTCAGCCATGCCATCACTGTGAGGCAGATAAAAGCCTCAGAGAAGCATATGGCTTAAAAGGACAAGACAGCCATACTCCCTGGTCTTGTCAAAAAGCGTTAGGGTAACCTAGGATAAACACAACGGAATTTGCAGGATCCCAGCAGGGTAAGAGAATCAAATACTACAAGACCTATATCATTTGACTGATATACTCTATCTACATATCCTCAGCTTCCCTCGTTATGTCTCAGAACTTCCCCCAGGAACACAGCCAGAGCTAAATACACCAAATCGTAGTTAGAAACACTGGAGAGAGGGGAAAGTGTTTTGAGTAGAGGAAGGTGGATGGGTCAAGGGGGCTCCAGCCTTCTTAAAGTGCTCTCAGAGTCTATTTGCCACCTCTTCAGGCCACAGCTGTTGTTTCCTTTCCATCTTCTCTTTTAGTCTCACTCCTGATTGCTCTTTATGACAAGAGAAGGAAAAAGTAAGAGAACATTGTTTGGCCATCAGGATACCATCGGGTGCAAGTGTAGGTTTTGCAGAGGGGCACTGTTGGTTGCTGAGTCGTGTGTGTGTAAGAGTGAGTGTGAGTGAGTATGAAGTTAACCAAATTTAAATAACATACAATAAAAGCTAGTGGAAAATGAATTCATTTTTACATTGTATGCCACAATCATATAGTTGAGTACAAATATAGTACTACAGTGGACCCTTGTATAACAAACAGCTTGTATAACATAAAATTTGTACAACATAAAAATTCTGGAGATAGGGGAAATTTGCTTAACATAATCGCCTATGGGGAGAATCCATACAACATAAAAATGGGATCACTCCGTTTTCAAGGCATTCCTATGGGAATTTGTCTAAAGGAAAATTTGCTTAACATAATTTCATTTGGAACGAATTAATTCCTTTATACAACTGCACCTGCTGAAAGAACCCCGATTGTCCATGTGCACTATCTACACAACATAAACAAAAAATAGTTTACACACACGAGTTAAACTGTAACGTGTTTGCTGCAGCCAAAATGTGTTAATGCAAGGTTGAAACAGTTACAAGACGATTCCAGTTACTTTTAAGAACTAGTTGCTATGTTCTTTCAAGAGGAAAATTTATCAGGACTACTCAAGATTTTCCACCAACAGTGCTTTTCAAACCAAGGAACTGCAATAAGCTACTTTAGACAGAGGCAAAATTGCTTTCACATATTCTTAGGGGAATAAAAGAAAACTGCCTGGTTTTGACAGGGCTAGAAATCCATCTTCTGCTATCCATCTTCTGCCCAGTAAGTCTCTCTTTGCTACAGAAAACCATGTGCTAGCCTGATAACCTACTTTATTCCAGCTTTAAGATCGCCATTATTGATGACACCCCTCCAGCATAGGTGGCCACTTTATCATGCACATGTCAGGGATGAACCCATTGATTCAGACAATTCCAGGCCACAGAACAAAAATAACTACCAGCTCAATATTCCATCTGAGGAACTGCCTTTAAAACCAGAGGAGAAAACCTGTGCAAATCCTACTGAACTCAGCTTTGTCGGCAACTTAATGAACCTGTAAAGCAGTGGCTGCATCCACATAGAGAAGATTGAATGGAACAAGGAGCTCCTTGTTTTTTTATAAAAACATCATGGCAACATCTAAATCCACAGGCATTTTACCAGGACTGACAAGAAACAGAGCCAAACAGAAGTAGCGGGAAAACATCTGCATATTTTTGGCCCAGAACAACTGGTCAAGCAAGGTGGGTAGCAAAAGCCAGACTGAGGGCCATTTTACACATTATGCAGAATGAAGTGGTAGGCTGAGATAGCAGCAAGCTGAACTGTACCATATCCAAATGAGGATGGGAATGGCATATTTTTAAATCTTCTTATCTTCCATATAGAAATCCCCCAAACAGGAATTAAACTACCATAACCAAGTCTATATTTATGCCAAATATAGTATAGGTGTACGAGGGTCCTATACGAAGGGCATGCTTTTCACCCCTGTGCAAAAGACCAGCGAACCACAAGGAACTTCCCCTGCTCTGCCGTGTCCAGTGGTCTTGCCCAGAATTCTGCCACCTTATTCCACCACGTTATTCTGCATCGCAGAAAGAACTCTTAGCTTCCCATTCCTGTCCAAATGTCTGAAGAAAAGCAATCTTGACAGTGTAAGCCAACAGGAGGGTGGGGGGAACAAACCAACCCTACACTCATAGGGATACTCACCCAGAAGAGAAGGTTGAAGACAAACATGAGGTACTTAATGCACTGCAGGCAGTTGTGAGCCATGCTGCACCTCTTCAGTTCTAGAAGAAAAATAAAGGAGAGATCCAAGTAAAAGACCACATACTTGTTCCCCTTGGGGGAGGTGTATTTAGCCTTGGTGGCCTTAGGGCCAGGGTTGGTGTGGAATCCAAAAAAAGAGTTGTTCGTGGCCCCATACTGGCCGCCATACATGCTGCTGTAGCGACGGAAGGCGCCATTGGGAAAACTGTAATCCTTGCTGTCCAGAGAAGGGCTCCTGTGGTAGGTAGATTCATCCGTGCTAGATCTGCGCATGGTGACGTCAAAAGTGTTCCCAGTTAGGATGGACAACAATATTGGCAATATTTGGGTCTTTGACTGGGAGAGGCAGCTTGCAACTGTTTCCCTTAGTTGCCTCCCCCACACAGAGAGAAAGACACAAACACACACACACACACATACATACACACACACACCCTTATTGTTTTTGGCCAGCTGTAATTGTGCTTCCCATCCTGTGTCAAGGCGTGAGGGTGTGCCCCGGAAAAGCAGCCCGTTGGCTAACTGATGCCTGGCCAGCCAGAAATTGGGACACCAGGTGCTGCTTACTTGCTGAGGAGTCTCTCATGCACAAAACAGGTTCGGTTGGGTCTCCCAAGCCCTCCTCCCCCTCTTAGCAAAAAAATTAGATGGGGCCAGCCAGAAAGATCCTGTACTCAAAGAAACTCTTTTGATTTGGCTCCGTTACAAACGTAGGGAGAGAGCCAAGTGAGGCGCGTGCTCTTGCTTTTTTTTATCCCAAAGGCAATGTAAGACCAGGACTCCACATGGCCCCTTCCAAAAGCCAGGGATGCTGGGCGGAAGGAGAGGCTCCGAGCAGCAGCAGCAGCAGCAGCAGCAGCAGCGGTTATCCACACAGCCAGCAGCTCCCGGGTCGGGCTCCCGCGGGCGCGCACATGGCTCTGCCCAGAGAGATGGCCGGGCTCACTTTACACGATCCCCTCGCGCAAGGGAAGGCGTTGGCAAGGACGCGGAAGAAGGACCGGGGCTGGAGGCGCTGCGCTCGCCCTCCGCGGAGCTCCCGAGCCAGGCATGCTCGCCCCTCGCTCGGCTTCTTCTTCCCCGGCGCGGCGCTGCGCTCCGCTCCCGCACGCGCTCTCTGCTCGGTGCCTGCCTGCGCCGCTCTCTAGTCCTGACCGGAGCCCCGGAATGCCGGCTCAGCACTCTCGCACGCTCGTGCCCCCCCCTCCGTCCCCCAGCCAATCAAATCGACTCTCACGCCCACCCGCCGCCGCCCCGCTTTCCATTTGCCTCCTTTAACATTACAGCGCTCGGGCACACACGCATCAACTCCCGAGCCGCCTCGAACCCATCCGTGTCCAGCGGGAAGAGCTCTCCGGACGTGGCTGGGAGTCCACCCGAGTGGTTTCCCCTGGGAGGAGGGGTTGCCTTCATCCTTCATCCTGCGCCCCGTGGCGCCGGGCACCCCCTGACTTAATCCTGGTGGCGGATGACACTGGCTCCCTGGATTTACCACCAGCACCTCCCCCCCCCCGAAGGACCCCGGGAGGGGACTTGGAAGGGTTCGCTCGCTCCTAAAAGCAAAGGAAGGCATCGCCCCCACGCGAGATGCTGGTTCATGGAGGAAGACCTCCCGAGCTTTTTCTGTCTGAGAGGATGCTTCTCAGCCCTCATTCCCCCCCCCCCCGCACCCCTTCACATCTGAGCTGTCTGGGCAACTCTGCGGCTGCTGTGATTCCCTGCTAGGGTGGGGACTTCCGTGTTTCACTCTCTCCTTGTTTAATTCAGCACGTCGTCATGTCATTCAGTTGGCAATTCGGACAGCTCTCTCCCCACCCCTCCCCCCAGGAGATTCCAGGACTCTTCATCCACAGCAGCAGCAGAAAGAACTAAGGGTGGGGGTGGTGGCGGTGGTAAGTTGTCCTTGCCTTCCATATCTGGGGCACCCAGTGAGGAAAGTGTTGGGCCCGCACCAGGGAGAGTTCCCATTGAGCCCTATGAAGCTCACTGGGAGGCCTCTCTTCATCTCAGGTATCTGGGAAGATAAAACTGGGATCAGGGAGAGCACAGGGGAGGACTTGAGGATATTGCTTAGAAGGCTGGGATATCACTGCCATGAACATGTTCCTTAATGACTGCACACACACACACGGACGCACACACAGATGCACGCACGCTCATGCACACACACACACACACACGGACGCACACACACACACACACACCTCTGTCTCCCAAATTGGCCCAATAACAATCTCTACTTGGCCACATGAACAGAGAGCACTGCAAATGCACTTTTAAGGCCACATAAAGCAATATGTGGAGTTGTCCTCTCCAAAATATACCCTAAAGGGGCTATGGATTCCATTGGGGGTTGTATGCTGTCAAGTTGGCACTGACAGCTACGCTAACGGGGCTTTCATGGCAAGTGGGATATTTAAGGAGTGGTTTTACCAGTGCCACTGCCCTTGCACCCAGTGAGTTACCATCACCAAGCAGACATCAGGTAGACTCCCAATTTATAGGTTAAGGGACCTTCCTCCTATCATCAAACTGGACTTACAGGGGAGGAGTTACTTCAACCATTACCTAGAACAAGCAGTTTTATGCTTATGGGGCAGGAAAGACCATACTGTGGTCACAGCACTGGGAAATATGACTGTCACAGAAAATGAGATTATGTTAGACTGCATTAGTACAAGAACAGAGCTTGCAACTTGTTTTAATTTCATAATAAGCAATGCTATTATTAGTGCTTCTCTAAGGCTTACGATGCATTAGGATTTCCTTTCAGAAGATGAAGTGCATTTAGGACTTCTCAGATTTCTAGGCAAGACTGCAATACAAAGACTGTAGAAATTCAAGTGGAAAGGGACATAATGTTGGGGGGGGGGAACACAAGCACAATATTGTCTCTCAGATTCCAACTTAATTCTTTCTTGTTTTAAATCATGAGTTGACAATGCCATTAATACCATTCTCTTCCTGTTCCCCCTTGTAACAACATGGAGAGATGGTTGTTTAACGTTTTCCCTTCCTTTGATTATTTTAATGGTCAAATCTTAGAGCATTTTGCTAATGCTATGTGGATGTGCATCTTAAGTGCTGTTCTTCATAAGAACATAAGAAGAGCCATTCTGGATCAGGCCAAAGGCCCATCTAGTCCAGCTTCCTGTATCTCACAGTGGCCCCACCAGATGCATTTGGGAGTGCATGAGACTAGATATGTCTCCTGATACCACTCCCCTGCATCTGGTCCTTGAAGTACCCCGGTCTTAAGCCTGGAGATTACACATCTCCATCATGGTTTCTAACCCGTGATGGACTTTTCTTCCAGGAATCTGTCCAATCCCCTTTTGAAGGCATCCAGGTCAGATGCCATCACCACATCCTGTGGCAGGGAGTTCCACAGACTAACAACATGCTGGGTGTAAAAATATTCTTCACCTGGGCTTAGGCCAGCCCATTTACCTTCACCTGGGAAGCTGTGACTTTGTAGCACCATCTGCCAATACTAGTTTCCTTCAGCTCCAGAGGGCACTCAGTTGGGCTCACAGTGCCTGTGTGTAACTGGCACTGAATAGGCACATCTTGTATTCTGATGCTGCCCCTCAGGATTAGGGATCACTTTCACAGAACACAACGAGCACTTGGAATACTGTATATCAGAAGCCAAGAGGAAGGCTTAACTGGCTTAACAATTTGAATGCTTGCTGCAGAAAGAAAACACACAAGGTGAAAGCCACAATCTTGTCTGAATCATCTTTCTTGAAGAAATTTACACAGACAATGCTACTTAAGGAGGAAAGTAGAGAAAGTAGAATGGGTAGTATCACAAGCCATTGTACCAAGGTCAACCTTGAAAGAAATTCACATACGTAGACTATAAGAAATCTGTAACAATCATCTGCTTTCCTCTTTCTGTAAGTCATATTTGGTTTGCAATCACAAGTAGACACCACAATTCTAATAATCTTAGAAGTGCAGCGCTGGAAGGGAGTGGATGGACCATCAAGTTCAACACCTGTCAGGAAGCCATCATGGTGAACTGAATTCACAACCTCTAGCTCCATCTACTTGTGCTATCCTGATGAATATACTAGATAGAAATATCATACAAAGAAGTTATCAGTTAGGCATTTCATGCTCACTGGGGCCAAGAAATTTACACTCCTAGCTGTCTTCGTTTGGCTAGGTCCTATGCTTTTTCAGTTAGGAAGCTTAAAATGACACACAACGTCCTGATGGATCTACAGGTAGCTTTGAATTTTCACATCCAAGGGCAGCTTTGTATGGGAGGAGATGCTTAGTTATTTTTTAGTATGTTATAATATTATACAGTATTTCCAAGGTTGGAATTTTGGAGTAAAACAACAATAGAGAACTGAATTTGATAATAGTAGAAGTAAAAGCAGTGAGCATCGCACACTGGTGCTCCCATGGGGGTGGGCAGTGAACAGCAGTGAACTAATTTGTCAAGAACAAATTCTGGTGAAGAAAGAGCAAACAAAATCAGAGCAGAAAGGGTGATGAAACATTGCAGCTGCTGCTGCCAGTCAGACAACACTCAAAGGCACATAGTTTGATCTTGAAATAGAGGTTAGCTAAGAGAACTCCCCTAGAAGTGCCTGAGCAAGATTTCCCACAATATTCTACTGAAAGAAGAGCTCTTGGTTGCCGGTTGTTTTAATGATGCTTAATCTCCTGGTGGACAACCACTCCCAGAAGCCTTTGCCAGTAGCTGCGCTGGCTAAGGATTCTGGGAGTTGTCCACTCAAATTGAGGGCTGGGAGAGTGAGAACAGACATAGATTTTTTTTTTACCCGGTGTGTTGTTAGTCTGTGGAACTCCCTGCCACAGGAGGTGGTGATGGTATCTGGCCTGGATGCCTTCAAAAGGGGATTGGACAGATTCCTGGAGGAAAAGCCCATCACAGGTTACAAACCATGAGGGAGATGTGTAATCTCCAGTCTTAAAACTGGGGTACTTCAAGGGCCAGGTGCAGGGGAGTGGTATCAGGAGACAGATATCTAGTCTCGTGCGCTCCCAGATGCATCTGGTGGGGCCACTGGGAGATACAGGAAGCTGGACTAGACGGGCCTTTGGCCTGATCCAGCATGGCTCTTATGTTCTTATGTTAGGAACAACAAATGTGTATTACTGACAGTCAAGTAATTCACACCTGTCTTGCACCAAGAAACTAGAAGAGTTGGGTGGGGATGAGAAAATCCCTATTGCTTGGCTAGATGTTTCGCCTCAGATCTTGCAACATGAAGTTCTAAAATAGAAACATCAAGCTTTTAGAGTGAGCTGAGGTACCAGGTTTCACCAAGGGTTGGCTTAATATTTGACGAAAATGATGCATTTTCTCCTTCTTGGCCCCACTCAGCTTTGCAATGCCCAGGCTGATGAAGAAGAGTCTTGCCAGACTCGAAAGCTAGCCAGTTTTTAAAACAAAAAGATCACTCACTCTTATTTCCCATGAAGTGAAACGTGGATCTTGTAAATTCCCTTATAAGAAGTAAACACCCCATCCTCATCAGCAATATGAATAATAAGCAAGAATGAAGGAAAAGAAAGAGGTAAATACTTGACATATGTTTGAGAAGAAACTTTTGCTCCAAAGCGTATATTTGTTAGATACGCCTGTTTTTCTCCAGCTACCAGTTGCAGTGGCAAAACAATTTATATGCTGTCTATCATGCATGCTGAAGGTTTTTTTCCCCCAGTCTGGGATATCAGCTGAAGCTCTATCCGTCAGACATTCATTCAAACATACATAAGATGCAATTTCTCCCACTGTCTACTATAAAGCATTCAATCAAGCACAAGAATTGGAACAAACTTCCTGAAAGGACTGTACTTTGAGATAGCAGTTATTCTCAAGAAATCTTGAGATAACAAAGGACAAAAAATGGAACACGAACAATACAATGCCAGAATGTAAACATAATGGCCTTATAGAACTTAGTTATATATATATATTTCATTGTTTGTCTCAAAAACAGCTTGATTAACAAGAAACTGTTTGCTGCAAATAGAGAGCAGAGGGGCCATGGAAGAAATCAAGAGTAACACTTCTTAGATCCCCAAGTGTAAAGATTTGAGGTATAAGGGGGTTATTCTAGCAAATGCTGGACATTTTCCACAAGTGTCAAGAAAAATGTGTGTGTGCATCCACGCACACATATAAATGCATATGCATGTATTTGCCAATCTTATGCAAATTTATTTGGGACAAATATTAAATACACATGAAGGGAAATGTGTATTTAATAATAAGGTTTTTAACATAAAGTTTCAGAAGGTCATTTGATATAACCTAATCCAGTGCTTTAGTAAAATATCTTGGGAGACATAGTAAAAGGCTATGGAACAATCCACCTGTATTAGAGGTGGTGTTGATGGGAAACAAGCCAGTCTCCCAGCATGCCATCCACTTTCTCTTTCCTTCATGTGCCTTATCTCTCAACCAGAAGACCTTCAGAACACAGCAGGAGTTTTTTCCTCCCCTTCTGTGACATCTCTGAAGCTGCTCCTATGAATGGAGGTGGGGAGGGAAGGCTCTTTGTGGACATTTTTTTATTTGCTTTGGTGAAGTAAGAAACACAAGCTTCCATAGGCAGACTTGTCTGGCTTTCAATTGATTTGTGTCACGCACCGGTTGAGAAGAAAATGCCAAGGGTCGCTGCTTGTAAAGGATTTGGTCCAAGGAACGTAAAACGGTATGTATAAATTGTCTAACCACTGCGTAAACGACACACCCTATACTTTGTACAAGCAAAGAAGCATAATGCATTAGACAGTGGCTTATTTCCTAGACAGCATTCTTTGAGAACTATCGCAAGGAGGGAAGGGATTTTTCTTTCACTCTGACATAAAATTGTCAAGAGAGAGAGAGAGAGAGAGAAACACACTTGGCAACCTTGAGAAAGATACTGCCTGGGGGAATAGCTGTGGATCAATGAAGTGGTTGGCGGAAAAGTGGTTGAGAGCAATACACACCACCTCACTGCCTCCCCACTCCAAATTCTGTCCTCCTGGCATATTTTTTCCTGTGTTTGAGCTTCTCTTGTTTTCCTCCTGTAATTTTATTTTTGCTTCTCATCCTTCACTCTGCCCACTCTAGCTAACTTGTCATGTTTTTTTAATGAACAACCCCCTTCCCCTCCCCCCCCCCAAAAAAAGCTTATTTGGTTGAAAGCAGAAAGATCTGTGCCTGCTCTACCATGTTCACTTTTGATGAAGGGACGTATTAACACAGAGGCAGCAATACAGTATGAGGGTCAAAACCTCCTGTCTCTCCCAGTCTTATGCAGATGAAACCAACTTACTGGCAGAGAGCAGCAATGACTTGAAACAACGGCTAAAGAAAGAAGGAAGTGCCCAAAGCTGGACTGCAGCGAAACATTAAGGAAACAGAAATCATAACAAAGGACACATTTAGCACTGTGACTGAAGAAATTGAAATAATCAGAGCTTTTGTATATGTTGGTTCATTCGTCAATCCAAACAGAGCCTGAAACCAAGAAATCAGAAGAAGATGGAAACTAGGAAGTGCAGCCATGAAGGAACTGGAAAAAATAATCACGCATAAGAATGGAAATGAAGGCCAAGATCATCCACACTCTGGTATTTTCATTCACTGCATGTGGGCATGAAAGCTGGTCAGTGAAGAAAGTAGGAAAAAAATATTGATTTGTATGAAATGTGATGTTGGGGGAGGGTTTTCTGTATATCCTGGACTGCCATAAAGACAAATGTCCCACCTGAATTATCCCTGGAGGCAAAAATGTTGAAACTGAGGCTGTCCTACACCAAGAGAAAGCAAGATTCCCTGGAAAAGACAATGATCCCGGGAAAGATGAAAAGAAAGCAGGAAAAGAGGAAGAGCAAATGGAAGATAAGGACTCCGAAAAGGAAGCCATAGGCTTGCATTGGGCTGTTGGAGAAAAGACATTCTGGAGATCATTCATTCATAAAGTTGCCATAGGTTGGAGGTGACTTGATAGCAAATACAGTAGGACCCTGGTATCCGCTGGGGATTGGTTCCAGGCCTTTCCGTGGATAATGAAAACCATAGATAAGAGAGAACACCGGCCCACCCACCCCCAAACTGCTGCTTCCTGACAGTAGCTTGCTTTATGACTGCTGTTTTGAGACAGTAGCTTGCTTTACAGCTGCTGTTTGTGACAACAGCTTAATTTACAGCTTGCTTTGTGGCTGCTGAATTATTTAATTTTTTCCTCCGCCAACCGTGAATAACTGAATCAGTGGATAATGAATCGGTGGATATGGGGGTCCTACTGTAACAATAAACTACCCGGTCCTTTCCTTGTCCTCTGCTGTATCAAGGTATCTAGATGGGTTTCTGGATAATACTGAGTAAGCAAACTGGGTGCAAATACACAGAGCAACCCCCCTTCCATTCCATCTACAGTTCAGTCAGAGAAAGACACAGGGAGGGCATCAGTGTGTGTGGAGCATTCTGTCTCCCTTTCAGTTCCTGGCATGAGTGTTTCCCCTTTGCCTATCAGCCAGAATTTATTTTAGGAAATGAGCATCCATGTGGGATGCTTAGGGCCAACAGGGCTCTTTTTAAAGGAAATTAAGCTGTCTTTGTAACATCTCATACTTAAAACTGTAAGCACAAGTTTATATTTCTAAAATTCAGTTGATGTTTGAGCCTCTACCCCAATATGCCACCAAGTCCTTCAATTCGAAGACCTTGCAGACGTCGGTCCTCTGCTTAAATATCACACCCTCATTTTATTGATCTCTTCCATTGATGACACCTTTGCATGCCGAGTGGATCTATATGTGTCAAAGAAGCCAAGAACAATGCCATCAGGAAGATACGTTTCTTTATGAATCTGGACTTCCAAAACTGATACATCAGACTAAGATGTTGTCACCTTCTTTAGGATTAACAGTCATCTCAGGAGAGACGAATTGGTAATTTCAAAGATGATGGGGTCATATAAATCCCTGGAAAGCAGCTACTGGCCAACAGCATTAGTGGGAGGTCACACTAGAAGAAGATCTTTTCAGACACCAATGCTCACTTTTTATTACTGTGCAGAAAAAAGACAATGACAAACCACTGTTAAATCCTTCTGAACTTGAAAATCCTATGAGGAGGCAATCCAAAATGAAACATGAGATAATGCTGAAAGATGAGATTCCCAGGATAAAAAGAAGAAAAAAACCTCAATAAGATACTGAGGAAGAACAAAGAACAAGTACATATTGTACTGTCATTAATGAAGCAATTAAATCCAAAAGGACATAAATGTGCAAAGAGCTGAAAGGAAATACTGACATTGTGACGAATACATGGGATGTAAGGAATATGAATCAAGATAAAGTAGAAATTGTAAGACAATAAATTGAAAGTCTAAATATCACAATACTTGATGAAAGCAAATTAAAGAGGACTGGGAAAGGACATTTTCAGAAAGACAACTGCAAAGTGCTAGGAAAACCCAGCAACATAACCCCCATTCAAGACTATGCTCCAACTACAGATGCTGAGGAAGAAGCCAAGAATCTTTATGCAAGTATCAGGAGAAAACTGATCATACACCAAAGTAAAGGCAGGAGGATAAACATAAGTGGCTGCAACACAAAAATGGGAGACAAAGGAGAATCAAATGAAGATTTTGACCTAGGAGTCAGAAATGGAACACAACTCATTGAACTCATAGAACAGCCCATTCCTCCAAACTGGGGGAATGGGCTGCGAAATGGAAAATGTGTTTCAATGTAGGAAAATGTAAAGTGATGCATATTGAGGCAAAAAATCCAAACTTTATCTATCAACTCATGGGCTCTGAGCTATCCGTGATGTATCAGGAAAGAGATCTTGGTGTGCTGGTGGATAGCTCAATGAAGGTGTCTATCCAGTGTGTGCCAGCAGTGAAGAAGACCAATTCCACGCTAGGGATCATCAAAAAGGGGACTGAAAATAAAACAGCCAACATTATAATCCCATTGTACAAGACGATAGTAAGGCCGCACCTGGAGTACTGTGTACAGTTCTGGTCACCACATCTCAAAAAAGACATAGTGGAGCTGGAAAAGGAGCAGAAGAGAGTGACTAAAATGATTACTGGGCTGGAGGAATCTCCCTTATGAGGAAAGGCTAGAACATTTGGGGCTCTTTAGTCTGGAAAAAAGGTGCCTGAGGGGGGATATGATTGAGACGTACAAAATAATGCAGGGCATGAGTAAAGTGGATAGAGGGACACTCTTCCCCCTCTCTCAGAATACCAGAACTAGGGGACAGCCACTCAAACTGAGGGTTGGGAGAGTGAGAACAGACAAAATAATTTTTTAAGCCAAGCATGTTTTTAGTCTGTGGAACTCCCTGCCATAGGAGGTGGTGATGGCATCTGGCCTGGATGCCTTCAAAAGGGGATTGGACAGATTCCTGGAAGAAAAGTCCATCACAGGATACAAACCATGATGGAGATGTGTAATCTCCAGGCTTCAAGGTGCCAGGGTACTTCAAGCCCAGATGCAGGGGAGTGGTATCAGGAGACAGATATTTAGTCTTGTACACTACCAGACGCATCTGGTGGCGCCACTGTGAGATACAGGAAGCTGGACTAGATGGGCCTTTGGCCTAATCCAGCATGATAATTCTTATGTTTTTTATGTAACAATCTATTTATTGAAGTACTCCTTTAGGCAACCCGACATATGACTGGATATATCACCAGATGACCATAACCTGTATAGGAATCAAAGAGACTTCTTCATGATAAATATCAGATGAAGAAGATGAACTCCGTCTGCTAAAACAAAATCAGGAGCAGATTGTGATACAGACCACAAATTTTTAATGTCAAAACTAGAATAAAGCTGGGGGGGGGGAACCACTACAAGAATCATAGTACCAAATATAATTTCAATAACATTGTTGATGAAATTAATTCCTCATAAAGACTAGGCACACATTATTAAACTCAATTGACCTCATAAGGATTGAAGGATATAGGATAGAGGATAGAGGATAGAGTCAACCATGAGGCTGCTACCTGGGATTGAACCTTAGATCGTGAGCACAGTTATAGCTTCAGTACAGCAGTTTAACCATGAGTCAAAGGTTGAGTCAAAGAAACAGAACAGGAGAACAAAAGAGGAAAAACAAGATATTTCTTTTTAAGTGCCAAGAAACCAAATGTAAACTTCAGCTTGGAATAAAGATGCTGAAAGATCAAGGGGAGCTTCCTATCTGATTAGGATAAAATAAAGAGAAGGTGAAAATGTTATATTTAAGAACAATATACAAGAGTTACAAGGATGACAGTTTCCTCTGAAGAAGAATCCTGCAATTTTAGAAAGTGACGTAAGTGTGCCAGGGCTTTCTTCCCGAGGCCTGATCAGCTTGTGATACACCACCCTTTGTGTCTTAAGTTTACACTGCCAATCGTTTAAGCCACCTTTTAAAAGCTTAAATTGGCAAACGTTGGGCACGAGAAAGTAATCTGATTCCTTGGATATATGAGAAAGAAAAATAAAAACAGACTTCTTCCAGAATTGGAAAAGCTGACTACACAGGTGACAGATATGGTTCTTTTCAGAAACTGAAAGAAAGAAAGCAATACTCAAACGGCAGCTCGAAGGTGAGTCTTGTTTGTTGGTCTGCCAATAGTGTGGAACTGACAGGGGACCCAAGAGATCTGCCATGCAACGCATCCCACTTCAGTTAAAAAGGAAGAGGCAGTGGAACCATTCTTTGGTTTCACACAGGGCAGAAATATAGGTAAATTCCATTGCAAAGTAAAAGTCTGGCTGGCAAAAGAGTTCTACACCATTTATTTAATAGTGGCATTTATTCCCTCCTTTTATCCTGTGAACTAAAGGCAGTGTACATGCTTCTCCTCCCCATTTTATCCTCACAACAACAACCTTGTGAAGTATGTTAGGTTGACAGAGTGTGAATGTCCAGTCAAGGACTACCCAGGATGTTTCCCAGCTCAGTGGAGAGGAGGACCTGCGTTCACTTACGTCCCAGGTCAATACTGTAATTACTATGCTATACTATCACCTTGAAATTACTGAATTAAATTCCAAGTAAACAGTAATAAGTATACCACACAGTTGATATAAAAATGTCCACCACCTAGCTCTTGAGCATCAGCATTCTCATTCACCATTTATACCACAGAATCTAGCTTTGCTGTAGGACAGTGATGGCAAACTTTTTAGAGACCGAGTGCCCCAAATGTGATTCAAAACCCACTAATGTTTTACAAAGTGCCAATACAGCCATTTAACCTGAATCCAGGTGGCTGTGAAAGGGCGATGTCGGGTGCCCACAGGAAGGGCTCTAAGTGCCACCTTTGGCACCCGTGCCATAGGTTCGCCAACACTGCTGTAGGATCTGGAAGTTGAGTCATGGCTACTGGACTTCTTTTTTGAGAAACAGAAACGCTTCGCTGTTCATCCAAACAGCTTCATCGGTCCGATGAAGCTGTTTGGATGAACATCGAAATGTTTCTGTCTCTCAAAAAAGAAGTCCAGTAGCCATGACTCAACTTCCAGATAAACTCACCTGGATGACTGAGAATCTTCACAGACATACTGCTGTAGGATGATTCACCTTTGGACTTGCACACGCAAGACATGGGTTGTTTGCTACTTTTATAAAATGAAGAACTTGATGCCTATTTTCCCTCACTGATGATTTAGTGGACAAAATCCTGTAGAGAAAATTATACCTGTGCATGTGTGATGCCATCACCAGTGGGCAGAGACTCCAGGTAATTTAAAAGTTCTCTCTTTGATCACACAGCCCACTTAGTTCGTTTGCCCCTCATCCACAATCAATCTTATTGCAGGCAATGCAGGAAAATACAGGGGTCGAAGTCTGAACTTTTTAATTTCCGATAAACGGTGTTGGTAGTAACATTTGGTAGTGGTGGCAATGAGACTGTTCAGGTTTGTTAAATTAAAGAGTTTGTCTCTTGATCCTGGCACCCACTCAATTTGCCTATAATGAGACTGATGGCAGGCAAATTGCAGTTGAGCCCTAAGATCGAAGAAGGACCTCTTTAATTAGTAGCAATCTCCCTTATGTTCTCTGCCAATTATGCCATCACTCTTACTGCAGGCCCAATAAGATTTGGGCCACTATGATGGTCCAATAGCTGAATGTGTAAATGGAGTTCTACTTTCTGCTTATAGATTTTCCCCCTGACTAAATCATACACTGAAAGATGTATGCCAATCATATGATTCATCTTGAATGATCCTTTTCCCATTAAAAATCTTATCATTATGACTTTATGATACCCAAATGTCATACTGTGAAGTACAGTTAATTACATGAACAAATACTTAAAAAATAAAGAGAGATAAACGGGGTGGTGGTGGTGGTGGGAAGGGCATTTCCCACAATTCTCTCTCAGTTGTCACAGGTACACAGAGGCTCTGCATACCCTATCAATCTCTGAACAGAATAATCCTTCTCAAACTTCATTCACTAGTGACAGAAGTGGCCATCTGTGGATCTGATCTGTAACAATTCTTTCACACATTCACTAACTAGAGCTGAAATCATCCAATAATGAAACATGAACCAGCACTGAGACCAATGAGATGAGGTACAACAAGGTGACACCCCCCATTTTTCCCCAAAACTTCAAAGGGGACCTTTCATCCTATGCTACCTCAGTTCACATGCTGCCCTTTCAGTGACTGTGTACACTGAAAGGCCTTCTCTTTGTCCTGTTGAGAATTATGAATAAAGGACTGGGCACCCTTTCATCCTTCAGGTGAAGAGAAGGAAGAAGCTGGAGTTACTGCTGCTCAGGCTGATCGATCCTCAGCAGCTAATCTCCCTGGCTACTAAGCAAAAGTGCCAGTTGCTAGAACAGCTGAAGAGTACAGGGTTGCTAGATGCTGTCTCCATTTTCAAAAGCACAAGGGTTACTATCCTAACCTTCAACTGTAGGTCAATAACCAGAAAGCTGGCAGGTGAAAAACAAAAGGAAGGAGGCCCTAGGACATTGATGACCACACAGCTCATATAAAAATGTCCACCACCTAGCACTTGAGATTATTAAAGCATCAGCATTCTCATTCACCATTTATACCACAGAATCTAGCTTTGCTGTAGGACAGTGATGGCAAAACTTTAAGAGACTGAGTGCCCAAACTGTGATTCAAAACCCACAAATTTTTCACAAAGTGCCAATACAGCAGTTTAACCTGAATACAGGTGTCTGTGAAGGGGCGATGTCGGGTGCCCACAGAAAGGTCTCCGAGTGCCACCTTTGGCACCTGTGCCATAGGTTCGCCAACACTGGTCTAGGACAAGACCCAAAGGGAACCCATAAGACAAGAAAGATCAAGATGGCAGGATGACTAGTAGAGTCAATGCTAGGGATGGGACTTTCATAATTCTAGGACATTCAGTACCAGCACCTAGAACCTTTTGGTGAGACTTCTGGGATGAGGAGACTTAAAACTAGAAACCAAAATTAGCATCTTTCTACCTCCGCGTTTTTCTGCTGCACAGACCCAATGCTACCTGGGAATTGCCCTGGTAATCTATGGGTAGGATAATCTCACTATCATTTAAACTATGGAGGGGGGCTCCCCCAAAAGAGCAGTGAGGCACCTCCCAGGAAACAGAGCAATTGGGGGGAAATTCCCTTCTTTCCAGCTGAACTACATGGAATGAAGCAGACACAAAAGTAGAAAGACCTTTCTTTTTCCCTTTTAGTTCCGTCTCTTCTAGTCCCAGAAGTCTGGGCCTGAGGGAGTCTATGAGACTTCTGGGACTGGAAGTCCTAACATTTCTTAAGTCAACATTGATTTGCACAGAAAAAGCCCAAGTATGCATGAATTAACTTCTCTAGGCACTCTCCAAATCAAGGAATGCAGAACCTAAGTAATCTTGCCCTCAGCAGTGAGAATGAGAAATCAATACATTCTCCTCTTCATGCACAATGTCTGGTTAGGATTTCCTGCTGCTCTTTAACTGTCTTCAGAATTATGAGGGAACAAAAGCCCTCCTCTTCTCTCAGAGCAGAAGGTGAGGAGGTCCACCTGTCAAAAATGTTGAGGTGTCTCATCTAATCGGCAAGGCGAAAATGATGGAATTTTCCTTCCTTTGTACCTGCGACAGGCCTCAAGCCACCCTTGAAGTTCTTCTTCATTGTTCTTCTTCAGTACAATGTCAAAGACATACAGCTCCAGGTACCTTACCAAGCAAGGAACCAGCCTTGGTCCTTGATGCTCCAGACTCCACTTTCCCTTATAACAAGAAAGTATGTTGAGCATTAGCCAGCCAGATATGCAAACACCTCTGCAGTTTCACGTTTATTCCCTTTAATCCCATCATAAAGCTTAATCCATCAAAATTGAAATCAATGAGGCTGGCATTAAGATACACCACTGGAAGAGGAATGATGGTAAATAAAAGGTGCAGGGTCAGAGTAACATTCATTATGTACGAAAAGAATGCATTGATGCTACATTTCGACATAGATGCTGAAATAAAGCCCAACAAAATGAGCACAAATTTAGGAATAATATTGCAAATTGCTTGGGATGCTTTATTAGAGAAATATTAGAGAACTGTCAAAAATACCCAAGGTTCCAATTAATGGCATCCATCCTCTGATGATTTCCAGATTGAATTATTATCATTTGTGACCCATGCCCTTGAAATCAGTCTGCAATCCCAAACTGTTTCAAAATGTGGCTGCCAATCTGTTTATAGCTTTAAATGGCCAGTACCGTATAAAACATTCTTGCATACTTCTTGTTGAGTTTACCTGTAAAAACAGAGGAAGATCGCTTCTAGAGTAGAGAACTTAAGAACATAAGAAGAGCCATGCTGGATCAGGCCAAAGGCCCATCTAGTCCCATTTCCTGTATCTCACAGTGGCCCCACCAGATTTGTCTGAGAGCACACGAGACTAGATATCTGTTTCCTGATACCACTCCCCTGCATCTGGCCCTTGAAGTACCTTGTTTTCAAGCCTGGAGATTACACATCTTCATCATGGTTTGTAACTGGTGATGGACTTATCCTCTAGGAATCTGTCCAATCCCCTTTTGAAGGCATCCAGGCCAGATGCCATCACCACATCCTGTGGCAGGGAATTCCACAGACTAACAACACGCTGGGTAAAGAAGTATTTTCTTTTATCTGTTCTCACTCTCCCAATCTTCAATTTGAGTGGATTTCTTCTAGTTCTGGTATTTTGTGAGAAGGGGAAGAAGTCTCTCTATCCACTTTACTCATGCCCTGCATAATTTTGTACATCTCAATCATATCCCCCCTTGAGCCTCGTGGCGCAGTGGTTAAATGCCTGTACTGCAGGTAAAACTGTGCTCGCGACCTGGGGTTCAATCCCAGATAGCAGGCTCAAGGTTCACTCAGCCTTCCATCCTTCCGAGGTCGGTAAAATGAGTACCCAGCTTGCTGGGGGGGGGGGGCAATGTGTAGCCTGCACACTGTAATTAAAATTGTAAACTGCCCAGAGACTACTTAAAGTGGTATGGGGCGGTATATAAGCAGAACACTTTGCTTTGCTTTGCTTTGCTTTTAGGGCCCTTTTTCCCAGACTAAAGAGGCCAAATCTAATACAAAGAGATGTCCTTCAACCCACCCACCCACCCATCCCGGCTAGTCAGGAGAGCTCTTGTCCCCCCCCCCCCAAAAAAAACACTTATTCAAGATGGAAAAGATTCCTCTCCCACCTTCTCTGATAGTATTTGCCAGTAGCCAGTGGAGGGAAGGCAGGAGGTGTGGAGCAAGCCCTCCTCACAGCTCACCCTTGCAGGAATTAGCTGATTTCCTGGCTTCAGGATTCTGCCAATTCCTGCAAGCATAAGCTGACAGCAGGTTTGCTTTGGCTCTCCTCTTTCCATTCAAGAAAAACAACAACAATGAAGTCGCATAAAACCATAACACAGACAGCTTATGCTGGCTGAATGCCAAGGTCAGGACTTTGCTGGCACTTGCAAATGGCAGTAATCAGTGGGCCAATTTGGAAGGCCAGTGCATTCCCTAGTCGTACCTTTGAGCGATGGTTAGAGAGAACTGCAAGGATTCCTTTCTCCTTATCCTCAAAACTTACAGGGGATGAGGTCTGAGAGGGATTTGGGGAGAGATGATTCAGGAAAGGAAATGAAGAGGAAATTTAGGTCCCAGCCGAAACACTGTGTAACCAAGCTTCACTAAGCTCTTTGGCAGGGACCCACTGATCCCAAGAAATGTGTCTGATGCTATCTTTGCACAGAGGGCTGCAAAGTGAGATCCCACCCCAGAACAAAACATGGTCTCTCAGCAATGCCCCCAAATCAGCAATGCCCCCAAACATTTGGGGCTCTTTAGTCTGGAAAAAAAGGCACCTGAGGGGGGGGGATATGATTGAGACGTACAAAATAATGCAGGGAAACTACAGGCCAGTTAGCCTTACATCTGTCCCAGGGAAGATGGTGGAAAGCCTCATCCAAGAGAAAATCTTAAAACACATAGAAGAACAAACCTTGCTGAGAGAAAATCAGCATGGCTTCTGTAAGGGTAAGTCTTGTCTGACAAATATTTTAGAATTTTTTGAAAAGGTCAACAGGCATATGGATTTGGGTGAACCGGTGGATATAGTCTATCTGGATTTTCAAAAGGCTTTTGACACAGTCCCTCACCAAAGGCTGCTGAGAAAATTGCACAGTCAGGGGATAAGAGGGCAGGTCCTCTTATGGATTGAGAACTGGTTGAGATCCAGGAAACAAAGAGTAGGTGTCAATGGGAAATTTTCACAATGGAGAGAGGTGAAAAGTGGTATGCCCCAGGGATCTGTCCTGGGACTGGTGCTTTTCAGTCTGTTCATAGATGATCTGGAGACAGGGATAAACAGTGAGGTGGCCAAGTTTGCAATGACACAAAACTTTTCCATGTGGTAAAAACCAGAGAAGATTGTGAAGAGCTCCAGAAGGATCTTTCCAAACTGGGGGAATGGGTGGCAAAATGGCAAATGTGATTTAATGTAGCCAAATGTAAAGTGATGCATATTGGGGCAAAAAATCAAAACTTTATCTATCAACTCATGGGCTCTGAGTAATCCATGACGGATCAGGAAAGAGATATTGGTGTGTTGGTGGACAGCTCCATGAAGGTGTCTACCCAATGTGTGGCAGCGGTGAAGAAGGCCAATTCCATGCTAGGGATTATCAAAAAGGGGATTGAAAATAAAACAGCCAACATTATAATGCCATTATACAAAACAATAGTAAGGACGCACCTGGTGTATTGTGTACAATTCTGGTCACCGCATCTCAAGAAAGACATAGTGGAACTGGAAAAGGTGCAAAAGAGAGTGACTAAAATGATTACTGGGCTGGGGCACCTCCCTTATGAGGAAAGGCTAAAACATTTGGGGCTCTTTAGTCTGGAAGAAAGGCGCCTGAGGGGGGATATGATTGAGACGTACAAAATAATGCAGGGCATGAGTAAAGTGGATAGAGGGAAGCTCTTCTCCCTCTCACAAAATACCAGAACTATGGGACATACACTCAAATTGAGGGCTGGGAGAGTAAGAACAGACAAAAGAAAATATTTTTTCACCCAGCGCGTTGTTAGTCTGTGGAACTCCCTGCCACAGGATGTGGTGATGGCATCTGGCCTGGATGCCTTCAAAAGGGGATTGGACAGATTCCTGGAGTTAACATCCATCACAGGTTACAAACCATGATGGAGATGTGTAATCTCCAGGCTTAAAACCAGGGTACTTCAAGGGCCAGATGCAGGGGAGTGGGATCAGGAGACAGATATCTAGTCTCATGCACTCCCAAACGCATCTGGTGGGGCCACTGTGAGATACAGGAAGCTGGACTAGATGGGCCTTTGGCCTGATCCAGCATGGCTCTTCTTATGTTCTTATGTTCTTATGTTAAATGGTCTGGATCCTTAGTTGGTTAATCATCCCACAACCCTTCCCAGGAATCAGCAAAATGGAAAGCCACTCCTATCTGAAATGAGAAGGTCAGAAGAAAATGGTCCAAAATTAAGTTACTCATTTATAATTTCAAAAATCAAATTCCTTTACTTTTTAATTCGGGGGGGCAGTTTTTTAAACTATTAATGTAACATTAAATGGCTCTTGAAGTTTACCTTCCTACTTGTGGAAAACCTGATGATTTGGAGATTGCCTTTCCCTCCACAAACAAATCACAAAACTAACAGATATACTCTCCTAACTAAATGTTATACGCTAGGGTTGTCAAAGCCCACATTCTCTATTAAATCAGTTCAATTTGGCTCATTCTGTAGGCAGTCCTGTACAAATAGACACATTCAGCTTCCGAACAACATGAAAGAGTCCAGAGTGTTTCAGACCAATTTGGACATCAAAAATGAATGGGGGCAAAAGTCAGGCAACATGCATCCAACAAAGTTGAGTGACTAGGAACGGAGCCTGGCTTTGCCCATTTGAATTTTTTAAGGAGCAGTCTGAGGTTTGAATCTCACATTGTTCTTCCACCACTGTGCAGGTGGGAAGGAATTATGCGAGCCTACTAAAGTCATATATCTAGCTGTCCCACACAATTCTTTGTCATTCTTTTGCTAGGTTCATCAATGTTAGTGGTCAGAATAAAACAATGTGATAGTATTACTTGGGTGGGTGGGTGTGGGTGTTGTGTCGTTATAGTCGTGATGACTCTTCGTGACTCCACGTCCATGGAGTTTTCTTGGCAAGAATACTGGAATGGCTTGCAAGTTCCCACTCCAGGCGGCTACAGCACCTGGTATTCCCTGGTGGTCACCCATCCAAGTACTAACCAGGGCCGACCCTGCTTAGCTTCCGAAATCAGGTGAGATCGGCTGTGCTTATATATTTGCCTTGTTAATTCATCATGTGCTGTCAGGTCAATTCAGACATATATCAATCCTTTCCAGGGTTTCCTAGGTATAATAACTATGTGCCTTCGTCCCTACTTTGATTAGAAATCCCTCACAACATTTGTTCATCCACTGGTGATGTCACAAATAGACTGCTACAATGCTATCTACATGGGGCTGCCTTTGAAGGAAGTTCAGATGCTGCAGAAAGTGCAAAACACACCAGCCAGGTTAGTGTAAGGGTCATCAGAATATGATCTTTTATCACCTGTTCTGGTACATTTGTACTGGCTGCCTGTATGCTTCTGAGCAAAATGTAAGGTGTTTATATTGACACTGGAAATAGAATGTCATAACTGGGCCTTTTCTGTTTTGGCTGCATTGGTACAGAACTCTCTCCCGACTGAGGTGCAACTGGCCCTTTTCCTCTTTGGCTTCAGAAAACAACTCAAAACATGACTCTTGACAAAGGTCTTTCATTGCCTTATCACACAGACTAATTTTTGCTTTATGACCACCTACATTCTGTGAATTCTGGAATAATCCTGGGTTTTTTGCCACCATTTGTGTGTGTGTGTGTGTGTGTGTGTGTGTGTGTGTGTGTGTGTGTGT
>JAHTLZ010000016.1:73706921-73729359 GCA_023846285.1 Phrynocephalus versicolor
TGTGTGTGTGTGTGTGTGTGTGTGTGTGTGTGTGTGTGTGTGTGTGTGTGTGTGTGTGTGTGTGTGTCGTTATTCTATATTGAGAGATTGGGCTTTCCTTCTGTGATGTTTTGTGAAAGCCCACAAGATAATGGTAATGAAGAACCGGGCTTTCTCAGTAGCGGCTCCTAGGCTTTGGAACCAGCTCCCCTCGGAGACCTGCCTAGCCTCATCGCTGTTGGTCTTCAAAAATGCCCAAAGACCTGACTGTTTAGAACTGCTTTCTCTGGTTACTAACAATTACTTGCTGATTTGCTGACTCTGCTATCCGTCTGCTTGCTGTTAACTTATTCTTTATGAGTGGTGTCATTGATTTAATTTTGCCTACTATGTACCATTAGGTTGTGTAGTTTCTTATTTTATTATATATATTTTATTGTATATTGTATCTGATATTTTATACTGAATTGTTGTAAAGTGCCCAGAGTGGCCTTGCCAGATGAACAGTACAGTGTATAAATTGAATGAATGAATGAATGAAATTAGTTATTCTATATTGAGAGATTGGGCTTTCCTTCTGTGATGTTTTATCAGATTATTATGCAATTTCTTTATAAGTTTACGTTACTCTACTGTGAGCCACCTAGAGTAGTGGTCTAGCCACTTGACAACTGGGATGGATGGATTAATTGATTCATTAATTCAGACTTACAGTGACCCTTTTCAGGGTACTCCAGGTAGAGAAAACTAAGAAGCAATTTGCCATTCCTTTCTTCTAGGAATGCCTTGAACCTTGCTGAAAGCCACACAGACTGACTCTACTTATAGGAGGGGAACTGGCAAACAGAACTCCCAACCTCGGGTTCCACAGCCTGATATGTCAATTACTGATACCTAAACCAACCTCCTTGAAATCTGGCAAGTTTTCTCCTCTGTCTACATTCTAAGCAATTCCAGATTTTATAGACATCAGTGGGAGGGGGGGAAAGTTACAGTCATTTTGGTTTTTACAGTCAACAGGAGGGCTGGCAACCTGCATCTCCAAACTGAAGTGGATTCTGGACCTGAACCAAATGGGAAAGAATCTGAACCCCTCCAGACTAATTGGACTGAATCAGATTTAAGTCCAATAAGGGGTCCTAAATTTATGCTCCTTTGTCATTACCGTACTTTAGAGATGGGCACGACTTAGCGGAATTTTCGTTTTTGTTTCCGTTTTTCGTTTCCGTTACATAACGAAACGAAAAATGAAAAACGGCTCAAAACTGGAACAAAAACGGAAACGAAACGGCTAATTTCGAGCCATTTTTCGTTTTTCGTTACTGGAAAAGCACTTAATGGAGCTAAATGGGAAGAAACGAAAAAAATTTTGTTTTCGTTTTCGTTACGCAACGAAACGAAAACGAAAAATTTTGAAAATTAGCTCACGAAAACGGAAACGAGCCGAAACGGACCCCTAGATGAAAACGAAAATGAAAACGAACAATTTTTCTGAGTTGTGCCCATCTCTACCATACTTCTATTAAAAGTACAGGCAAGAATAAAACAATAATAGTGAACAATAAAACAAATATTGTTTTTACATATTTGCTTGAATGAGCCTACCTTTCACAGAAAATGTTCTGTGCTGAACATGAGTTGTGCCTCTTAGTTATTTTCCACTTCAAGTATTATCGTTCGTGAGAAAAATACATTTTTGCTTTTTATATATACCGTTTGTTTTATGCCAGACACAAACAGAAGCGGACACAATCTGTACTAACCACCATTTCATTTTATTTATCTGTCTCATTAAAGTTCTTAATCCAGCAAACAAAGCTATAGTGAAAGAAAACATTTGTTGGACACACTGCATCCAGTTCCTCAGAGAGACGGAGATGCTGCTCGCATGTAAGCCAGCACTATAAAAGCAACTTGCTTTGCAGCAATACTGGCAAAGCATTTAGGGGGACTGAAAAAGCTACCTTTTATTACAAATTATATAAAAAGTACTGTATGTCAACACTAATTTCCTGTAACACAGCTTTAACAACAGAAATGTAATTCGAGAGACTGCACGAAATAAGAGTAAATGTGAAAGTACTTTTTTTTTAAATCTCCAAAGAGGACAAAACCCTATTTTTGCCATCCAGAAGGCCAGGCCAGATACACTGGGAAACAATTGAGTGTTGCCTACAAATGGTCCAAGGCAGGACTGAATATATTACAAGGGGCTTTCAGTTCTTCACTGTCCCTCCTCAGGGAAGAGCCCACCTGTGTGGCCTTGGGAAAGTTACACCATCCCAGGGCACCCACAGAAGAAGGAATATTCTCCACCTAGAAAACCCTGAACAGAGTCATCATAAGTCAGAACCGAGAGTACTATACATAGTTATATCATTAAATGGGAGGTTTAGGCACATAGCCAACACTGAGGAAACATTCTTGCCAGGTTTAGTAAATCAATGTAAGTAATTTTTTCCTTAAGAAATGAAGTCATCCTAAAGTCTCCATTAGGCCCTGACACTCTGAATAATCACAGAATCATAGAATCATAGATAGAACCCGATCACAATATTTTCGACAGATGGCCATCCAGCCTCTGCTTAAAAACCTCCAAAGGAGGAGACTCCACCACCCTCCGTGGCAGCATATTCCACTGCCGAACAGCTCTAACTGTCATGAAGTTCTTCCTAATGTTCAAATGGAATCTCTTTTCCTGTAGTTTGAAACCATTGCCCCAAGTCCTAGTCTCTGAAGTCATGGAAAACAAACCTGCTCCCTCTTCAATATGACATCCTTTCAAATATTTAAACATAGCTATCATATCCCCCATCAGCCTTCTTTTTGAAAGGCTAAACATTCCCAGTTCCCTAAGCCGTTCCTCATAAGACATTTCCTCCAGACCCTCAACCATCCTGGTCGCCCTCATCTGCACCCGCTCAAAGTTGTCAACATCCTTTTTAAACTGAGGTGCACAGAACTGGACACAGTACTCCAGGTGGGGTCTGACCAGAGCAGAATAGAGTGGTACTATCACTTCCTTTGAACTAGACACTATGGTTCTGTTGATGCAACCAAGAATTGCATTGGCTTTCCTGGCTGCCGCATCACACTGCTGACTCATGTTCAATTTGTGGTCCATTAAGACTCCCAAATCCCTTTCACAGGTACTATTCTCCAGCCATGTATCCCCCATCCTATATCTGTGCAATTCATTCTTTTTACCTAGACGTAGCACCTTACATTTCCCTCTGTTGAAATCCATTCTGTTGGCTTTGGCCCAGCACTCTAATCTGTCAAGGTCTTTTTGAATTTTCATCCTATCCTCTAGGGAATTAGCAACCCCTCCCAATTTGGGATCATCTGCAAATTTAATTAGCATACTCTCTATTCCTTCCTCCAAGTCATTAATAAAGATATTGAACAGCACTGGACCCAGAACAGAACCCTGGGGCACCCCACTGGTCACGTCTCTAAATATCCTGTGTGGAACACAGCTCGTTAAATACTTGGCAAGCATGCTGATTCTGTGAGGTTGAGTTGTATGCTCATGGTCATATGCATAATTCCAACGTGCCAGAATCTCCTAAACCTGTGTTAACACAATTAAAAAGTCAATCTGCATTAATTGGTGAATAAACTTATAGGACCACCCAAGTAACTTAGACTACTCTCTGGGTGGTTTGCAAGTTAATTATGGAGACAACATATTGCCTCCTCACCCCCTCATGAGCTGGGTACTCATTTTACTGACCTTGAATGAAGGGAAGGCTGAATGAACCTTGAGGTGGATGCCTGGGATCGAACCCCCCAGAATATGAGGACAGTTCTGCTGTCTGAAGTGCAGCAGTTTAACCACTGTGCCATGATGTTATCCAGATTATAGTAGTGGCTGGCCTTTATGCATTCTATACCATTCATTCAGAGTCACTACTTGGGGTCAGGACGTAAACTACTTGGACGAAGGAAGCTGGTCAGCTTTAAAGAATATCACCCAAATGACATGGGAAGGGGATGTATTTTAGACAGACTTTTCATACAATGTAAAACCCATACAGCAACTCTGGTCAACCAGTTCTTCTTGCTCAATATTCTTCCCTGAGTTACAGTCAGTCTTTTTATACCTTAGAGGGGAAACTGTTATTCGAAAGCATTATTAGCTTGCCCCGTGTATTGCAAATATAAAAATCAATCTACAACATGAGTTTGATGTGATTTCTGTAGATTTCTGTTCTATATATTAATACATTTTCAGATAGGGAAAAAAAAGTCAATGTAACCTTGGGGGAATGTGAAACTATTCAATTATTATCGTAACACACAGGGTACCCATCTGTTGTTTAGCCTCTTGCTCTCTTGCTCTCTCTTCACAGGAGAGGTCGGAGGGTCAGGTGTTGGTGGTCGTTGTTTATTGGGAATCTCTTTATGATAGCAAATCCGTGGTGTTGGTGTGTCCTGGGTTAGAATGTCTACACCTTGTGGTGGGACACAGGGACAGGTTTGGGATTGTGCTTGTGTACTGTGCTCCCCGTGACCCTGTGCCCTCCCATCTAGAGCTCTCCAAGTTCATCCCAGAGGCACTGTTGAGGTACCCCTGCCTTCTGGTGGTTGGGGATTTCAATGGGTACGCTGGGCATGGGCTGCTGGGAGTAGCTCTGGAATTCATGGAATTCATGACCTCCATGAACCTTTCCCAGTTTGTCACTGCCCCCACTCACAGGGGTGGACATACCCTGGACTTGGTGTTTGCTTCCACATCTGCAGGCTTTGATCTGGGGGTCAGGAATTTATGCTCCTGGCCCGTGTCATGGTCGGATCATTATTTGCTAACCTTTTCCCTGGCTTTCCCAAGACCTGGCTTGGCTGTAGATGATATGTCTAATTATCGTCCTATAGCCAATGTTCCCTTCCTTGGCAAGGTGGTGGAGCAAGTTGCCACCATGCATCTCCAGTCATTCTTGAAGGAGAACCTTGTGCTGGATCCTTTCCTGTCTGGGTTCAGGCCACATCATGGGACTGAAGCTGCTCTGGTCGCATTGCATGATGACCTATTGACAAGGGCCAACAGGGGTTGCTCTACCTCAGGCACGTCCCAGCAGAGCTTCACGGACCTTCTTGCTTCGGGTAGCCACCTACAGGGACGCCTGTAAGGTTGCGACTCACAATCAGGCCTTCTCGGTGGTCAGCACGACCAAATGGAACAAACTGCCCTGCAAGATCTGTCTGACTGCATCCCCCACAGCCTTCAAGAAATTATTGAAAACTTGGCTGTTCAAAGAAGCTTATGGTGATCACTAATGCCTGTTTGTGCCCCTTGTGATCTGTTGTTTCCTGTTATTATGTTTGTGCCTCTTGCCAGACTTTTTTCCCTTTTTCTTTTGTTGTGTATTATTTGATTTGACTTTGTGGGGTTTTTAATAGTTTATGTTGCTCTGTTTGGAAACCGCCCAGAGTTCCCTTGGGAAAACCGGTGCGGTATATAAACTTAAAAATGAATAAATATAAATTCTAAGGAATGTAAGTAGGAGAAAGCAATCTTAGAAACCACACTCAAATAGCAAATGAGCCACATACAGGCATATTTGAATAAATGCTACAAATTTGTTATCATGCGGTAAGAGGGCAATTGAGGGTAGAGGACTCAACCTCAAAATAATGCAGCAGAATCTTTCCCCAAAGCCTCAGATGCTGTTTGAAGTGGTAGTGGGTGTAAATCATTCCAAGGGAGATCTGCAGATCCCCACCGGGTTAAAATCTATCCTGGGAAAGATGGAATCAATACAAGCACTTTCTTCCCTTTAGGAGGCCTCCATCCTGCAATCCCAGGGTTAAACCCAATCTTTTCATGCGGAGGTGTATCAAAATTAAAAAGTGAGTGATGTACCTGGCTCCTGATTCCCCACTGGACCTCTCAAGAGAACAGCCAGCCTGTGTGGCCTTGGACAAGATCAGCAGTCCCAGAATACCCCAGGAAAAGATCATACTACATCTGAGTACTCTATTGACCTAGAAAACCCTGGAAGAAAATCACTGTAAGTTGGAACTAACTTGACAGCACATAATTATCATTATAGTAGGACCCCGGTATCTGCTGGGGATTGGTTCTAGGCCTTCCCATGGATAATGGAAACTGTGGATAAGAGAGAATGCCCCCAAATCCCCAGAACTGCTGTTTTGTGACAGTATCTTGCTTTACAGCTGCTGTTTTGTGAGAGTAGCTTGCTTTACAGCTGCTGTTTTGTGACAGTAGCTTGCTTTACAGCTGCGACTTGTGACAGTAGCTTGCTTTAGGTTGCTGTTTTATGACAGTAGCTTGCTTTACAGCTGCTGTTTGTGACAGTAGCTTGCTTTGCGGCTGTTAAATTATTTATTTTTTCCTCTGACACCTGTGTATAACTGAATCAGTGGATAATGAACCAGTGGATACAGGGATCTTACTGTATTTAATTCTGGGGTAATCCACTGCATTCAAGACAACAGAGTTTCTTTATGGACTATCTCTACTCCTGATTAGAGATGGGCACGACCAGGAAAAATGACGTTTCGAGTTGTGTGTTGGAGCCGGCCCATTTTGGCTCATTTCCGTTTGTCGCGAAATTTTTCAAAAATTTGTCATTTTGTTTTTCATCTGTCATTTGTACTGGTTTAGGGGGGAGGGTTAGCGGGCTCCTGGAGGCACCTCTCTGGGGTGGGTGCCTCCTCTGGCCCGCTATGAAGGAAAGGCATTTAGCGGGCTCCTGGAGGCACCTCTCTGGGGTGGGTGCCTCCTCTGGCCCGCTACAAAGGGAAAGGAAGGGTACGTGTCGTGACCATGTAGCCATTGCGTACCAAGTGGCACTGGCAGAGGCACGTCTCTTTTGGGTGCCTCTACTCTGACTCACTAAGAAGGACAGCATACTGGCGTACAGGTTTGGAATTTAATTAGAAGAACTTTGGACTGGTGAGTGAAGTGAGAAAAGAATGCCTCACCTGGGCGCCCTCTGGCTCACTAAGAAGGGAAGTGTACTTGCGTGTAGTGCAATGCGAGTACAGATCTGGCTTAGGGTTGGGGTTAGGGCAAGGGCTAGGCTTAGGGTTACAGCGGGTAAGGTTAGGGTGAGTTAGTGGGCTGCACCTCTGGGTGCCTCTGACCCACTAAGAAGGACAGTGTAATGGTGTATGGGTTAGGGTTAGGGTTAGGGCTAGGGTTAGTGGGCTTTTTATGCCCGACTGGCACATCCCAGAAGTCTCAGTCAAAACCTGGCCAAGTGGCCATGCGATTGGTAGAATGGCTCCAAAAATTTGTATGGTCCCATCCCATGGCCAGCCCATCATTGCGCAGGTGTAAAAAAATAAACATAAAAATAAAATAAAATAAAATCAATAGAGACGTTTTATTGCAAGAAAAACCCAATGCTGCTACTGTAAAAATTCAGGCAGTTAAAATACCTAATTTTTGCATGTTTCTGTGTGGTGCTTTGGTGGGTTTTTGGACCACGATTTCAAAAAAAAATATTGCGGTCGCCATTTTGGACCCCCCCCCCGCACCGCATGGCATGGCGAGACGACGAGGATGCCCCCCACCAGAGCAGCCCAGGAAAGGAGAGGGGGGAGGCCGGGGACCCCCCCCCCTAGAAACCACCCCTCTGGTAGGTGCCCTCACTCAGGCAGGCATATTTTTGCCTGCTTTTTTGGCCGGGAATCGGGTTTTTTTTTTTTAAAAAAAACTTTTTTTCTCTGCTGCGATGCCATGAACGACAACGACAAATCAGACCCAATTTTTCTTTTATCGGTTCGAGTTCGAGTTCTAACGGCTTAATTGTCGTTACCGTTTCCGTTGCGTAACGGAAAAGAGGAACGGAAACGGAAAGGAGAATTTCGCCAAGTCGTGCCCATGTCTACTCCTGATCTTTCAGATAGGCTTCTATATATTTAGTTTTTATCTTCTTCAAGTCAGCAGCCATTCTTTGGTGACCTTGTGTTGATGCAGCACCAACATTTCTATGGATAACTGCAACCCATGTCCACAGCAGAACTCCCAATGCTTTTTGTGATGCTCATCCCTAAGAGTCTTCCTAAACACAATGCCGACCAGATGTGTTACACTACAACTCTCTTTACCCTCAGCCAGCAAACTAGCCTCCTTTTAGAAAGCAGATTGTGTTGTGCTCTGTGTTCAATATCCATTAGCAGCAAGTGCCGGAGGGGATGCAATTTTCACACCATAGCTAATGGACTTCGGGGAAATATCTTTAGCAATAATGACAGCACATGCAGACTCCCCTTCTTTGGCAGAGCAGAGGCAGAAAGCTAGAGGAAATTGATCCTTCTTACAGGCCAGCCACTAAGTTCTAGAGACATGTACTCAATTTATATGGATACTGTATCTGAAGCTGGTATACATGTACTCCTTACATTTCAGCCATTTTCAGAAGACAGTTTTGGATTTTAGTTCTGATTCAGAAAAATATCTTTATTGGCTCACTCAAAAGTTATAAAGAAGGTGAGCTTTTGAAGTCTCCAGAGAAGTTCTGAAGAATTAAAAAACTTGCCTTATTTGCAATTTGTAACGGAAAAATATTACTTAAACTAGAACTGCCTCTATGACTAGTGTTCTGTTTTTGAAACTGTATTTCAAGAGCCATCCTTCTTCTCTATCTTAAATCCTGCATATTTTCTAAGATATAAATCTTATTTACAAAATATATTTACCATTGGTTGTTGCGCTAAGTATTCGACATCATAGTTCTTGAAAAATAATAGCTCTTCATATAGTCATTTTTCTTACAGATAAATGAAGCACATATTGGTTGGAATCCTACTGCTTAGCATACTAACTACCAACTCGAATAGCCCCTCTGAATCAATTGAACCTATGGAGAAGATGATGGTCCACATTCCCATTTACTGAATGGAGCTACTCTAGTTTTGACTTACTACACCCAGCAATGGAATTTCATCCATTAGTAGAAAAATCAGACTGGCTGCATAACTCTAACAGGATTTTAATGTGCATTATTTGTGAAAATGAGGAATTTGCTGCAATTATTTGTTGAATGGACTGATGAAAATGAGGTCAAGTAGAGTATTTACCCAAGATGTGGGTAAGTCTGACATCCATTATTCTAATGCCTAGTTGAACATGTCATCAAAAGCAATTTACATTGATTCTATCATTCAAATAATACCTCTGTAAAAAAATACTTTTTGAAAAAAAATAAAAAATAAACATAGCATAACTGCTGCAATGGAATTGCGGGGGGGGGGGGACAAGCACAAATAATATACTGACGTCCAAACCATCTACTATACTTATGTTAACCTGACTCCCTTTGATGTCTATAAGCAGTTAGAAACAATCTTTGATATGGCAATCTTCCCAATGCAAAAAAGATACATGATTTTAAGTAAATCATGGGTGTCTGTAACTGAATTAACAGATGCTCAGCTTCTTTTTAGAGATGGCATGTACAAAACTGAACTATAATAGATGATTTGGTCAATATCCACCCCATTTCAGTTTTTTAAAAACTCATCACTCTACAATATACAAAAAAACCTGCAAAATTATCCGAGTCACAGAAAGTTGTATTTAAGGTAATGGGGAGCATTTCAGACGCTGAAATGGAGCCTAGGTACAAAACTTGGAGTGCTTTCAATAACAGCTATAAAGCCAATTGTCCTTTGTGCCTCTGCAAATACCCAGAGATCTAATGAATGCTTAATGCAAACATTCCCTCCCATAGATAGCGATTAAATTATTCAGTCCCATTACGGCTCTGAGAATTCAGTTTAGAATTGGCTCTTCTCACAGTGTTTAGGTCCCTCAAGCCATAGGAATTTTCTCCCTGCCCTTTGAATAGACAGCTTCCAAAAGTATCCACATGCCTGTATCAATATTTCCAACTACCATGCAACATGTATGTTAATGGAGTTTGGAAGGTACAGTAGGACCCCTGTATCCACTGATTCATTATCCACTGATTCATTTATCCACGGTTGGTGGGGGGATTAAATAAATAATTCAGCAGCAGCAAAGCAAGCTAATGTCACAAACAGCAGCTGTAAAGCAAGTTACTGTCACAAAACAGCAGCCATAAAGCAAGCTACTGTCACAAAACAGAAGTTTTGGGGATTTTGGTATTCTCTCTTATCCACAGTTTTCATTATCCATGGGAAGTCCTGGAACCAATCCCCAGCAAACACCGGGGACCTACTGTACATGTTACCTCCATGTCCTAAGCTCTTCTTAAAGAAGACAATCCTTTTGATTGAGGAACGGAGACTTTCTGGATGGCGATAAAAAGTAAAGGCATACAGAGTCCTCAAAAGGAATCAAAAAGTGTCACATAGAGGTATCATTCCCTGTCCAAAAACAAACAAAATAACAAAGCAGAGCAGAGCAAATTATGCTGCTTATATACTGCCCCATAGCACTTAAAGCACTCTCTGGGTGTTTTACAAGTAATCACAAGCCTCAGCAAACCAGGTATTCATTTTACTAACCTCAGAATGATGGCAGTTTGAGTGAACCTTGAGCCAGCTACCTGGAATTGAACCCCAGGTCTTGGGCATAGTTGTGGTTGCAGTATAGCAGTTTAACCACTGCACCACATGGCCCCTCAAAAGTGTAGGGAATTCCCTTTAGTCAGGCAAAATGAAAGCCAGAATCATTTGCTGATGCTTCCAGCCATGGATGTATTTTCTCCTACTCAAGACTTCTCACAGATCCTGATCCTTGGGCCCCAGCATGCCATGAAGAAGACTAAAGTTCAAATCTTTTTTTTCCCACTAGAAAATACTTTCTATATTTTCTCCCACTCCCATGACCCTCCCACCATCCTCTGATTTAAAGAATGGGGCTCTGATAAGTCCTCTGGAGCTACAGAAACTACATAAATCAACATTAGAGAAAGGCTCTTTGAAGAACGCAGCCAGCTCTTCAGGAGGCTTCCCTGCCTTTGTGAGTACCGTACTTGATATTAACTCCTTGTCTCCATGGCATACCTCAGCAGGTAGGACTCCCTGGGAGCTCTCCAAGGTCCTGAATTCTGCTTCAAGTGACTCTGCTTCCACCAAGCTGGAGCTCACTAGGCTCAAGACGCAGCACAGCAGGACAGGACTAGAAGTAACTTGCTGTGCCTCTAGTGGAGAAATGGCACTACATGTTCCTGCTACAAAGAATTGGGGGGGTGTTCCTTAACAGGAATTATATTTACAGTTTTACAATCATGCACAGAAAATTCAGCCTCTCTTCAAAAAAATAATAATAATCCAGGTGGGTAAAAACTGATGTGAAGAAGCAGAATGATAGAACATCATCTTTTAATGATAGAATATCAGGTAGCACCACAAAAGAAAGTCTAGATGTACTATGGATGGAACGGAATGGGGAAATGGTGCCATCAGCAAAGTTCCTCTAGACCTCTGTGTCGCTGGCTGACTTCATTGCATGGCACCCTTCTAGGGAAGCAGGGTATAGCAAAGTGAACCAAAATGACAATTTCTCTGTTCCCTGAGAGTTGCTCCTGCTGTACATTTTAGGCCCAACTTTCTGCTCTTTGGTGTACCAAGGCACATCCTTGCTTCCTGATTATGAAGCCTGGAGATTTTGCCTGCCTCTAATTGAAGCAGTGGTTGATGACCATGCTGCAATACCACTTGAAAGCACAACAGATGGATCTACAAAGGGGGGGGGGGGGTAAAAAAAAAAAGGAAACCACTTGGCCACATTGCCAAAGGCATCCAAGCAATCAGCCTGCAGCCCTGTATCACACTATAAAAGAGGGTAATGAAGAGGTTGTAGAATAAAGAGATTTTGAGTTGTGCCATATTGTGCGTTTCTACATGGGAGACAAAGTATCACAAGAATTATAAGATTCTAGGTTGCTCCATATTGCACTTGCCTCTTTAAGTCCTCAGGACATTTCAAACAGTTAAGAGAAGAAAGGAGGGAGAACAAGAATAAAGGAGGAAGGTACAAGTTCTTGAGCACAGTAAGGTGGGTTGATAAGAATGAAGACCAGTAAGAAAAGAGAGAGAGAGACAGAAAAGAAAAAGTATTAAAAACAGAACACCAAGAAGGGGAGAAAATGGGATTTACAAGATTGTGATGATGGATACTTGTTGGTATAAGAGAGGTAACCAAAATGGAAATGATTAGGTAGGTGCTTTTTCATATTTTTGTACTGCAACTCCGACAATTCTCTAGGAATTGCCCAGGCAAAAAATCTCCGAAGACCTTGCTTTTTGGAGAGGCATTTGGCAATCATTAGGGTTTTTGGGGTGTGTGTGTGTAAAACATTAGCTGCCATCTTGGTCTATTATTCTATTACTTTGTTTCTTACTATTATTCTTGTATTTACATGTTTGATTTTTAATTGATATTAATATGACTGCTGATTTGCTCTGCTGCAGAATAATACAACTTCACTCGCATGTAGTTGTAACACAAAGGATTCAAAGAGAGTTCTTCCCAATAATGTGTCTACAGTAAAAAAAAACACACATCTAATAACTTTATTCTGAGTGCCTGTTCATGTGGCAGACTACTCCATGCCCTCTCTCTCTCACACACACATACATACAGAGCGAGACAGAGAGGGAAATTCTGCTCCATGAAAAAGGCATAAAAGTCTACATTACTAGTTTATTATGCAGAAAACATTAACAGCTGAGTAAATGCAGGTCTCTGTTCCTCTCCCCTGGGAAGGTTCCACTTCATAATGCTAAAGCTTGAATCCTGCAGCTTGAACTGGTACTGCAGAGGCAGACCAAGAGATTCTTCTTGCTCTCTGCCCATTGGCTTAACAGCTTTTGGTCTTAAGCCAGCTTCAAAGCAGCAGTTCATATTATTCTGATACAATGAACACCAATGAATCTCAGGTGATGCTCTGCTGGGTTGTGAATTATTTTCCTCCTCTGCAGCAGCATCCCTGGCTAGGTTCAGGCCTTCCATCTTGAAAGCAAGCAGCCAAGGTGTTCCAGAGGTCACCTCACACTGTTATCTTCAGTTTCCAATCCGCACACACACGCACACACATCATGCTTGCTTGTTGCATTAGAAAAAGGCTGCTTTTATGTTTTATGTTTTGTATTATTGTTTCTTCATGATCAGTAATGGGTCCAAGATGCATACTGCTGCCAAGTCCAGTTTTATTATTGTCCTCGCTGTGCACTGAAGTGAACACAACTGTTAACTATACCAGACCTGCTTCCATTATAAGATGGTTTTCAGTTCCTCTTATCCTGTGGGGCAGGAAGGTAGAGTTCACATCACTATGGCAGAGATATCTCCCAACTAAGGCAGCACCCACACCCACCCACAGAGAGAGAGAGAGAGAGAGAGAGAGAGAGAGAGAGAGAGAGGAAAGAGAAAGAAATATGCTGCTGCCATTACCACCACCACCACCACCACCACCACTAATACAAACAAAAACCCCATCCCTCCAATGGTCCTCCTCAAACTCTGGGTTAAAAATTAAGATAAATAAGCATTTCTTGCCATGATGTTCTTTCAAAGTTGTATGCCTGAGTAGTCAGACTCAAAATCGCTTGTCCTCTGATTTCTCATTAGAAGGCCAGCCCTGTCACCTCTTGATTAGCTGCCACAAAACAAAATGCCAGCTGGTTTGCAATATGTGAGGCAAGGAAAGCTCACAATGGGATAAACAGTCATTGTTTACCTGTTATGGAAGTTCCACTTCCAGTGTTGTGCTAACTGTACCATCAAATTGGATCCTGTGACTATCTCTTCAGCTTCCTTGACGGGGAATGGAGTGGGGAAGGAGAAGAACATTCTAACTCCTTCTGACTAAGATATCTCCATCTGCACAATGAATGAAAACAGTGCGCAAACAGGAATCCTATTTATTCCTTTAAAATCTGTTTGATTCCTTTAGACATCTGTGGGCCCAATGGGATATGTTGGATGATAATGCAAGAAAAGAGAGCCAAGTTTACACAAGCCAGCGAGAGGCAGAAAACACAATGGACTGAAGGTCTGGCTTCTTGGCTCTTTTTTCTGGGCAGCTCTGTTCTCCCAGCGAGATATCAGATGCAGTGCAATTTCAGGAAGCTATTTCACCGTTGTTCATGGCAGGAAGTATCCTTCACTTCTGATGCACCTTGTGGAGGGAAGAGCAACAGTACTGTCTGGATCACAGGAGAAACCCACCATTGAAGAGGCAAGAAATATGCCCCAAGGAATCTTCTGTATTAGCCGCGTCCAGTTCAGTATAACTTCAAAAAGGCAAATTGCCAATTAGGAATGGCACTCGGCCACATTTCAACCATATTAACTGGTGCCAGCAAACTGCCTTCCAGAATGGAAGGTCAGCTTTACAGTTAATTGCTCTTGTAACAACTAACAGCTTTAATTACAGTGTTTTATGGCTTTGCTATAACAGCAATTATATGTTGACAATTACCCTTAACATTGATTATTTTGCATTTGGTCAGGACACCAGATGAAGCAGAAGGAGCTTCCCATTGTAAACACCCTCTGACTGAATGAATGGAGATTTGAAATAGAACAGACAGCCCATTTCTATTGGCCAAGTAAACTGAGAGCCTTTACATTTCTGGTACCAGGAGGTCTATCCACAAATCAACTTGGTGCAAATAAACTCATGGAAAACAGGATGTGACTTCACAGGAACACAATTTCATTTCTTAGGGCCTGTTACATCTTAGATTGTAACTATTATACCAGAGTCAATAGATGTAGCTTCCATCTCCAGGTACCTGTAGGCCCGCAGGCCACTGCTTTTCACTTGTTGGCTCAGAACAAAAGCTATGTTTTAAAAAGTACTGCCAGGTGATAACCGACCCAAAGGAAAGTTAAAGCAAAAGACCTTTCTTTTCAGGAAGGTGTTGCTTTCATGGCTGGCGGACTGAGAGGAGGTTGTTGTTTTTTTTAATGGATTACTCTCTGTTGCCTTTTAAAGTGTTTTTAGGATTCATTTTATCAACATTTTTGACATAACACAGTAAGACCTCCATATTTACTTCAGATTGGTTCCAAGTCCCTCCCCCCATGCAGATACTGAAAACTGCAGATAATAGTGAACACTATGGGGTTAAAAAAGGGGGGGGAACCAGAATATATATTTTGCATGCATTTCTGAGCCTAGCCCCTAGAGGGCATAGGAGACTATGTTGTATATATTCTTCACTAACAATTATTCACTGCATGCTCTCAGGTTCCCTAGAGTCGCTGAATCTGGCGGTACATCGTTTATGAAGGTTCTAGTGGAGATAAAAATAAATGTATCATACATTCTGAAAGGACATCATGGTATACCACAGAAACTGAAAGAATGTGATATACAGCATACAGCCTATTTTAGGAGTGGGTAACATAGGGCTGGGTCTAAAATCTGGTCAGGTTCTGGGATAATGCAAGACATCCTAAATCATTCTGAAAAACATCCATGAAGGTTGTTCAAGTTTCATTGGGTATTATGGATAGAAACTCTTGAAGAAGCAGAGGGAAAATTATTCTCTCATGGAATATTTTTTTCTTTTCAAAATGGAAGTGAGATGTCTTCTAAAACAGTGGCTAAACCCCCTCCCACAAACTTATCTGTAATTAATGCTGCTTTAAATCTGTTATTCATCCACCCATTTTATTTATGCTCCACTTTTCTTCCAATAAAAGGATCCAAGACAGTTTACAAACTATTTACAAGACAAACATTCAGAAACCTAAAAACATAATAAATTATCATATTAAAGGTATTCATAAAACAGATTTGAAAAGATAAAAGGAGGAGTACAGTATTGTGGGAGTTTGGTCCATAATAATGGAAAATCCACAAAATGCAAACGCCTCAGCAACCTGACCTTGGGCTGCACTTCCAAAGAGAGGCTTTTAACCCCCTCCTGACACCTCAGCAAACTGCGCTGGGGCTGCTCCTGCTGCCATGCACTTCGAAAGATAGGCTTTTAACCCCCTCCTGACAACTCAGCAAACTGACCTTGGGCTAATTCTGCTGGTGTGCCCTTCCAAAGAGAGGTTTTTAACCCCCTCCTGACACCTCAGCAAACAGACCTTGGGCTGCTTCTGCTAGTGTGCACTCTCAAAGAGAGGATTTTAACCCTGTAGCATTCACCCTTTTACTGTGTATGAGACTATACAGGAGGGGGAATGATGGATTAATGTTTATGCCCAAATATGGAATGTGGAGGAAGAGCCTTAGTGCTTAAATAGGTCCACCTGCAGTAGTTAGAGTCAGATAGGGCTAAGATAGGGAAACTGACAGGCACTGAAGAAGAGACAGGGCAGTTAGGGAACTTTCAAGTTTGAGCGAGGAGAATAGCTTAGTATTTGAGTGAACTGCTTTGAGAAACTTTAAGTAACGGGGCACAAGTGAACTGTATTCAACATCTCATTGTATTCAATAAACTTTCATTTTATTTCTCCACGTTACATCTTGTTTGGAACTCAGTGATTGAACTGGGATACCTGACTGGTGGCAGCGATACCCGAATCAAATTTGGTACAGGTCATTGGTCCATGAGATGACTGGAGGCCTGTGCTAGAGTGAGGTTTTGCCTTTTATTACTTTGTAGTGAGGGGAGTGTGGTAACCCATCCACACTCTAAAGGCTGACCTCCACAAACCCCCTCCTTACACCTCAGCAAACAGACCTGGGGCTGTTGCTGCTGGTGGTGCTGCCAGGAGGAGCCCAAGGTCAGTTTGCTGAGGTGTCAGAAGGGGGCTAAAATCCTCTCTTTGGAAGTGTGCTTCTTTGAAGAAAAAAAATCAGCGATATACTGGGACTGTAATATATGAACTGCAATGTGGCAGGGAACTACTGTATCTCTGAGTAAACACCTCTTCCTTCGCTCTACTTGCTTATTGAAAAACTGCCCAAAGATGTAATGCTACCTGATGGAAATAAAGCATGGGGGCTTCCTGTGAAAGAGAATTCCACAGCTTTGGAGAACCACCAAGAAGGCCCCATCTTTTGTTCTCAATAGGTACACCTCTGTGTTGTGCACTCTGAGATGATCAGAAACAGATCCTACCTCTCCTCTCTCTTCTTGAATTTCCCCTCAGTCTTCTTTTCTCAAAGCTAAACATTTATTTATTCATTTATTTATTTGACTTTTATACCGCCCATCTAACCTTAGGGCTACTCTGGGCAGTTTACAACATGGGATAACATGACAAGCTAACAAAGGAATACATTTAAGAAACCAAAATTCAAAGAGTATAATAAAACAAAATATATATAAATCAACAACACTAAACAAAAATTAAGCTAAAACAGAGATAAAAATAGCAGGAGATTGATAAAACAGGAAAAAAGAGAGAAGATAAGTGGTAAAAAGAATAGTGTCTTACTGGATGTTTCAGAAATCAGGAAAGCCCATTCTACACAACCAGGTTTTCAATAGTTTTTTAAAAGTTTGAAGTGAGGGTGGCAGCTGAATTTCAGGGGGTAGATGATTCCATAACTGGGGAACAACCACTAAGAAGGCCCTACAGAGAGAGCCACCCCTCCCCAAAAAAGTGAGGGAGCTCCCCAACCCGCAAACTTCAGGGGGGCCCCACACACAGGATCTCTGTATTGCCCGGGTTCAACCTCAGCCTATTAGCCCCCATCCAATCTGAGACGGCTGCCAAGCAGTGCTCAAAGGATGGAAAGAAGATGGAAGGAGATACACAGATAGGTGTCATCCGCATATTGGTGACACGAAGCTCCATACCACCTTATGACCCTTCCCAGCGATCTCATATAAATGTTGAGGACCATGGGAGAGATAAATGACCCCTGTGGCACCCCACAGTTGACAGACCAAGGGGCAGAGGTCATCTCACCCAGCTGCAATTGCTGGGGACTGTCCTCCATGAAGGAACAGAACCACTGCAAAGCAGTGCCTCCAATCCCCAACTTATAGAGCCTCCCAAGGAGGATACCGCGGTCGATGGTATCAAAGGCAGCTGAGAGATCAAGGAGGACCAACAGGGACCTTTTGCCCCTGTCGGACTCCCTCAAAAGGTCATCATGCAGGGCGAATAATGCAGTTTCCATACTATGGCGCAGCCTGAAGCCCGACTGAAAAGGATTGAGGGTGTTTGTGTCATCCAGAAGACCCTGAAGCTGGTCTGCCACCACCCTCTCCAGGACCTTGCTCATATAAGAAATATTGGTGACAGGCCTATAGTTGTCCATTTGGTCTCCCACCACATTAGTTTTTTTTCCAAATGAGCCTAATGAGTGCCCTCAAGGACAGACCCATTAATTATTTTTGTGGCCCATTCATTCGTAATCGGCCTGGCTATTTTTATTAACTAGGCCAGGCAAGGATTCAATGAGGAGGAGGTAGCCTGACAGTGATCAAGGGCTCTGTCCACTTCTGTTGGTGTCACTGGTTGAAATATGGAAAGCAATGCCAGACAAGGCAATGCACTGGATATCTCGGCTCGATCTACTGTTTGTAAATGGTAACAATATCTGCAATTCCTTGCTGCTTATCTGTACACTTCTTTTGTGGCTTGGCTTTCCTTCCACCTTATGTGTGTCCTTTGCTTTTTTCAGTTCCCTTCTGAGCTTTTTCTGAAGTCACACGGTTTTTTTTTTTTTTTTTTGCTGTATATCCCCTTTTTTCTTGTTGGAATTGTTTGTAGTTTCACCTTTAGAAATGAAACCATTTCTACACATTTGGATGGAAAACAAAACTAGAGTTGAGTGTCATCAATATCCTAGTAACACTGCACTCGAAAGCTCTGGAGAATGCTCCAAGAGGCTTCATATGTATGTTAATTTGTACGGGGGATGCTGAGAAGAGAATTGGGAGATCTTAAGGTGCCTGGAGTAGGAACTGGCAAACCACTCCAGTACTCCTGCCAAGAAAACTCCATGGATGTGGGGGTCACGCAGAGTCAGTCACGACTGTAATGACACAACACAAACACAAGGTGCTCAGCAAGGTGTCAAAACTTTCCACACCAGGAGCATCACCTTCTGATTTCACTTCTCCAGGAAGCAACAGAGAGCCACCACAAAACAGTACCTCCAGAATCTATCCCAAAAGGACATTATAGTCAACGATGCTAAAAAACCATCAGGAGGCTGAGCAAAATCAAGAAGGACATATTCTCGCTCTTCTTTCAAGGCTACCAAAGTTGTTTCTGTCCAATAAGAGTGGAAAAATCAGTGTCATCCAGGATATTTGAGAGCAGAGAAACCACCGTATGTTCCAGAGAGCCTTGTGGTACAGTGGCTGAATTGCTGTACTGCAGCCATAACTGTGGTCACGACCTCGGGTTCAATTCCAGGTACTAGTCTCGAGGTTCATTCAGTCTTCCATCCATATGTAAAATGCATAGAGAGTGTCTGGGATGGGATATAAGCAGCATGCTTTCCCCCCTTTTTTTCTTTCTTTTTTATTTTGTTTTGCCTTCCTTAGGAATGGAAGATTGGAAAATGGCATGTTATCTGATATTCTGGAAATCTCATGAGGGCAAAGAATTACAGCTAGTGATAACAACGTAATGTCTTATCTGAATTTTAGAGATAAATTAATTTGTTTTGGCATATGGACCAGAACTCACATACTACATATTAAACTCATTACCTAAAGGCAATTTAACATATGTATGGGTGCAGACAAGTGCACATCCACATAGAGAATGTGGCGGCCATTAAATCCAGCAAACAATAACAGGCAAACAGTGGATAGAAGGACGCTGTTATCCCTCTCACACAATACCAGAACTAGGGGACATACACTCAAATTGAGGGTTGGGAGAGTGAGAACAGATAAAAGAATTTTTTTTACCCAGCTTGTTTTTAGTCTGTGGAACTCCCTGCCACAGGAGGTAGTGATGACATCTGGCCTGGAGACCTTCAAAAGAGGATTGGACAGATTCCTGGAGGAAAAGCCCATCACAGTTTACAAACCAGGATGGAGATGTGTAATCTCCAGTCTTAAAACTGGGGTATTTCAAGGGCCAATTTCAGGGGAGTGGTATCAGGAGACAGATATCTAGACTTGTGTGCTCCCAGATGCATTTGGTGGGGCCACTGTGAGATACAGGAAGCCGGACTAGATGGGCCTTTGGCCTGATCCAGCATGGCTCTTCTTATGTTCTTATGTTTTTATGTAAACAGTACATCCATGGTCTCTATTAGTTTCAGCTGTATTTAGTCTTAGGTATACAGTATGTTGTCCAATATCCAGATCAGTCTGGTACTGTTTACATTGGTGCACACAATGTTCCCCAATATATGATTCTTTATATATTGTTTTTACATTGGTTGGCTTAAAAATGCAGAGCAAACATGCACACTTGCCAAGCTGCTACAAAGTTTGGCAACTTTTGCAGCAACAGACAGATGTGCCTAACCTTATGAAAAGCTGCCATGATACCAAGAAAGTGACTGGTACTACATTAACTGGATTACTAAGGGAATAACTTTTAGATTTGCAATTCAATAATGTCTGCATGAAGAGTCAGTCACGACTGTAATGACACAACATACACACACACACAATGTCTTCGAAAGAACAGCAGAACATCTATATTAATGTCCATGACAAAGGATCTATCTAACTATCCAGGTCCATATCCATAACATACTTGCAAAGACGCTTCCAATACATATTCATAACTGAGAAACACTCTCCTAACTTGTCACTTCCATTAGATACTGAATCTCCATCAAGTGAAATAAACTGATACATGTAAGAAAACACTCATAAAGAATAGGGCAAGGATGAAGTGTTGAAAAATTGCTTTCTATTCCTGCATACCTTCCTTCTCCTCCCCAACCCGTGAACTTTAAGAAGTTTGGAAAGAAGGTTCTTCTGATTTCAAAACCAGACGCTTCTGTCTGAGAGGTATTGATTTGGATTATGAAATGATTCTGAGTTACTGCATCCTTTTTCAACCCACTTGATGAAACAAAATATTAACAAAAGAATACACCATCACAGCACAGTTCTTTGACAAGGAACATACTCTTCTGGAAAGAATGCTGGCTTCTCCCCCTTCTCCCTCCCACTTCAAGTAATTCAATTTCTACAATGTTAAAAGACCGCACAAGCTCAAAAGCAAAGCAGTGGACCCTATTTTTGTTATTGGCAGTCCTAGACAAGTGCAAACAATGGTGAACATTTGAAGAGCAAGAACAATGAAACAATGGTGAAAATGATGTGCCAGAAAAGGATTTAACAATGTTATAACAGGGATAGAGTACTCTAGGTAGAGCAGGTTGGAAGCAGAGTGGATTTGATTTAAATCATAATTTAATTTTTTTTAAAAAATCAGTATTTTTTATGTTTCAAATTTTAAAAAGGAGAGTTTAAATTTAAATCATGGTTTAAATTGTGATTTAAATCCATTTAATTTGTTTTAAAATAACACTGTTTCCCCCCACCCTGGTTGGAGGAGTATATAGCAATACCTTGGTTTATGAGCATAATCTCTTGCAGAAACATGCTTATAAAACAAAGCACTCGTATATTAAAGCAAATTTCCCTATAGGAATTAATGGAAACTCAGATGATTTGTTCTAAGGCCCCATAGACCACATACTGAACACACAAATTCCAAAACTCACAAAAGAAGTTGGCTAGAAGTCCACGACTACACCATGGTTTACGTACCTGGATGTGAAATCTGCTCTGCTTCGCTTTGTTTTTAGTGTGACAATAATAAAGTGCAATTTGTATCCATATGCACACTTGACTAGCTTCCCATGACTAGAGATCATTTGAAAAAAATAAGAAAGGATGTTGAAAACAAATTAAAGAAAAATATAACAAACCTCTAATTTGCACTCATGTTTGAAAACCTTCCTGGCTGGTGCAAGGGAGACCTCTGTTCCTCTCTCCTTCCTCCCCTTTGGAGACTTTCCTAAGATGGGACATTCCAGACAATCACCCACAGTCCAGCAGGGAGAGAGTCACAACTGGCTCACTTGTGATAATGTGACCTGCTCCAGAGCTTGCATTGCAAGACATTGCTCATCGATCAAGGCAAAATTTAGAAGAAATGTTTGCTTGTCTTGCAAAGCACTCTTAAACCAAGGTACTTGTAAACCAAGGTATTACCAGCAGTCAAGTAAAAAATCTCTTATTTCCTGTCTAGATTTGGTTTCCTTAACTTCTCTTCATCTTTACTTCTCATATTTTCTTCATTGCCCTTTGATTCTTAAGATGCTATTTGCATTCTTATTGACAGACTCTCTGTTTAATCCTCTCATATGCACAGCAAAAGAGGAGAAGAAACTCTTTGCTGCTCAAAGGAATTTTATTATAAGCTTCCCAGAAGACAAACAAAATCAATAGTGTTGAAATAATTACCTCAAATAATAGCTGGGGCTGCAAATAAGTGATTCATCTCACAGAATAAACTAAGGGGACAGGCTATTGGGGGCAAGCCATGACTTGGGTGGCACAGGTAGAATTAGGTGTAAGCAACTCAGAGAAAGGAAGAAGAAGAAGAAGAAGAAGAAGAAGAAGAAGAAGAAGAAGAAGA
>JAHTLZ010000016.1:73732192-73751940 GCA_023846285.1 Phrynocephalus versicolor
AAAGAAAGAAAGAAAGAAAGAAAGAAAGAAAGAAAGAAAGAAAGAAAAAGTCAACTTTGACAAATGGAGTTTCTAGTTGAATGTAACTTTTCCAGCTACGATACATAATTGAAGAACTCAAAGTCTACGGTCAATTCTCATAATCCTGGGCAAAGTCCATTATTATTTCTCTTAGAGCTGACCACACTAGTCATCACATTGTAACTCTCTTTCAACAGTTTTATTTTAAAGGCCAGCAAATTTATTTAGTACTGTCTTCTATCTTGAATTCACAGCAGACTTGGCCTGGCACCTCACCTTCTATCAAACATAAATTAATCCCTTTGGCATTTGTCCCAACAGCACACGGTTCAATAGTGTGCCAACAAAGGAACACACCAATGTGACATTACAGAAGGATAACACTTGATTCATATTTTACTTAACTTTAAAGCCCTTGGAAGCTTGAGACAAAGTTATTTTAAGGACTTCCAGTTTTGGCCCATGCCCATCTGGGCTGGTATTTAATGCTCCCCACATCCCTTTTTCACCACTCCTGCCACTACCCTGTCTCTATATTTCCGCTTGGCTTTGCTTCAAGCACCCCAACATGTGAAGAAGCAGCTTCTCTCTATGCTAACTTCCCACAACTGCAAGATGGCATATCCTCCTTGCAGGAAAGGAACAGGACAGAGAAGCAGGAGCACAGATAAGTATCAAGAGCAACAGTGGGAAGTATGAAGATGAGACAAACTGAGGTGAGGCAGCAAGACCAGCACAAGCAGAGGAAAAAGGGAAGAGAAGGAAAATGATACAGTGACTGGCCTTGATATTCCACCCATTTGAGATGGCTCCATCACAAAGCTTAATGGTAGGACTACCCCAAATACTATAATATTTCACACTGGCCACATAGGCTCCATTGGTGTATCTACTGCTAGATTCAAGCAGACTGATAGGGACACAAAAAGAATGTCTCAATGACAGACTCCTCCCTCCCTCCTCAATTAATAAACCAGCAGAACTGTAGACTGAAGCGTTCCTTCTCTAAGCTTTCCTCAAATACAATGGGCACTATCCTGTTCACACACAGATAACGTTATACTACTACTGGTGTGTGCCTATCAGCAGAAGCCCACTCCTCTCCCTGTCGCTACATAGGAAGAGGATGGAAAAACTGAGGACAAAGTTACCTTCTTTCCTCAAACTGCCACCTGCCAATCTCAGTGAGGTGGGTACCAAGGTCATGTCTTTGGCTAGCCCTTCCACCACGCCTTGGCACTGAGGACTCCATAAGTCAAAATTCATTCCCAAAGCAAGTTAAGAAATTGCCATGCTGAGAAGAAGAAGCAGGTGATGATTCTGAAGAAGACCAACTGAATGTGCAATGGACGTTGGCATGCACAGACTGGGTAAACGAGATTTTAGCCAATATGGTGCTTTGCTTTACCGCTTTACCAGTTCTTCCCTTAATAAAGGCCATTATGAATTTCAGATTTGGACAACAGTTTAGGAAAGTTAAGGTTTGGGTTGGGTGGGGATGCTGACTTTGTCAAGATATGTAAAAGTTGACAAAATATATGTAATATATATTTAACAGATAGGGAAAGAGAATTGTAAAATGGAGGCAGTTAGATTCTGCAGTCTCATGATGTTATCCACAAGTGCAAGGGATAAGTAATCACCAGCATGTTCAGTGATGAAGCACAGGTGGAATAGTTTATAACATCATGGTTGCATCAGATTGTGATTAGTGATGAGTCATATCTGATGGGGGCTAAACTGTATATAAGCACTAGCTTGACTTATGTTAGATGGGACTGTTATGGTGAGAGACAGTACCCCACACTCTGTTTGTTGTATTGTAAATATTGCTTGGTGTCATGCTGTTTGTATATTTGATGTATATATGGAATATATGAGTTTTTACTCTAATTCATGCTTTGTTTCTCCGTTTACTGAGCTCTGCTATACTTTATATCACTACTATCACTTTATCTACACGCAACGGCAGCACGCTCTGTGCCACATTCATTGTTTATTGTTGATAGACTTAACTTAAAACTGCTTCAACTTAAAACCATTTACAGTATATGGAGAAGGAAGGAAAACTAAAGGAATGAAGATTCTGAGATCTTCTTATACTTTGTAGCCAGCTAAATTGTATCCTCTCCCTTCAAATGAGCCCCAGCCTTCAGCATGGGACCCCTTTTCAGTATCACCTTGTGTCCTTATGCCCTGCATCTGATGAAATACACACTAGTCTGAGAAAGGATATGCGCTCATAAAAAGAGCCACAAAGCTCTTCACTGTTTTTGGAGCAGCAAACTAATATGGCCACCACTCCAGAAGTTCAAATCTAGAAGTCTGAAACATATCAGTACACCTAATGCTTCAATCAATCAATCAAACCACCCTCTGCAATATCTGCGACTAGACCAAATGCACTAAACCGGCATCAATCAGTTTTGGTACAAGAAGACCTCTACTTCACTTCTATAAGACTTGTAAAAGTGAACCCATTGCTGGATATCTTTATGCTGGTAAAGATATACAGCAATACAGTATATCTTCTTGTTGATGTGGTCTGATAGTTTCAAAGAACTTTTGCAGAAAGGCTGTGATAAAAATATGCTCTTCTCTTGAAAAAAATCAGCATTCCCTGCACAGTGGACTATCTTTCCACTCACATAACAAATAATCCATCATATTTCAAACAACATGCACAGTGGCTAATACAACCCATTCTCACTGCCAGAGGTAGAATAGAAGTTTCTTCTCATTCCATACCACTGGATATGCTGAAAAATCCTAATATTTCAGCTCCTAATGATCCTTGTCTGTAGACTCGATGTACCAAATCTCAAACACCAAACTCCTGAAGGTCTGGTCAAGTCCATAGCACTATTTATTCTCTCTCTCTTTCTCTCTCTTTCTTTCAAAGTATAATATTAAAACTCTACTGTGGTTGTTTCCTCACCGAAGCATTGGAAGGTGGAAAGTACAAAAATTATTGTGATCTTAAACTGCAGGAAGAAAACTCCTGTTTTCGCATTTCCAAACATGAGATCAAGATCAGCAACAATTTACATCCCTATCAGCCAGCCAGTACTTTCATGGTGTCTGTTATGTCCAAGAAGAGATAAAGGGGGGGGGGGGGGAAGCAGCTGAATTTGCTTACCGGTGACAAAGAACTGAGCTGAAAGTTGTTCCTTGCTTAAGAGAAAATGAGCAAGGGTAAACTAAGGGCGCTTTTACATGACCCCTAACATCCGAGGCAAAGGGCTCCCAGATGCGGAGCTTAAAAATGTTTTCCCACCAGCTCCGGACTTAAAAAAAAAAAAGTACGACCATGCCCACCAAGGTGCGTCCCAGCGCACTTTTCAAGTACCTGGTCTCCGAAGGTGAAAAATTTCTGATGTGGATATAAAGCAGTGAGTGCCGGGCTCTCCTCGCCTTGTGTTTGGGGGGGGGGTTGCCCCCTGCCCCTTTAAGAGACTTTAAGATACTGGAATGCTTGCTTCCCGGGCAGACGGAAGTGAGCCTGCATTCTTTTCTCCCTTTTTTTCTCCCTCCCCTCACGCAGACAGGAGCAAGGGGAGTGCGGAGGGGTGGGAACACAGGAAGAGCGACAAACCCCCAAGATCTCTGGTCCGAATTTAAGTTGCCAGCGGATCTTAGGGGTTGTGTAAAAGCACCCTAACAGGTGGTGACACAGTCTAAAGAAGGAGTATTGCAGCAGGCAGCAATCATCACATTACCAATTTCTGCCCCATCTGCCTTACAAAAGAAGTTGTAAACAAAGGCCTCTGGCTTGTACTGCAATTGCTCCAGGAAAGACTTGTCTCTCTCTCTCGCTCTTTCTCTCTCTCTCTCTGAAACAAGCAGTATCTTAGATCAGCATCTCCATTTCCCCTACTGTTTGGGAGTGGGAATGATGACTCCTGTTCCTACAATTGTTACCACTTGTGGCAATGGACAATCAATAACGCAGCTCAAAATGGGGTAACTCAGAAAATGAGCACTTTGCACACAAGTAGCAATGCTAATTTCTGAATATTTATAATAGTATTGCAGTATACAAATAAAGGTGGCTAAAAAAGGCAGGGTGAGATCATTTGTAATAAAATCCTCAATCTAAAAATGCACTTCTGGAGAGAAGAATGATGGTATTCCTAAGGGGGCAGTGCAATAAAAATCAATCCTGAGCTGTTAAGGAAAAGAGCAGTGGAGCAATTACTGGCAGAGGGGCACACTGTGCAAACACTCCCAAGAGACACATTTGCATAAGAGAGGTTTTCATATGTGTGAGGTATACGCACACAAAATGCCTGCCTCTTGTATCAGAGAGAACGATTCCCTTCTGCCACATCAGTCCATTCCCTTTAGTACCTAGGCAAAGGGATGAGTAGGATCCTGACTCTCCAGGGCCCAATCATTAAATTTTAAGGACAGAATTAAGTCGACCTAAAAATCAGCAGCGCTCTTCACTCAGCTTGAAAGATAGGCAAAAAGGCAGAACTTTCTAGCTTTCTCAAAGGGGATGCAACTTATTTACCGACCCTGCTTTAATTCCAAAGGTGATAGCCATTTTCTTTCTTTGAAGGTGACAGAAAGAGCCGTACGGCAATGGAATCAGCTACTGTACCTCGAGAGGTGGGGAGTCCTTCAGTGCTGGAGGCATTCAAGAGAAATTTAGACAACCACCTGTCAGGTCTGCTTTGATCTGGATTCTTGCCTTGAGCTGGGGGTTGGACACAATGGCCCCTTCCAACTTCATGTATGATCTTGCTGGAAACTGTTTCACATTTTAAATACTTCCAAGCTCTGGGCATCTATGCCTCTGTAGTCTGGAGGTAGCATGTTACAAGTAAAGCTGGCAGCTGCAACATGTCACTTTTCAGAGTACAGAGGATGAAAAACTACCCTTTGGGTGGCCTGTTTCCAGCCAAGCTGGGATTCAGTTAAGCCAAGGCTGGGAGCTTTCTCTTAAGAAGCTCCCTCCACCTCCACCACCTCCACCACCACCACCAAGGAGGCCTTTCTGACCAAGGAGTTTTTCCCTACAGCCAAGCACTTCTGTGTGGGCTGATACCTTCATCCTACAGCATTTTTGTGTCATGGGAAACAGTCCAGTTCCCTCCCTTGGCTCAGAAGCAGAGCTGCCTTCTCCCAGGAGTTCAGCTTCTTACAGCCATGAAAAGACCAGGTCCTCCAGGATCCTGCAGCAAATCCCTCTTGCTGAGCTCAGAAGATTCCAGTTCCCTCTTCGTACAGGACTCAATCAACGGATTTTGAAAATTACCGAAGGGGCATCCCATACTAATGATTATAAAGATAGCTACAGCTCATTTTGGACATATGTATTTGAGGGGGGAAATACATACTCTAGCAAGGATTCAATTTATTTATGGAAAGAATGGGGGCAACATTAGGAAGGTTGTTAATCAAAAAAGCAATAGTATAATGTTGATTGTGAAGGGTGCACAAAATTAATAGGTTCTTGTATTGTTTGCTTTGTGTTTAGCATGTATAATTTCCTCTTATTAATGAATGTATGTTTCTTTTTATTATTTGTTTTGAATATGAATGATTTTAAAATTGTATGAGGTTTCTAACAGCAATTTTTTACATAATTTTATAATTTTCTTTAATAAAAAAGGACTCGTCTCACAGAGTCATGATATTTTGAAAGTAAGATTAAGACAGGCAACATTTTTGCTTTGTTGCTATAATGATTAATCTTTACAAGGTACTATCTTGGCCAAGGCAACTCAAGCAGCAAATTGAGCAATGTGGCAAAAACAAAGCAAGGGAGAGGGAAGGACATCCCTTCCACTTAGTTGCATTTCTCATGACCTCAGCAGGTTATTTAGGAACCGCCTATTCTGGATAAACTATTCTGGTCAGCTTTTAGGATTCCATAGTTCTATTATATGAGGATCTTAAAGTATTATAAATTTAATAGCATATACATTGATGCCATACTATTCCTACCAACATTTTTTGAATTTTATTTATTTATTTATTTATAAAATAAATATAAAATATATTTTACATTATATAATAAAATATAATTTATATACCAAAATAAAATATAATTATAAAATACAGTGGACCCTTGTATAACAAACAGTTTGTATAACATAAAATTTGTACAACATAAAAAATTCTGGAGATAGGGGAAATTTGCTTAACAGAATCGCCTATGGGGCAAATCTGTACAACATAAAAATGGGATCACTCTGTTTTCAATGCATTCCTATGGGAAATTTGTATAAAGGAAAATTTGCTTAACATAATTTCATTTGGAACGAATTAATTCCTTTATACAAGGTATAAAAGGAAGCAGTACTTGATCATTCATGTTTGTTTTTTACCACCTGGGATGGCTCAAACTAATATTTCTTAGACATTCTGTGGCAATGACTGAGAATCTCTACATCACTTCAATGCCACCCACACGGAACAGTGAAAAGCTTGTGGGATGTTTGCTTTTTGATCCTACATACGCTTTGACACACATATATGAAATGCTTCTTATGATCTTTTAATTTATTTATATTTCAAAGTCTGTTCTGGACAGCATGGGGGGTATAGCGCTGGTTGTCGTGGAAACCCACGCCATGCTTTGTTTGCTGAGGAAAATTAACTTGACCTTCACCATTCCATCAGTTAGTACCTATAATCAGTAACCATTAACATTACACTAGGAAGGCATTTGTTTTCTGACAAGAAAATAAGAGGAGGAAATTGGCACCTTCACATATCAGAAGCTATGTGTCACACGGCCCTTGAGTACCATTTGGCCTTCATAAAATGGATTTTGGTGAAGTGAGAGAAATATAACAGATACAAAACTGTTCCAGTTTCAATTGTTCAGCAAGCCATGGTCTATGTGTGTCAGGTTGAAGTGGACATGGAAAACAATTATTGAGAATTTTATTCTAAAATTGTCAAAGGAACATCACTTGAGAATATGTTGTGGTTCAAACAATGTAAGTATTCTGTCACACATGAAGTAGAGATGGGCACGAAACAGAAAAATGGTGTTTCGGTTTTTCGTTTGTCGTTGAGAGGTCTGTTTCCGTTCGTTTCTGTTTGTCGCAAATTTTTGGAAAAAATTCGTTACCGTTTTTAGTTTTTCCGTTTGTCGTTTCTACCTGCTCTTTGCGTGATTTTTAAAGCATTTCCGTGCGCAGGCATCCCCCAACGCCTCAGACCAGAGGGAAAACACTAAAAAAAAATGGATGCTGACAGAGACACAGTATAGACTAGGTATGCAGGGAGGCTGCAAAGGCAGCGGCGGGCGTTGCCCAGGGTGCAAGGCAGCTGCAGAGTGACTGCACTGTGTGGGTACTCACTGAGAGGTACACAGCACGCACGCACACAGGGAGGCTGCAGGACTGAAGCTAGAGTCGCAGAGACAGCAATCCCACCCTAACTCCCACCAGAGACTGCAAGGAGGACGGGGGCTGCAAGACCTTTTTATGCCCTCTGTGGCTGCCAGACCTGCCCGCCCAGTCTGCAACCTGGGCATGCTATTGGTTGAAGATGATCCCATCACATGGCTTGCCTTCATTTTGTGGCTGGTGCGACATCCATTTTAAAGGGAAAAGAAAAATACATCGCGATGGGAGAAGACAAAAACAAACGTTTTAAGGACCCCAACCCCCCTGGTAGGTATTATCAGACAATATAAATAATTATCGCTGCGTTTTTACGGATGCCCAGGGCGTTTTTTAGCATTTAAAACAGCTCATAAGAACATAAGAACATAAAAAGAGCCATGCTGGATCATGTCAAATGCCCATCTAGTCCAGCTTCCTGTATCTCACAGTGGCCCCACCAGATGCGTCTGGGAGGGTGAAACTAGATATTTGTCTCCTGATACCACTCCCCTGCATCTGGCCCTTTAAGTACCCTGATTTTAAGCCTGGAGATTACACATCTCCATCATGGTTTGTAACCTGTGACGGACTTTTCCTCCCGGAATCTGTCCAATCCCCTTTTGAAGGCATCCAGGCCAGATGCCATTACCACATCCTGTGGCAGGGAGTTCCATAGACTAAAAATGCGCTGGGTGAAAATATATTTTCTTTTGACTGTTCTAACTCTCCCAGCTTCCCTCTATCCACTTTACTCATGCCAAGTTTACTCATGCTCATTTCATTGCGCGTCGCCATTAACGGAAATGAAATGTAACGACCACAATTTTTGTGGTTCTGTTCGTTTCATTGCATTTTCATCACAATTTTCGTTTGTCGTTTTGTTACTTAACGGAAACGACAAACGGAAACGGAAACGAAAAAATGTTCATTCCGTGCCCATCTCTACATGACAGTGAATCACAGGAAATGGTTCCTGTCAGTGCACAGGTGTTTCCCCCTTTTATTTGTGCCAACAAAGATCATACTGCCATCTTCTACTCTGAAATCTAAAAAGGGGCTGCTGAGAATGCCTTCTGTTTGCCCACACCGTACAGATCTTGACCACTGAGTGGAGGGTAAATAAAGGAAGGAAGAATTACAAGGTGAAAGCACCAATAGATAGGAACCCAGGACGTTGACTTAGGATAGATGCATTTGTCCAGTTTACACATACTGTCTACATTCCCAGCAGAGGAGGAGAAAAGCCATGTGGATTGTACTTTTACTTGACTATGAAAGATACAAAATAAATAAATACAAAATAAATACAAAAGATACAAAATAAATAAATACTCTGAACAGCCACCAGGGATTAACTGCAAAGATAAATTATCAGTACGCAAAGGAAGTGTTTTCACTCTTATTTTTCTGGTATGTGGAGAAAATGGGAGGCAATTATCTCAGGCCTTCCACATGGAGAGGGCACATCAGCAGTGATGACTAATATTGGTTTACAGGAATCACTGTATTCATTCCAATTCACCTCACTTCAGGCTACCATGCTCTACTGTGAAAAATTAGAAAACCCCATTGTGGAGTTGCATACTGTTTTATATCCCATTCCAATATAAATGTAGGTTATAAAACACACCGATGAGCAAAAATGCTAGTGGGTAAATAAAAATAACCACCAGCAGTTTCACGTACCTGTTTAAAATGACTTACTGTTGTGATGTAGCTAAATGTATAGCAAAGTAACTATAGTCGTCCTCCACCATTTTGCGTTTCGTATACTTTGGTCTGATTATATCATGGGACCGCAGTATATGAAAGGCAAGGCCCCCTGGGGTAAGCTGCTTGGGCCCATTTGAGACCTCCTGCACTTACCCCAAGCCTGGTGCTGGCACAAACAGGCCTCCGACAGACTCCCCGGTTTTCTGGAAATGACTTCTGGATTGATGGAAACCACTTCTGGCGCTGTCAAGAGGCCAGTTCAGAGCAGCACCAGGTCTCAGGTAAGTGTAGTAGGCCCCAGAATGGCCCCCAGTTCTGACCTGACCCAGCATCATCATATTGCAGATTTTCCATTATCGTGGATCGGGTTGGGTCAGGTCAGGTCCCTAACCACCACAATAGGCGGGGGATTACTGTAGTTTATTTATTTATTTTTTATTTATTTATTTATTTATATACCATCCATCTTCCCAAAGGAACTTCAGGCGGTTAACAGTGTAGAATGGATACATAATTACTCTCTCTGTGTGTGTGTGTTTTTCAAATAAATATGGGGCCTGAGCTGTGGTCTCATTCTTCCAAATGTTTCTCATTACACATTTATCCTGCAACTGCCTCCTCCCAAAGCAGCTTTACAAGGGGAGGATGGCAGTATGGTGTGAGAGAGAGTGTCAGCTCTTCAGTATTACCTTAGCTCTCTCCATCTCATCTGTACTTGTATCTAAATATCTGGCTTGAAACTTTCCTTTCAACTCTGGCAAGCTGAGGAGGGAGGCGACGTATGCAAGCATTTGAAAAAAAAGGTGACTCATTCTGGATGCCTCCGTGTCTTAGCTTTCGATTCCACAAAACATCAAAGTTTGACTCTTCAGAAACACTCAGAAATCAAATGAGCTTATAGCATCAAATGCTACCTGAATACTGATTCTGAAGCTGAGGTGCTTCAGAGAATCAAGGCTTATAATCTTTCATGAACTCTTCAGCTCTGATCCAAAGTAATACATGACTCGGTCGGAGGGCTATTTGAACACTATCAGAGAGGAAGAATGTGCTCTTTAGCTGGTGCCAGCCTATGTAGCGGCAGACAATGTTTTGTACTGATACATATGCCCTGGGGTCGGTGTATCATTTTCAATGCTTTTTCTGTGTGGATTCCAATGCCACGCTCCTTGTAAAGTGGTTGCTTAACCCAGGAGATTGGAAGCGGACTTGAAAGGCCTCACAAAGAAGACAGATGGAGCCTGGCAATGATAATAAAGATGCCATTGGGGAGCCTCTGAGATGGCATTTCAGCCAACCTAGGCTAGCATTCTTTGTCCTTTGATTATAGACTCCTTTCATAAGTACTACATGGGAGGGAAATATCGCTTGGTGGGCAACACCAATGAGCGGCTCACTTATGTACAAGGAGCAAACAGGCATGAGTGTGTGTTAGCTCAGTATGTTCCAAACAGTCTTGAAATGTTGTTATTTAATATGATATTGATCAGAATCCCGAAGACAGCTTGGATTTGTCAGCACGTGCAATTTCTGCAAAGCAGACCTCTGTTATATTTGCAGTATTTCCACCATTTTCTCTTCCCAGCTTCCTGCCACAGCATCTGTTCCCATTAGTGTTTGGCTTTGGCAGCACCATTCTGATATCTGCCAGCCTAAATGACACGTTTGTTAATAATATTCACATGCAGATTTTTAAAATGTCAGGTGTACAAACACAAACACAGAACTGCAAAACTGAACCTGCTTAAAAAACCCAAAAGGTCTACAAATTCTTGCAGGGATAGTACTCCTGCTGTGAAACATTCTATGGAACAAAATGCACTTGAATGGAGACATGCAAAGAATGGGAAGTTATACCAGAGGATTTTTTTCTGCTTTATATATTTAGAGCAACATCTTGTGGTATCTTCAAGACTACCAAGTGTATTTGGCATAAGTGTTCATAGACAGCAATTCAATCGGACCCACCTGAAGTGTGTCAAAGTGAGGTATGTTCTAGAGAATGCTATGCCCAATAAAAATTGTTCATCTTGAAGATGCCACAAGACCTTTATTTAATCACATCTATTTATGTTTCTAGATTGAAGCATGCACCCCACGCATGCATCCCTGTGTATCTATTTTAAGCACCTATTAATTTAAAGAATAGACATGCCCACTCCAAAGAAATCTTCTAATTCTCGATCCAACTTTTTACTGGAGACAGCAAAAGCAAGGCAATGAAACCCCAAGGCCTTGCTTTAACTGAAGATTTTACTGCCATGGTCAGTATGAATGTTCCTATAATAGAGGTCACATACCCAATACCAGCACTCTTTTTCAAAGACATATTTACTAAGCTGTCAGGGACAGTGAGAAGCAGAGTCTGAGAATACAGCTGCACACTATCTTAATTTTCCCCCAGTATAACTAAAATAGGGCTTCAAACAGCCAGACAGCCAAAATTTGAACTCATAGAAGTTTCCTATGAGCATCACGTGCAACACATGACAGTTGACAGCCCCAAGCGATAACACAGCATGGTTTCACAAAGGTAAAGAAAAAAGGGAGCATCTCAAACTCCCAAGAAAATTGAGTCAAGAACAGATGTCATAATGAAATAAAACATGAATGATATGAGTAAATGTTACCGCGGTTAGAGAGGGGCAAGGAACCAGCCATGGGGAAGAGAGTGGCCATTAGGTTGAAGGTTTCAGCATGGATGGGTGAGCAATGGCTCATTAATGCCTAGGAAAACACCCTCTCAGAAGTGAAGAGGGCTGGCCTGAACTTTGGAAAATAAGAAATATTATATCCCATCATCTCCAGTTTAAAAGTGCAATATTGCTGAAAAAAAGAGTATGTCAGAAGGGGTCAGCATTAGAGATGGGCACGAAATAAACCACAAACCAAGAAAACCCATGAATCGGTCTCTAGAGCACATCATTGGGAGATAGGCCTAAACGGAATGAATCAAAAACCAATTTGTTATTTCAAAAATTTAGCACGGTTAATGGTTTGCGGATACCAATGAAACATCACAAACCACTGTGCCAGATCATATGAATCGCTAGTCACCACGGAAAGAATCCTACACATCCCACTGTCTATTTTAAACCTAACAATTTAAATAACAAACCAACAACACTAACTCAACATACTAAATGTTTTCACTCTTATTTCTCAACAAGGATGAATGATTTTTTTTATATTTCCAACTATTAACACTAATACATTAATTTCTAAGCCTAACATTCCAGACTATGTCTTGGACAGTGGAAAAACTAAGCACCTAGCATTTAGACAAGGCTTAGCCAACCAGGAGACTGCATACTGCCTCCCAGTCAAAATAGGCAGTGCTATTTTTAGCTTCAGAAGAGAATCCCAAAGTTTGCCAACGCAGTGGGCAAAATCTGGTTGGTGATTTACAAATGCAAAAATGTAAAACTGCTTAACCCACCACGGCAAATCCTTGCTGACCAGTGAGGTTCCAGTTGAATTACAAGTTGCATCTGCAACTGTGCTAACAGTCTTGTAACTAATAATGTGGCCAGCGTATTATTAGCAGCAATTGACCGTGATGAGCTATGCAGGTCAAGTTGTGCAAACAAAAGCACCAAGAGGACTGTGGCCACCTGAACAGTGTGGCTTGTTGTACCCCACAGCTTGCGCCCTATGATTGGAAGCTCATGGCAGCCTCTTTATTGGTAGAGTTCTTAGTAAGACCCGGTAATTCACACTGCCTGCCAACCCAGGAGCAACAGATTCGTATAAATAAATGGAGGAAGACTGGAAATGAATTAGGATGAATTCTCTTAATAGTTCCCCATAGCCTTTTCTGCCAAAAGAATGGAGAGTGAGAAAGAACTGCCAGTATTAAGTTAGACACACTTGTGGTTCCTTTGCCCTTGGAGAATTTCCTAGCCAATGACAGCCTGAATTGCTGTTCAGGAAGGATGGGTTATCTCCCTCATGCAATGTTATTCTGGCAATCAGAGAGAACTTTGGCAAGCGGAACTAAGACCAAGGACAAAGTAATCTGCTTTCGGACATCTGCTGTCAGGAGACCAATCTGGCAGTGAGCAGCCAGTGGTATTTCACAGGGGACTGTGAGCGAGATCACCTCAACCTAGGAAGAAGAGCAAACTCCTTTGAGCAGTAGCCCATCTGCCACCAACAAAAATGTGAGGGGTCAAAAGAAGCATGTAACAGGGACCTGCCGTGAAATCAGGAGGTGGGGGTGGACAGGGATACAGGACTCTTCTCACAGTGTTGCTGTTGTTTTGTACTTCTCGGTATTTTGGCGTAAATGTAAACCTGTCAGGCACTGACTGAAAACAACTGAATGCCACTGTTCCAAGGAAACTGCTATGCTAACTTTCCAGCATACTTGTATTTACTGTATTTTACTACCTCAACACCAGTTCCCACACTAAGATTTTTTTAAAAAGTTAAATCTTGGGATCATCGGAAGGCTCTATAAGGCACTTTCCTCAGACTCGCTTCTGATTTTTACCGAATTTGCAGTGACAGAATCAGCACTCAGAAGGGTAACATTTGCATGTTAGACACGGACACACAGAGAGAGAGTGAGGGAAATGGCCCCAGCTAACGTTTGGTATGAAAAGTAAACCTATGCCCCCCACACACACACACTTTTGCACATTTCCACAGGGTCCATGGGAGGCAAAACAGATAATCCCATGAGGAGGCCAAATTCTGTGGCAGCTGTCCCCGAGCTATGCAAATGTCTCTCAGGGGGGGAAAAAGCCCCTGCCTGCATTTTTGAAGGTGGCCTGACAGCTCATCAGCTCCGTGTTACCCTTCTCTGCTGCATTCCACAGCCTTCTGATCTCCACCAGCTGCCAAGGACAGAGATAGTGTTGTAAAAGGAAATATAAAAAATATTAACAACAACAGACAGATATGAAGTGGAAAAAAGCCCAACTGGAGAAAGTGGTATTGGTGCATTTTTGTCCATTTGTCTTTCTATTTTTAATTGCTGTTTGATGAAGGAACGGGCCAGGAGGGAAAATACTACTGCTATTTATGATAGCATTAAAAAAAAATACAAAACACTCATCCAGCTCTATGTGAAATGATTCCACTCCAAGTTAAACCGATAGATGAATTAAAGAAATCTTAGTGCACAAGGCTCTGCCTGTTTCCTGAGATATAAGCACTGCTCAGTTGAATGCGACTTTTCTTGTCAGCAAGGGATGACGGAGGTTGTGGTACACTATATTTGGGGAATGTTGATTACCTTCTTATGAAAACGATGGAGCTCTATCAAAAGACACTGTGTTTATAGCACTGCCAAAAAAAAGGAAAAAATGTCTGTAGAGTTGGTGCATAGGCCCTCTGCACATAAAATCATAATGCTGCTGGCATTCAGTAGCAAATACACAGGTGAGAACCAGCATAAGGTCTGTGATCTGACATATCCATCTGAGGCAGATTTGGAAACCTGAAACAATAAACCCTGTATCAAACTAATTGCTCAAACTTTTTCATCAACTTTTCAGCAGCTGCCCCCCAGATTATGGAATGCCCTCCCAAGTGAGACCCGCCTGGCGCCAATGTTGATGACATTGTGGTGCCAGGTAAAAACAATCCTGTTCCAGAAGTTTTTTAACTGATTATTGTGGGTCCTGAAGGCGATTTTAGTGTAGTATTTTAATATACTGTATTTATTGTATTTAAATGTTTTATTGTCTTAATTTTATTGCAATTTTGATGTTTTAATTGTCTGAATTGTTTATTCTGATTGTGAGCCGCCCAGAGACCTTTGGGTAGTGGGTGACATACAAGCTATATAAATAAATAAATAAATAAATAAATAACTCTTAGGTGTGGGAGAAATATCCCCGAGTGATGAGTGTAGTTGACAAATAAAAGTCTTGTTTCTCCTACTGAAAGAAGAGCTAGTGAGAGGAAAGCTTTGTGGCTCATCTCTTCTAGTAGGGGCTGCAGTGCACCTTTGTGTGTTTATTGTCAGGTCTGACTGCACCGTTTTGATACATGTTGATTTATAAGGCAAAAGAGTTGGTATCTTCACAATATGGGTGGGATACAAATGCAATAAATAAATAAATAAATAAATAAATAAATAAATAAATAAATAAATAAATATTTTAAGACATAGCTGATCTGTAGTATACAATATCAAGTTTGCATGATGCATCTTTGTGGGTCAGATGATTTATCTGGTCCAACATGCCTCCACCCAGAGTGCTCACCCAGATCTCCCAGGAAGAAAGGCACAACAGAGGTAACCATCACCTGCTTATCTCCAATAGATACTAGTGACCAAGTTCATCCAACCTACATATAATCAAAGGGAACAGGCATCAAGCCTAGCAATATGGCTGTGAAGATTGTCAGTCATTCAGGTGAGTTTATCTGGAAGTTGAGTCATGGCAACTGGACTTCTTTTTCTTGAGAGACAGAAACATTTCGCTGCTCATCCAAACTGACGAAGCTGTTTGGATGAGCAGCAAAACATTTCTAACTCTCAAGAAAAAGAAGTCCAGTTGCCATGACTCAACTTCTAGATCAAACCTAGCACCACTCATCAGCTCTCCACCTCTGCTGTATTCTGAACTCCAAAGACCTTTAAAGAAGGTCCTCCTCTCAGTTCTACTGCCCTCATAGGCACATTTGCTGGGAACACAAGAGAAGGTCTTCTCTTGGGGCTGCCCCTAAGTTGTGAAAGGCCCTCCCTGAAGAGGCTAGACCAGACCTTTTCCTCTTGTCTTTATGGCATCAGGCAAGCACATTTCTTTTTAAACATGCTTTTGACAATAGGACTCTCCCAAAGACAGAAGTTATGACTTTTAAAGTCTGCATTTAAAGGTTGCATTAGCACTAGTATCATTCTTTTAAAACTATTATCCTATACTTAGTTGTTTCTCCTTTTTAAGCTTCACTTCTATTTATTTATTTATTTTACTTTCATACCCCCCATGGCAAGGACACTCTGGGAGGTTTACAATACATGATTAACAACAAACAACAACAACAACATAAGCAATTAAAATAGATAATAAACACAAACACAATTACATTAAAATGTGGTTTACAATTTAAATATATTAATTTTATTTTGATTATTATGAGCTGCCTTGAGCCCCTCTGTGGGAGAAACTAAATAAATAAATAAATATTGCCATTAGTGTTATTCCCATACAAACCTGGCTCCCTCCCTCACAGAAAACCCACAGTTGTAAAAAAAATTGTCTTCCTTAGGTAAATTTTCTTAACAGAAGTTACCGGTAGATAGGCAGTATCAATTTCTATGTGTGGGTGGGGATTGTTTTGTTTCTTGTTTTGAATCAAAGGCTTTTTTTGGTCAGGAAAGACAGACTAATCCTTCAGATTTTTTTAAAGCTCATGTAAGGAATTAAGATTTGAAGAAACAAGTCTTAATTCCATCAATCTAGGGTGTTATTGAAGGTTCGAGCAAGAACACTGCAAATTGGTCTGGCCAGCCTTTATGTCCAATTAATTTAAAGGGCATACAGCCTGAGCCACAATAACTAAACTGAAGTACCAGAATATAATTCACTTTAACCCCACTGAACTGAACAAAGTGCCCCACATTTCTTATATCCCTAATAACACTCTGAAGTCATTTAATAAGAAGCTTAAATACAAATAGTTCAGATTTGGCTGGGGTATGAAATGCACTGATAAAACTATTTCATGGGGTATATATTTACTAGACAACAACATCTGCAGTAGGAGTTGTGAGGGAATCACAGTCAATGTCTGTTAGACCACAGGGAATTTGTTGCCCCCAAATTATGTCACTCAACAGTCGCTTTACAACGTTACTCACTGCTGAGACTAAAAATAGATGTAAGAAAAACAGAGAAAAACATTTTCCCTTCACTACACCTCAGTACTCTACATAGCCTTTGCCATTTTGGACTCGATACTTCCAGAAAAACTCAATTTCCAGCTTTTCAGAAATGCTGACATCTCTTTAAATGGCAATAATCTCCACAACCACAGAGGAAAAGGTAGCTTCTGCTCAGAGTCATATAAAAGATTATTCTGAGCACTGAAAGGATACTAAATTGAAGCTGCAATTTCAAGTGGGTGAGAAGAGACAGAGATTTTAATGACTGTGTATTCTCCTCTTCTTTATATATCTTGTGTCAAACCTTTGGATTCTTCTCACTCCATACATGGCATTTAAATATCAGACTCCATACACACTAATCCAGTGGATAGTCCATGGAGTGTTAGAAAATTTTTGACATTTTTCCAAGACCCCAGTAACTTAGCTGTAGTAGAATACAAGGAGATAAACTGACGGTCAGCGTAATAGGAAAAATGTAAACAATGGGATTCCTTAAGATTCTGTATTGGTACCAACACAAATTTGTTATGAGGAAAGGAAAGCTGAGGCATACTTTCAGAAGGAAATCCTAAAATCATGAGAATGCTGATGGGGAGTCAAGAGACGGACGTGAAAGAGAAAGAAAGGCAACTTTGACTTATGGTGCATACTGTAGCTTGCTGAAACTTCTGACACAGGGCATGCCAGTATGAGAAAGGCAAACTGTATGTTCACTGGTCCTGAAGATACCACAAAGTTGGGGGGAAATGACCCAAGGGCTGGAACAATTTTCCTAGGAGTATATGTTGCAAGAGTTGGCACAGATTAGTTCAGGGTGCAACGCAGCATGTAAGGAGAGTGAGGGGAATTATGTATGGGTAAACAGAAAGCATGCCTGCAGGAAATTTTCTGCTCATCCTACTACAGTGGACCCTTGTATAACAAAGAGTTTGTATAACATAAAATATGTACAACATATAAAATTCTGGAGATAAGGAAAATTTGCTTAACAGAATCCCCTATCAGGCAAATTTGTACAACATAAAAATGGGATTACTCCATTTTCAATGCATTCCTATGGGAAATTTGTATAAAGGAAAATTTGTTTAACATAATTTCATTTGGAACGAATTAATTCCTTTATACAAGGTACCACAGTAGAACCTTGGAACACCCACTGAAGCCGAAGGGTAGCAAATTCAAGGCAGATGAAAAAAGCATTTATCCAAACTGTGCACTGCTGAACTACAGAATGTGTTGTTCAAAGCAGAGATGGCTGCCAACCTGGGCAGCTCTAAAAAGCTATTAGGAAAAAAAATCATGGAAGATGGACATACCAGTGGTTACCAATCATAACTAAGGTATACTTCAACAAGTACCACAGGGAGTATGCTTCTGTACCTCAGTTGCTGGGGAGCACAAATGTTCTGCTGGTGGGCTTCCTGATAGCAAATGATTGGCCAATAAAGGAATACAACACTGATTCTTGGTTGGATGCACCTGGACTCTTCTACTCCTAGCTGCACAACTGAATGTATTGAGAGGCTCTGAGAATGCCAGATGCACAGAGTGCAATGTCATCAAAACACCAAACTTCATTACGAATCTATATTCCTAACAGAGTTTCCTACATGCGTCAGAAGACAAAGATATATCCATCCTCATTAGCAATTGATGGCTGCCTTGGAGGAGAACTGATGGTTCTAATGGAAATGGGGGTGGAGAAGAGTAGAAGAAATAATGGGAGATGAAACCTGTAATAAACTAGCCCACTCCCGTTGGTACAACACAAAGACAATGGTAAATACTTCTGAATGCTTTGTACCTTCTGAGTTTGGAAGGCACTCAGCAATTATAGAAGAGCCAGGGATACAGGGAGTAGTGCTAGTTCTTAATTAAACAACTAAACTGAAACCAAAAGGACATTGAGCCACACATGTGCACAGATATAAAAGGAAAGTCTAAAGAAGTTCAACACATTTAACTGGAGCTCAAAATGTTAGAAGCAGGAATCAAGATGAGCTCAAAACAACAACAGCCAAGAAATGACATCTATGAATATTACATGGAGAGAGTGAATCCCTAGTAGCCTTTTTAAAAAGCGGTAAAACTTGGCTGTTTAAAAGAAGTATCCGGCGATCACTAATGTTTGTCTTGTGTTCCCCATGATTTGATGTTGTCTTCGTCATTATTTGGTTTTGTGCTTCTTGCTGGGTTATTTCTCTTTCTTTATTACATTATTGGTTTGATTTTTATTTCTCGTATTGGTTTTAAATGCATATGTGTTGTTTTCTATGTAAACCACCCAGAGTTCCCATTGGGAAAACTGGATGCAGTACAGGAAAATAAAAATAAAAATAAATAAACAATAAATAACCAAAGTGGACTTGAGTGGAACATTTTCAATCAGATACAGTAATTACAAAGTGCTTTGCTTTACTCTTAAAATGATTAACTAAGAATAAATGAGGGGGTTCTAATAGCCAAGCACTGATGCAGCTCAAGCAATTGCAGCTGTAATGCAAATTCTAACAGAAAAGACTTCATGGAATGTCTATCAACATAGTCATCACTAAAGCCTACACTCTAGCTTTAGATGATAAAGAAGAAATCAAAACCCTGGCAAAGGTTAACTGGATGTGATGATACTCATAGATAACTAGAACACAAAAGTAGAAAACAAAAAATTAAATGTCATGGGAAGATTTGGCCTAGAATGAGAAATGAAACAGAAAAGTGACATATGATTCTGTTAAGTCCATAAAAATGCATTGTAAATATATCCTTTAATCAACTAAAAAGATAATTATACATGGGGCAACTATAATACAGAAATTAAA
>JAHTLZ010000016.1:73755182-73765523 GCA_023846285.1 Phrynocephalus versicolor
ATATATATATATATATATATATATATATATTAATGGACATCAGTGAATCTTATTATTTTTAACAATATGCTGGTGATATCCAGAGGCTGACATGACAATGAGTGTGCTTCTGTCACTGTTTGAAGAGCCTCTCTGTGCCCAATTATACAATGTATGCAGGCTGCTTTTTCCTATAAAAGGCAGAATGTAATGGAAACGCTTGCCATCTTTTGGATTGCAGATCCCAAGGTGAGAAGACAAGATGAATAATATTTCTAGCCTTAACACTACACCCAGGAGTCAAGACCCTTGGAGGGTTGCTCCTACCGTGAGCATTGACTGTGTGCAGTTCCCAAATGTCTGTTTTCATTTGGCTATATAAAGTGGAGTGTCTGCAGCACTTCTCTTGCACACACACAAAAATGTGCCACTCTTCTACAAAAATGACCGTAAACTGCTGGAAAGAGGCTAAGTAGTACAAGGGTTTTCTGCAGGCCAATGCTGTGGCCTATGGAGAAAGTTTCCACAGAACTAACGGTGTCTAGAAAACAATGAAACAAATCCCACGGCCACCACCCACTCTTCTCAATTCAGATATTAATAGGATATTAATAGGACAGGTGAAACACCCACATTGCAACTATCAAAGCTTTGCCTGTCATGGGATTCTGGATAAAATTCTTGGGTAGAACAACAGTGTCACTGGGAACGGGGGCGGGGGGGGACACAACATCATCCACACACTTCATTAGAACTGCTGTGTGGAAGATTCATCATAACCCCCTATCTCTGCAATGCTCTGTCAGATTCCTATTTCTAAAAGAGGAAAGCAATGGAAATATCATGTGTCAGTTGAGTTATGCTAACATACATTGTTGCCATGACTGTGTAGCCTTCGGGTGATCAATAAAAACAAAAAAACACAAATCAACAAGTAGCAGACTCTTGGCTCTCTCATATTATGCATCAGCCACTCTGAAGCAGAAGCCATGTTTATTTAGGCTTGGCAAGTGACCATACGTCCCTGATTCTGGTGGGATTAATGCTCCAAAATGTGCCCTTATTGCAATTCAGATACATGTGTTTTTTTAAAAAAAGGAATGAATATCTCTCTGCACTACAGAAAGTAATGCATCCATTCCTTGCACACAGTCTCTTCTACTTGGAGTTCATTCTATGCAGCTTCCCTGGCATAACGGCAGATGGGGATGGATGCCCGTGGGGCAGTACCAGAAGTATCAAATATTGGAGTGGCCCATGCAAGGTTCTGCCAACTTGCTTGTGTAAACTGTTCAAGCGATATAGGTAACCTGGGAAATCAAGGACAGAATTCACGCTACCAGTCCTGCAGGGCACGTCATCATGTGCTCAAGAAGACACATCTTTCTAGGTCACTGGACAATATTTTGCGTGACTTTTATTTTTGTGCTTGGCCATGGCTGGCCTGAGTGACAAACAGGCTAAAGCTCAGCATGAGGCTTCTTCTCGGTGCTCAAACTATATCTTAGTTTCCAAATTTGAACCTATTGTCATAGGTTCATATGATACTGTCATACAGTATCTCCTTTAAATGGGTATGGTGGAAACTGGGCTCTTCTATTTTGGTGACATTAGTTCAATGGGTCAATAATAATAACTGCAAGCTATCATGTCAATTCTGGCTTATGGCAATCCTTTGCAGGGCTCTCCAGGTAGAGAACACTCAAAAGTGGTTTGTCATTTCCTTCTTCTCAGGGTAACCTGGATCTGTGCCGCTTGCCCATGGCTATACTGGCTAACTGTTTTCCTGCAAGGCACAGTGAGGAACTGAACTCCCAAAGATACCTAAACCACTGAGCTGGCCTGCCAATGGATAAATAGGCATCTGTTCACATCTCTGGTTTTAACCAGGCTTCTCCAGTTGTATTAGGATTTGCCTTCTTGGGCTGCTCTTTGAACAAATAGGATGTTTTTCTTTTTCAGTATACTGTCTTAAACCATTTCAAACTTAAGGGTCTTCTCTAAATTATCAACAATCTCCTAAAATTGAGCCAAAAGAAAGAACGTACTGTAGTTCTCAAAAGAGGGACCCCAGACTTGGATACAAAGCTGTAACTGAAAACATGGTCTTCTGTTATCCAGCAAATCGTTTTCGCAAATGCTTGTGTCTCATATCTTCTACATTATAGAGATCTAATGTCTTCTTTATACAGTGGACCCTCATATAACAAATGGTTTGTATAACATAAAATCCGTACAACATAAAAAGTTCCGGAGATAGGGGAAATTTGCTTGACAGAATCGCTTATGGGGCGAATCCATACAACGTAAAAATGCTCGCGATTAGAGATTACTCCATTTTCAATGCTTTTTTATGGGAAATATTTATAAAGGAAAATTTTCTTAACATAATTTCATTTGGAACAAATTAATTCCTTTATGCAAGGTACCACTGTATTTGCTCGTTCCAATATTGTTCACCAGGGGCAGCCGTATCACCTGAGGCAGCCGGGCACTTCTCCTTCTTCAGGTGCCATGTCCTCATAGAACATTGGTGATCAGTAGCACAATCTGTTGTTTTTTTAATCTAAAGCTATTCTAAATAGAGAAGCTGTGGCCACTGTGAACCACTGTTCTTCTATGCCCCAGGCCACATCTATTTTGCCATCAAGGATAGCCTGCAATATATGGTATTCGTTATTACATGGGGCAATAGGGAGGGAAAATGCCCCAATCCCTCAGCTGCTTCGTGCAGATTCAGGACCACTGCCATTACGACACACACGTGAAATTGTGTCTCCCCCCCCTTTCTGGCTCTGAAGTTGTGCATGCTATTGGGCACAAATATTAATTCTAAGGAGGTCCTCAGAACAAGGCATGATGAGAAGGGTGATCTTTGAGATGACCTGGTTAAGATCCCTGAGAGCAGGACTCTTAAGAGTGCCTTGTTTTCTCTCCTAATAGCACATGCTGTTTTAACGACCGGGGGGGACAGTTTAACAGCTGTGGCAGGTGCAATGAGAGGGAATGAAAAATGTATGAACGTTTATACACAGCAGTTCAAGCATAATATATTTTAAAAATCACAGAATATGAACGGTGTGTTCCAGTTCAAGTGCTGCTCACCATAGCCAGTCTCACACAGTCATGGTGAAACCTTCAAGGATATTTACTGTAAAACAGCTCTTGAAACATTTGGACTAGTTAGAAACTGGTGCTTGACAGACTTATAATAGTTTTATACTATCTTCTTTACAGACATGGTAACAGACAAGCAGACTCCTAACAGACCTCACAGACTACTTCTAACAAACATCTCTGACAGACACCTAACTGAATAAATAACATTCACTTTTTAAATTCTATCTGGTAGTTAACCTACATAACACCCATTGGTTAATATCAGACAGAATATGATTAGTGACAGAATTTCCCATGTGCAAAATAACACAATTCTGGTATTTTTGTATACACATGCATGCATGCTGTGTTGCACTTAGATGTTACAACACTGGAAACCAACGGCTCTGCATGTTAAGCTACCCCGTTGTCCATAATTTTGAAAATAGTTCCAAACCTAAATCATAGAATCGTAGAATCATAGAGTTGGAAGAGACCTCAAGGGCCATCTAGTCCAAACTCCTGCCATGCAGGAACCCCCATTACAGTATTTCCAACAGATGGCCATCCAGCCCCTGTTTAAAAACCTTCAAAGGAGGAGACTCTACCAACCTTTGTGGCAGCATATTCTGCCACCATCCACTGATATCCATTTACAAACTGAACTACCGATTATTAACTATTTCTCTTGCTCAAAAATTGCCCTTTAATTTTATCGTGCATCTAGAATAGGACTGTTCAGAATCTTTGTAACTTCCAGTAACTAGATTCTGCCCAAGAATGTAGTAAAGAGGGGAGTGGAAAGTTATTAAAAAACATGGGACAATGGTGGAGTCCGCAATATGAGTAAAATCGAGCAAGCAGACAGAAGATTTAATTAAAACCTGTCTCAATACATATAGCGCTGGCAGTGTTACTCTACAGAAACTGAAGGGGGGATTATTCTACAGTTCTGAACCTGATCGCTCTCTTTCAACAGCGCTGTGGTAAGCAAGCAAACAGAGCCAAAACCAGCCAATAAGACACCCTAAGCACAGTACCTGGCTGGGGCTGCACAAGCAGGACGGGCCCATCCCAAACAATTAGTGAAGCTGTAGGTAGACTCATCACAGCTAGTCATCTGGTCTCCCTCCTCTGTTCTGAAGTGCAGCTCCCTCGATCAGCCTTGCACACAGTCTGAGCGCTGAGTCCCTGATTCATGGTTTCAGGCTCCAGCCAGGAATGCAGCCATTGAAAACTCAGAACTATTTTTACTCTTGAGCAGCCGCTGCCTTTCTGTTCAACCAAGGCTTCTAAAGATAAAACCATCCTTGACCAATAAGGGTGTGTTTCAGAATATCTATACTTTTCTGGCATTCCTTGCATCTTTGAAAATGCAGAGTTGCTGGCAGAAAAATAAAAGGTGAGCTCACATCCCGGCATTACCAAGAGAGATAAAAATTCAGATATTTTTTAGGGGAAATCAAAAAGTTGGACACATGTTTCCCAAAAAGCAAAGTGAAAAATGTAACATATCTCTTCAATTTTACTCTATACTGTACATTTATCGGTATTTATTAATTAAAGGATTTCACATCTATTAACATAATGGAGGGCAGGGCAAATTAATAAAGTCACATCACATTAACGTAAAAGAACTGGAACAATCTCAAACATTTAATAACACTTTGAGTAATACAGTATAACAATACGGGCAAAACAAAAACCAGCAACTAAGCTAAATGCTTAGGTAACCAACCAGGTTTTATTATAGCTAGAAGAGCACATGAATATGAACCGTGGCACCACATCAACAGAGTGGGGAGACTTCCTATCCCACTTCCACGCTGGAGTGTTCGGCTATGCAGTGAGGCAGGGAAGTTCCAGCCAGGACACTGGTGTGATGATGGAGATGACAAAGTGATGCACTGTGCAGAGTGCGGTAAGTGTCCCAGTTTGTTCTGAGGGCCGGACTTGGCATGATCATGCGCAGTCATCAAGAGACAGTAACGTGGAGTTCCCACATCTCATCATAATACCAAAACAAAGGCAGTGGGAGCATCAACCAGGCCTCTAAGGGTCTGCAACCAGCCTCTTTCAGCCATTCTTCCCGTGTTTCCATGTACAGTAAGCCCCCACCTACTGTGAGGGTTAGGGACCCACCCCACCCGCAATCGTTGAAAATCCGCGATATGCGGATGCAGGTGGGGGGGGCACATTTTTGTGCGCTGCTGGCCCGCACCCTGGGGGTGTGGGGGAGCAGCATGCAATGTTTTAAAAGGGCTCTCTGCCGCGGAGCCCAGCGCTTGGCTCCACAGCAAAATAAACCTGTGCCATTGCACGCCGCTGAGGATTTCATTCCAAAAACACCTACAATCACACATTGTTTATCTCATCCAAATAAACAATGTGGTTTATTTGGATGAGAACAAGGCTTTGTAAGCTGCCTAGATGCCCTAAGCACATCCAATCTCGACTGATTTCGGAAGCTAAGCAGGGTCTGCTCTGGTTAGTACTTGGATGGGAGACCACCAGGGAATACCAGTTGCTGTAGGCTCCTGGAGTAGGAACTGGCAAACCACTCCAGTATTCCTGCCAAGAAAACTCCATGGACATGGGGTCACGAAGAGTCAGTCACGACTGTAACGACACAACACACACACACACACAAGGCGTTGTAACTGCATGCTCTGTCCTCTTTCCCTCCTCCCTTTATAGATCTGTTTCAAACTTCAGCTTCCACAGAAAAATTTAATGTGCTTCCTGGTTTGAATGTTAGGGGGGGGGGACTATTGTTTAACAAATCCTGTCAAGTCTTTCAGTGTGCTGCAGCATATGGAATGGATGGAAAGGAGAGGCATAAGAACAAGCATATCCCATATGGATGCAAAGTTTGCTCTTGGTCACACATACTAGATTTTAACTAGCCATCATCTACTGGATGATATTCTGTTTCATACATTTGCAAAAAGTGTAACTGTTAGAAATTAAAAGATTTCTGTAGCATTATCTGTTGCATACTAAGTTGCACAACCTGTCATGCGGTGGGCAATGCCGACGGAGATTTCTTAATTTAGGGCAATCTGCTTCCAAATGTTACACCTTGTGTGTACCTGTGCAACAAGATTTTGGCCACAATGTCTGTATTGTGCAGTTCTACCCATGATTTTTGAAACCTTACAAGCGTTACACTCCCAACCGTCTGGGTTGCGCGCTCTATCTTAATCCCCCCCTGGCCACGCGCAGCTCTCGCCTCCTCACCCGTTATCCCTTCCGTCTGTGTTTGAGCATCCACGTGTCTATCCCACTCTGTCTGCACTCCTAAGTCTTTCTTCACCTTCTCACAGTCTAATTTCACCTGGATGCCTATATGCCAGGATTTGCCTACCACATAATGTTTCTTACCTATTTCTGCCTGGGTCCCCACACTTAGCATTAACTTCCTTGCTATCATTTCTACTTGTACATCGACATCCTTTTCTAACTACTTCTTCCATTCTTCCACCTGTATTCCCTTATCCTGCTTCCCTTTCTTAATGCGCCTTACATGCGCTCTCCAATTCAATGCCTCCTGGGCAACAGCAAAGAAGCTCCCAATAGTGGGAATTCCTATATCCTCTCTTCCATCACTCTCGAGCTGTTTCTTTACATCTCCTTCCTTTCCACTTGGATTGACATCTCTCTGTTCATCTTTCATCCTTCTCATGGATTCTATCACTGTCCCTGTTTCTTCTTCTTTAATCTTTTCTTCGTTCTCATCAACACTGCCAGAGGACGGACCCACACTCTCTGGCTCACAGCATCCCAGCGCACTTTTCAGGTACCTGCTCTCCGGAGGTGAAAATTCCTGATGCGGATTATAACGTAGTGACTGTCGGGCTCTCCTTGCTTCTGTTTGTTCTTTTTTTGCCCCCCGCCCCTTTAAGAGATCTGAATGCAGTGCTGGGATGGCAAAACGGAGGTGAGCGGCATTCTTTTCTTCCTTTTTTTCTCCCTCCCCTCACGCAGCCAGCAGCCAGGAGTGCGGAGGGGGTGGGAACGCAGGAACAGCAACAAACCCCTAAGATCTCTGGTCCAAATTTAAGTGGCCAGCGGATCTTAGTGGTCATGTGAAAAGGCTCTATGTCTCTTTCTTGCTCTTTTACAAACACATACACTTTCATCAATGGGAACACTGCCATTTCCTCCAATCTCTCATGGCAACATCCTTCTAAAAAGCACAAGGGAAATCTCTGTCAGGAAACCATTCCCCATCTTTAAACTCCCACTAATGAAACATCAGCCGAATATCCTGCCTAATCGGACTAACAAATAAAGTGCATCTTTGTGTATTACAAACCAAAATACAATTAATATATTATTGTACATACTAGATAGGACACTGCAATCTCTGAAGACGGCATGCCCACAAAAATGCACAGGGCTCGACACAAAACCATTTCCCTAGCATTCACTATTATCTCTGAAAGGGCAATATAATGAATTCTTATCAGCAGATACACACACGCTGCACAGCAAAATGGATCCAACTCCAGGGACCACAAGAAAGACCCATCATTTCTGCTGCACAGAGGATGAAATTCTGCAGCAGTAGCATCTTTAAAATGTAATAATACTTGCTGAAATCCCTAGAGTGTTATAGACCCAAGCCTTCTTCATGGAATAGTTTCATTAATGAGCATGCAATATTAAATTATTTTTGAAATTCAATAAAACCTTTTAGTATCTATTTCCAGAGAGACAAAACTGAGTGTGCAACTTGAATATGGTTGTGTACATTAAACCCTAGGTTTGTTTGTTTGTTTGTTTGCCTGTTTTAAAACACTCTTTAAGTTCTACTTTTTTGTGAATGATTGATGTCCTAACAAGTAGGGTATGCAAACCTCTGGCCCACTTCTGACCCAAACTGGGTCAATTTGCACCATGCTGGACCAAATCAGATTAACTCTAATTGGGGCCAGACTGATTTTGTCTCAAGCATATTGGCCATCAGGACTTCTAGCTGCCTTATAATAAAAAAAACCAGATTGCTTGACTCCTGCAGCACCATTTAAGGCCAGTGCCAGGATGGGAGAAGGGAGACTGGGAGGACAGGGGCTAAGCTTTGTTCATTGACAGCTTCAGCTTTCAATCAGGGGCAAGTATCTCACCACTATTGCCAGTGACACTGCTTTTGGAGAAGGGCTAGTAAAATATATTTTATCCCGCTCTCCTGCTACATAATTCTGTTAATGTCAGAACATATCAGAAGAACCTTGGGGAGGGAGTTTCTTTCTCTTTTCTCTTCCTTTCATCCTACTGAAATGAACTTTCAGATTCCCTTTCCTAATGATTTCCCAATCTAGTCTCACTGTTCACTAGCCTTATTTGAATGAGAGGCAGTGGGGGTATGGAACCAAGCTGTAATAGCCAAGGCATGGGCAGCAACTACTAGGCTATCTGCAAGGGCGCCAGGACCAGGGTGTTCCCAGAAGCCAAGAGCATGGTCAGCCAGTCCAAGGTCAAGAGTCACAGAGAGGATTGTCAGCCAGTCCAAGATCAAGAATCACACACAAAAACACTTCCGGTGATTTCCGATTTGCTGGAAACCACTTCTGGAGCCTCCAACAGGCCCAGGAAGTCTGTCGGAGGCCCCTTCGAGGCAGCACCAGGCGTGGGGTAAGTGCAGAAGGCCCCAAACAGGCTACCCAGTCCCAAACCGACCCAGCATCTGCATAACACGGATTTCCCTTTATTATGGGTCAGGTCCCTAACCCCTGTGATAAATTGGGGATTACTGTATCCTCACTGTTCCTTTAAGTATTTATTCTGATGACTGCATGATGTTAGGAGTAACTGCAAGAAGATGTAGGCTTCTATGCTGTATATATTGGTACATCCGATCTCATCTGATTTCGGAAGCTAAGCAGGGTCGACCCTGGTTAGTACTTGGATGGGAGACCACCAGGGTATACCAGATGCTGTAGGCACCTGGAGTAGGAACTGGCAAGCCACTCTAGTATTCCTCCCATGAAAAGTCCAGGGACGTGGAGTCACGAAGGGACGGTCATGATTGTAACGACACAACACACACACACACACACACACACACACACATTGTGCAGCTAGTAGGACTTCTGGGGTGGAAGTTGGGGGTTGTAGCATTTCCACTTGTGTTATTTTGTTCTCCTTTTGGCTTGTATGATCACCTATATCAGTAGTTTAGGGCAGTGCTCCCCAACCTTTTTATCACCGTGGACCGGTAAATGTTTGATAATTTTTCCCTGGCCCGCTTGTTTTGATTTAATAGGATAAAAAAGGTAAATGCCCCCCCCGGCTGCTGACGCACATGCGTGCTAGTCGTTTCCCACTCTAGGGGGTGGTGCTCATCTCCGTACTCAAGCTGAAGAGCCAGTGTTGTGCGAGTCCTTGGCATCGCTGCAAGGAAACACTGTTTTTACTTCCTCGCGTTTTTTTCCCCGGGGGCTACCCAGCCGCCGTGAGGTCTTGGGACCCTTCGCCCTTCCTTGACATGAGACCTCCCTCCCTCCCTCCTTACTTTCTTTCTTTCTTTCTTTCCCTTTTCTTTCTCCCTCCCTCCCCCTCTCCCTTCTTTCTTTTTTCTTTCTTTCTTTCTCTCCCTACCTCCCTCTCCCTTCTTTCTTTTTTCTTTATTTCTCTCACTCTCCCTCCCTCTCTTTCCTTCTTTCCTTCCCTCCCACTCTACCTCCTTCCTTCCTTCCCTTCTTTCTTTCCTTCCTTCCTCATTTTCTTTCTTTCTTTCTCTTTCTTTCTTTCTTTCTTTCTTTCTTTCTTTCTTTCTTTCTCCCTCCCTCCTCCTTTCCTTCCTTCCCTCCCACTCTCCTTTCTTCTTCTTTTCTTTCCCCCTTTTCTTTTTTCTTTCTTCCTCTCTTCTCTCCTCTCCCTTCTTTCTTTCTTTATTTCCTTCCCTCCCTCCCTCCCTTTCTTTTTCTTCCTTTCTTCCTCATTTTCTTTCTTTCTTTCTTCCTCCCCCTTCTTTCATTCTTCCTTTCTCTCTCTCTCACTCCTTCTCTCCCTCTTTTTCTTTCCCTCCCTCCTTCCTTTACTTACTTACTTTCTTCCTCCCTTCCTTCTCCCTCCTTTCTTTCTTTCTTTGTTCCTGCCTCTTCCTCTCCTTCCTTCTTTCCTTCCTTCCTTCCTCCCCTTCTCCCTTCTTTCTTTTTCTTTCTCTCTCTCTCTCCCTTCCTCCTTCTCCCCCTTTCTTTCTTTCTTTTTCTTTCTTTCTTTCTTTCTTTCTTTCTTTCTTTCTTTCTTTCTTTCTTT
>JAHTLZ010000016.1:73765533-73782293 GCA_023846285.1 Phrynocephalus versicolor
CTTTCTTTCTTTCTTTCTTTCTTTCTTTCTTTCTTTCTTTCTTTCTTTCTTTCTTTCTTTCCCATTTCTTTCTCCCTCTCTCCCTCCCTCCTTACTTTCCTTCTTTCTTTCTGGCGGGGCGGGGGCGATTGCGGGGGGTTGTGGAGGCAGCGGCGATGGCGGGGCAGGGGCGATTGCGGGGGGTATGCTGCTGCTCCCCGGGGGCCGTAGGTTGAGGACCCCTGGCGTAGCGCAAAGAGGTTCCCTTTCTGGCTTTGGAAGCCCCGCCCCCTCCTTCCCTCCCTCCCTCGGCGGGGGCGGGGTCACTTTCCCCGCGGCGGCGAGGCTTCCCCTGGTTTCCTCAGGCGGCCCGGTGCCGATTGATCCACGGACCGGTACCGGTCCGCGGCCCGGGGGTTGGGGAACACTGGTTTAGGGCATTGTAGGGCATGTCGAAATGACATCACTGATAATCCACAGAGTGGTGCATGGTGTGGAGGGGACCCTACACCTCTTACTTGCCTTCTGCTTGCACTGATGAGGACCACAGCTGCAATGCAATTTATAAAGTTTGATTTAAAAATATTTTCCCCTCCAATTTAGCATAGCAGGACTAAGGTTTGTGGTCTATCACTAAATTGATACAGCACTAATTTGAATGCGCTGTATCAGTTTGATACTATTTCAGTAGCTAAACTTTTCTGGTTTTTTTTTTAAAGAAGGGATTTGAATACTGGCCTAAGGAGTAGGTAAAAAGGCAGTGAAAACTGCAGAAAAGGATGAGGGAGAAGAGGGGCTGTGTGATATGTATGGACGTTTGACATCAAGCTTCCCAAAATAATTAAACATTTCTGTGTGAACTACAGCAGTTTTTTTCAATGCCAGGATGCAGTAATGCAAAATATGTATCAAACCAGGGCGAACGTCTCTGTGGTCACCCCCTATTCCCTCCACATTTTCCACTTTCCTCTTTTCATTTGTTTATAATGAACTCTCAAAAGATATGCCCACTTATCTCATCTATATATTTCAGCTATTCATTTCACTTTTATTATTTTGAACATCTGTCACCATGGACTACTAATTGTGAATAGCCAGGGTGGTGTTTACGTCTCTACCAACATCAGTTTATCACAATGAATGTCAGTAACTATAATATACCAAGATGGGATTAACATATCACCAATTGCTTAACAGTTGCTTTCCATAGATTATAATGACATGTTCTGGTTTATACTAAGATGCTAACATGTCAGTAATGTGTAAACACTTACTATGCTTCAATGTTTAAGAAGCTTGAGACTGTCCAACAAAGTCTTCTGAAATTTCACCTCTAAATAGACATACCGTATATACTCGAGTATAAGTTGACCTGAGTATAAGTCGCGGCCCCTAATTTAACCGCCCAAAACTGGGAAAATTTATTGACTCAAGTACAGTGGTACCTTGTATAAAGGAATTAATTCGTTCCAAATGAAATTATGTTAAGCAAATTTTCCTTTATACAAATTCCCATAGGAATGCATTGAAAGCAGAATGATCCCATTTTTATGTTGTACGGATTTTCCCCATAGGCAATTATGTTAAGCAAATTTCCCCTATCTCCGGAATTTTTTATGTTGTACAAATTTTCTGTTATACAAGCTGTCTGTTATACAAGGTACCACTGTACAAGTCTAGGGAGGGAAATGCAGCAGGGCCTGGCAACTCCTCCTTTGTGAGCTGGGAGCGAGGCGGTGTGTGATGTTTAAAATGACTTTTAGCCACCGAGGCAAGTGCTTGGGTTGGTGGCTAAAAGTCATTTTAAACATTGTACGCCACTCCCCTGCAACATGGGGAGAAGTGGCATACAATATTTAAAATGACTTTTAGCCACCGACCCAAGCACTTACCTCAGTGGCTAAAAGTATTGACCCGAATATAAGTCGAGGGTCCCTTTTTTCAGCCCAAAATTAGGGCTGAAAAACTAGGCTTATATTCGAGTATATACAGTAATTTAAAAACCCAAGGGCATCCTGCTGATCATTAGGAAGCAAAACTTATTGAACAATGTAAAATTTATTTTTAAGTAAACTTGCCTACAGTAGAGCTTTTATGAATATTTAACTGCATGTAGTTTCACTCTCTCAGGAATAAAAGATTAAATGATAATGAAAGAAAAAGCATGCAAGTTGATTTTACCTTCTCCAACTAATTATTTTCTAATCCCCCTTTCCACACACAAATGCTTCTTTTATATTGTTACCTACACTTCCCAGTGGGGCTGCAGCCATTGAGCCTATTGCCCACATTCCCTCCCAGATTCCCACAATGCAGATGGAAGATATACAGGTCTTAAAATATCTGTAATCAGAAACTACTTTCAAGAACACTATATTTACCAAGAAATAATAACACTCCAAGTCTTGAACACAATTGCCTCAAGGCATCATTCAAAACCCTTTGCCTTCTTTACAGTATGGGAGACCTGGCACAGACTTAAGCACAATGTGTGTGTGTGTGTGTGTGTGTTGGCAATGAAATCAAAGTGTCAATAAAACTACAATTTGCATTGACCATTTTCCTGTTCTAATTATCAGAACAGCAGTTGTCACTCCTCTAGCCTAATGGTCCCATCATTCATAGGAAGACTGAATGATGACCACAATGTCTGACCTAATAATGCAAAGAGCAGAAGCAGAATTGAACATGTTTACAATTGTTTCTGCTACCTAGATGCCCTAAGCACATCTGCTCTTGCCTGATTTTGGAAGCTACACAGGATTAGCCTTGGTTAGTACTGTACTTGGATGGGAGACCACCAGGGAATACCAGGTGCTGTAGGCGCCTGGAGTAGGAACTGGCAAGCCACTCCAGTATTCCTGCCAAGAAAACTCCAGGGACATGGAGTCACGAAGAGTCAGTCATGACTGTAATGACACAACACACACACACACACACACACACACACACACAAATGCCCCAAGTAATTCTGTTTCAGCAGGAAATACTCAATAACAGAAAATGCTGGAAAACAAATATCAAACATTTCTTTTATATCTGGAACTTCAGAACATTTATGTTGCAAAAGGAAAACTGTTGACTGCAAAGTTGGCAGCCAAGAGGTTCAAATCCTGGGTGCCACGCAGCGGAGCGAGCTCCTGCTGATAACCCCAGCTTCTATCAACCTAGCAGTTCGTAAGCATGCAAATGCAAGTAGATAAATAGATAACACCATAAAAAGCGAGAATGCAAAACTGTTTCCTTGCAGCCATGCCGGCCACATGGCCATGGACTTGCACAACACTGCCTCTTCAGCTTGAATACGGAGATGAGCACCACCCCTAGAGTCAGACACAAGTAGCATGCATGTGCAGGGGAAACCTTTACTATAAAATCAGATACACTGTAATGTTCAATACAAACGGAAGCTTTGCATACAAATGTGGACCCTCTAGTTCTTAGTAGCTTTGCTTGATCCACTCCAATGATCTCAGCAAGAAAGCTTTCATAATAACGAGAACTTTGGTTTCTCTCTATATTCCACTCATGTTATTTTAGTTGTGTTGTTGTTTGTTGGAACATATCAATTATCAGCGTAGACCAGTGATGGCAAACATTTTAGAGGCTGAATACCCAAACTGTAATTCAAAACCAACTAATTTTTCACAAGGTGCCAATACAGCAATTTAACCTGAATACAAGTAGCTATGAAGGGGCAATGTAGGGTGTCCACAGAAAGGGCTCTCAGTGCCACCTTTGGCATCCATGCCATAGTTTTGCCAGCAATGGCATAGAGGCCTATCCAGTCTCTTTGATGCAATCTTTCACTCCTATTATTTTGCACTAAGGATGTAATATATATCTGCATTTTTTTCTCTCCTCCCCAACACAAAAATCTAAGCATACCATAATAGAAGCTACTTTGAGATTCTTTGCTCCTACTTGAGAATAAAACTAAATTTGATTTTTGCGTGAAAGTTATATTCTGAAATCTACATTAAAATTCTCTCTCTCTCTCTCTAATGAAAGTTTTTTCCAAGCAAAATCCTTTCATGGAAATAACGCCCAGGATTTCCCCCCTGCCAAATAGTGCCTTTTAAAGGAAAACAACAACAAATCCCACATCCTCATAATCTTGTCTAGTAGGGGGGAAAGTTTTGAAGTATTTTGTTCTCACTTCTGAGAATGAACTAAACAAAGATTTACCTCCCTATTTGGCACCTAAGATGTTTCCTCAGAAACCAAGTCTGGACCGCTTTCATCAAAATTGTCAGCAAGTGTTTTAGGCAGTTTTTCCACTTAAGCATCTTCACTGCCTGCTCTAGAACTGAAACCAAAAACAAGTTAGAGAAAGCAGTTCTTGATGTGTGTTCTCACAACATGGAGTTAGGGCCGCAGTTCAAAATTCGTGTATAAGTCACATGCCCCACCCCAAATGCAACTACAAAGCATATATAATTGATTAACACTGAGAGAAAACACATGGGTGTACTGTATTAAATGTACATAGAATCATAGAATTGTAGAGTTGGAAGAGACCTCGAGGGCCATCCAGTCCAACCCCCTGCCATGCAGGAACCCCCATCACAGGACTCCCAACAGATGGCCATCTAGCCTCTGCTTAAAAACCTCCAAAGAAGGAGACTCCACCAGATACCAGATGATGGTGACAATATTGTGTTGTATTTACAGTTCATATTTACAAAGGTCTTCACTCTGATTATCATCATATTGGGAAGGTTGATGCAGGAGAGGCAGTGGAACTGTACAAAAACACATCATAATTTCAGTCTGACCTTTTGCTTTTTTATTCCTCTAAAAATATTTTGCTTTAGCTTCAGTATCCATATCACAGAAAGATCCATGTCATGGAAGAAGGAGTCAAAAGCAGTCCTGAATAATCAGAACCCTTCACAAGACTGGGTAATGTCTTTTTGTTTTCTGGAACTGCTCCTTCTACATCTTCTTCCTCATTGTGTTGCATTGGTTCAGAAGTACTCATCTCAATAAAGTCATCTTCTGTTAATTCATCTAAAATATAATCTCTTAGCTCTTGAATTTCTCCAAGATCCATATCTTAAAACCCTTCAAATCTAACCATACCCACAGTCTGTCTCATGACGTCCTTGACTGGCTCTGTCATACAGTATGTCCTGACAAATCATGTGTAAAATCTGGACACAGTTCTCTCCAATAGGTATGTAGCATTTCAGGCTTAATATCTTTCACGGCTTTTTCCTGTAACAATGATAACATCTTTAATGGTGTAATCATTCCAGGTTTTCATGATGCTGCTCTTCCATAATGGTGGTAATAGTAGGTCACTTTGGAACATTCAGTACTGAACTTGTGGGGTTCTCTCTCTCTCTCTCTCTCTCTCTCTCTCTCTCTCTCTCTCTCTCTCTCTCTCTCTATCTATCTCGCTAGCTAGCATCACAAAAAAACCCAGTGTATAACCAAACTGTGCTGCTCAGACCCCATGCAATTCAAGGCACAAGTGTAATACTGTACATTCTATGGAGGTAAGGCATTCATATACAGAATTACATGTTAAGCTTCACCATTAATGGTCACTCTTTCTTAACCACAATCAAATCAAATAAAAACTGCTACTGCAATACCTTTACCACTTGAAATGCAGTTGCTGTGGCACAGAAGGTGCTAGAAGGTCATACATGAATCTCAGAAGATTCCTGTTCCTGGTTGCCTCCAAGCTTCTTTCTTAGACACCCTTCCAGAACCAAAAGCTTTCCTTAAGCCAGAATACTGTCAGTGAGTCCTTAATTGAATGAGAGTGTTGTTAGAAAAATAATGTATGAATGTCATCATGGCTGAATGTCCCATTAACACAAGTGAGGTGAACAATAAGAACGTAGCTCTATTAAAACCTCTTTTGGGATTTCATTTAGGTTATTAATTAAAGTATTCCTATCTCTCCGAGTGTCTTGAGATCTCAAAAGAGATTTTAAATTAATTTAAAAGTGTTATGCAAACTCTTTCAGAACAATCAATGAAAATAAAACAACACCCATAGACATTCAGCCCCCCCCCCCCCCGCAAGCCATACACGCACACAGGCACACAAATCCCACCAACCATGGTTAACACGTTTCTTGGATTTGGTGAAGTAGGCTATCGCCTATGAAATTCCAGCTCAGCCTCTAGAACGGTTTAACTTCCTTTTATTTGCCTTCTGGTTGTTCCTTCTGCAATGCCACATGCTTGGAAATTAATCACTCCCATTCGGTCTTCTGTGAGGTGTAAATCACAGAGATCCTTCTTTAATCCTCCCTCCTGAGAACCTCTCTTCTGCTGCTGGTGAGAAGTGGAAATTTATTTCTTTCTGTAGTTTGGGTAGTTAAAATGGCAGGAGTTGCAGTCTCCCACCAAGGAGAATAAATAAATCATCCGATGGTTGCTATTGAAGGCAACAGTCTCCCACATCCTCATCTATTAATGTGTAAATTCCCAGCAGGATTTCCTAGGCCGATAAACTGCTAGGTACAGGAGGGTTGCTGTGTTAAGGGCTGCTCTCTGTCTCCACAAGACCATAATATAGATGTTGCACATTTTACCATCACAAAATGGACTTGCAGTACAGGCTGCAGCAGTCAGCAAAACAAATCACTTTTATTTCTGCAGATCCTTTTAATTATACCCAAACAGTGTGTTTAAAAACAAAAGTCAGAATTCTGTTGGCTGAAATCCTTTTATTTAGCCTAGTAAATACAACTAGAGTAAACACATTGAATCAGTGGGCATTTCCTGAGTCAATTCTTCCAAAAGCTCTACCGAGTCAGTGGGTTTACTCTAGTTGCAACTTACTGTGCTAAGTGGTGGCATTTCAGGTACTGTGCTACACAATCATATAAGGCAATTATACAGACTGACTTTTTTTTTGGGGGGGGGGTGATAGTCACAGGTCTGGTTGTGAAGTTAACTGCACAATGGGTCACACAACAGGTAGAAAACCACGAAAACCGCCTTTGCAGTTAAAATTGTCCTTACGTGTAGGGTTTTCTTAGCTGAATTTTGAGCAAAACCTCCATTCATACATAGAGTATTTGCTATTATTCTGTCTCTTCCTTCTACAGTTCAATTGATGTATAATTCTGAGCAGCCTGCACATTTAATCCTCAATTCACCAGGCTATAAAACTTGTACTGAGAGATCTGTGCATGATCATATTTTCTGATCATGTGAGAATTTCCATATGATGGAGATTAGCATGAGGATTAGGGTTTTTTTTAATGTTCACATCTTATACATCTAACCAAACCTTGCTAATGGACTCGACCTACTAACAAACCAGAGCACACATCATTGGGGTATGACTTCATGATCCATCTGAAATATGGAAAGTCACTTTTGGAGGGGAGAGTCTCTTTTTAAAAAGCAACATTTTACTTTTTTAATTTTAAAGTTTACAGGCTTTTGATATGGACTACAGACAGCACAATGCGTTCATCAAAGGTTGTTTCTACACTAGATATTTCCTCTAAAGTTACCCTAATTGTTTCACCTCCTATACATTAAAACCATATGAGTCACTGTACTGAGTTTCCCCTCTCACTATCTTGTTTTGAGCCCTAATTTATATATGGTATTTTTAATGTTAACGAAAACTCAATTAAAACATGAATTTATCCATAATGTGTAGAGGAAAGCTGCTACTGAGGCTTTTCAGACCAACTGTTCCTATAAATTTAAAGTTTCCTCTTCATGTATTCATCCTATTATATTGTTTTCCTGCTCAACACAGCTGGAAGATAAGTGATAAATTGTATAAGCACCTTTTTGTTTCAGTGGTGTGGCATTCTTGTTCTTTACTATTCCTCTTCTTCTTTATTTATTGTTGAGAAACAGCATTGTTTTATCATAATAGAAAGAAAAGATGTGGTGGAAAGATATTTAGAACGGATGCAGACAAAAGAATCTGACAAGGACATGAAACCCCGACTCACAGATCTAGTCGGTGTAATAGGGTTTGGAAGGGATAGAAGACTTTTGTGCCAGCACAATGCCCACATGCCAACAGAACCCCTTTGTACTGAAAGGTCTTAGAGAGCTCTCAGTGCAAGTGTATCTGTTGGCACAACTGCTGTGCGAGCTAAAATCAGTCAGCAAAAGAGACAATAAATGAGTGGGCATCTTCCACTCCAGACAACACAGAAAGCCTGTCGACACAGAGTTAATTTAAGATGAAGGTAGTCCTGTATAATCTCCAGCATCCTTAAACTGAAATTAGAACAGCTTTGGCTGGCCTCTGGTCCACTTGGGTGGCCCTCAACCATCTCAGATAGGGCCTGTCTAAACAAATATGGAGACCATTGCCTGGATCATGTTTGGTGCTGTTTGGTTTTGGCATACAGCACTCCATCCTGCCCATTTGTATAGCTGCCATACTCCTTTCTGGCACAGTGAAGGGGCTTCTAGGGTTTGTTCCTGTTTTGTTTTAATTTTGCCTAATTCAACTTGCTCCTAATTACAGTGGTACCTTGTATAAAAATTAATTCGTTCCAAATGAAATTATGTTAAACAATTTTTCCTTTATACAAATTCCCCATAGGAATGCATTGAAAATGGAGTAATCCCATTTTTATGTTGTACAAATTTGCCTGATAGGTGATTCCGTTAAGTAAATTTTCCTTATCTCCAGAATTTTATATGTTGTACAGATTTTATGTTATACAAACCCTTTGTTATACAACAGTCAACTGTATCTCCTTCTGCAGCCTGTGAGGATGCACTATCTGAGGTGACAACCCTGTGATGAATTAGGTGGGTTGGTCCATGAAAAGAGAGAATGGAGAAATTTTATTTATTTATTTGTTTGTTTATTTATTTATTTCACATTTGTATACCGCACCTATTCCCTCATAGAAACCCTGCTCCTATGTTTTCTTCATCTTCTTTTAAATATTTTGCTAACTGACATAGCATAATTCTAACACATTGGAGATGCCTTTTGGTACTGTTGTATGCATTATCATACTACTTTGATGTATAGCTCTTTCAATGCACCACTTCCTTTATTTAATAGGAATAAAAGGAAGGTCACCACAGCCTCCTGAATGATAACTGCAGGGAAAGGGGGCTAGTTTGACTCCTCCTCAACAAGGCAGCACAGCCCCAATGAAACCCTTGTTGAGGAGAAAAGTAGGAAATAGTGGGGGTGAATAATGTACCTCAGCCACCAGTTTAGGTTCAACCTACAGAACTGGTCCTTCCAGTGGTGTTTTTTTCCCCTCCCAGTACTTCCCTTCCCGACAGTACTGCCATCACAAGCTTTCCCCATTGCCACCTTCGTCTACTACTGCCTCCTTACTCATGAGTAATACAGGTTAACTTTCAGGCAGGTAAATCAGCAATCCAAAGACATGCAAGGGCCATTCTCACCAGAGAATAAACATCACAGGGAGGAACAGAAATACTGTATCGCGCAAAAGAGAGAAATAGATTGTATAAATTGCAAGCCAGAACCACTCTAAACTCCACTGCCTAGACAAGTGGCTTGCCGTTCCTTTTTTCTGAAGAGCATCCTCTGTGTGTGTGTGTGTGTGTGTGTGTGTGTGTGTTGTGTCATTAGAGTCATGACCGACTCTCTGTGACCCCATGTCCATGGAGTTTTCTTAGCAGGAATAGTTGAGTGGTTTGTCAGTTCCTGCTCTAGGCACCTGGTATTCCCTGGTGGTCTCCCATCCAAGTACTAACCATGGCTGACCCTGCTTAGCTTCAGAAATCATGCAAGATCAGAGCATTCTAGGACTGTGTAACTTTCTCAAGGTTATGCACTCTGGCTCTCTTCCTAGGAGAGACAGGAGGGAATCAAACTCTCAATCTAGATGCCAAACACATTAAGCTATCCAGGGCTAATCCTTGAAGTGTGTCATTCTTTAAGGTCTATTGTTTCAATATTCCTTTGTCAGTTTTAAATCAATCACATGTAATTCATTTCTTATAGCTTTGTTATACATCTTATTCCCCCTTGAATACATAATGGATGGCCCCTTAAGTACTTTCCTGTATGCCGGGATAAGAAAATTTCAAAGAAATGACAGTTGCATCTCCATTCTCCATTTAAAGGACATCTAATCTTACAGGGTAGGTTTTGCCACATTTGTTGCTAATGAAAACCAGTCTCTAAATATAAATGAGAACAAGCTAGCAGATACAACCGACAGCTCAAATGCAATGGTTACGCAAGTGTTCATCTGAGCCCCATCTTCCTTCAGAAAAGGAAAAAGTCATTCAAACCCACATTGTTAGGCGCTGATTTTCAATGGAACATTCTGATGCAGGACTGCATCGAACTGCCACACTACAACCACTTCCCCTAATTTTAAAGACACCCACCCATGTCCTGTCCATCTTCATTATCTCTTATGGTACTTGGCTGGAAATGTCTTTCTCTCACCCCAAAGCATAACAACTCAACCCAATAAATGAGCAGGCAGTCCGCAAGGGGAGAAGGTGATAGCCATAGCAGGCAGCGCTGCTATTCAGCTGCCATAATGGTTATAGAAGACTGGTCGGGAGCAGAGTGACAACCATAGGAGGTACTGTGTCCTCATTCTTTTATAAGCCTTTGGAAAATTAAAGTGAGCTTTAATTGGACACACATTCCCACCCACAGGAACAAAGAGCAAGAAGGTTATGTGCTGCAGGGTCTCTAGTAATTAAGAGCGAAGGCAAGCTAGGAATCATCTGCTATCCTGTTGCTAACATAGGACTAAAACTGTATGCATTTGGTAGGATTCTTTACAAAGAAAGCCCCTTGACTGGGCATCTACCGTTTGATGAGCCATTGAAAAGTAATGTGTCCAGGTTATCACTCCACAAGAATAAGTGCCTGTTTCCCCATGACTACTAGATACTGTAATATCAATTTGGGGTCTTTAAGGCAGGGTGGAAGCTGGGCATGCCCAATATCTATAGAAAGAAAGTGATCGTGTTCACAGTTTTATATAACTTGGTTCAATCATCAATCCGAATTTCTTGTAGCCCAGAAATCATTAAAAAACAGAGATGCAAAGGGGCAGCAATGGAGGGATTAAAAATAAAGATAATCAAGTGTAAGGATGTGTCACTGAAGACCAAGGCCAAGACCATCTATACTTTTTATTCCTGATCAGCATGTATGGGAGTGAAAGCTGCACAATAAAGAAAGCTGACCGGGGTGGGGGTGGGGGCATTTGTTTGTAATATGGTGCTGGAGGAGACCTTGGCGGATACCCTGGACTGACAGAAAGATGAACAAATACAGATCAAATCAATCCTGAACTATCTCTGAAGGAAAAAATGTTGAAGATAAAGCTGTCGTACTTCAGACAACGCATGACAAAAACAAAGAGTCTCTTTTTAAAAAGACAATTTTGGGAAGAGCTGAGGGCAGCAGGAAAAGAGGAAGACTTAAATATGAGATGGTTTGACTCTCTAAAGGAAGCCACAACTTTGAGTTTCCATGGGGTAAGCAAGATCATTGAGAGCAGGACATTTTGAAGGTAGCTTGATGGCACATAACAACATATGACCAGCATACTTAAACAACCAATTTTCATCAGGCAGCAAAGTCCTGCAGATGTTTGTGCAGAAGAAACTGCCATGCTAAATCTGATCATTTGCAAGCCAACTATGTTCTTCAGATAGACAATAGGGCCAGCTTGGCTAAACTGCAATGGTAATCAAGGCGTGTCCAAGGAATCGTCAGTTCACAGAATAAGCAAAAACTTTCTATCTTGTGCTCTATCGCTTTTTAATTCTCCCCAGTCAAGGCTCCATATTAACCTCTTACAATACTTATATCTCATACATCAAATAAACCCAATGCATTGGAAAATCGTAAAGTCACAATCTTTCTGGCCAACAACATTATATACTTGACAGTTCCATTTTTATTACACTTTTGGCAGTCTGGGAAGATTTTTACTCCCCATTTAACAGCTATTTTCACAGAATCTGCCACAGCTATTAATGTTATAGCATCTGTAGCCCTGGCTCGGTTTTAATCAGGGTCTCAAAACAGCTGAAATAGCAGCTTCCTGAAGAAAACATTATCATGGTTCCATTTTGTTCCAGCTGGGAGATTTTTGGACCAATTAAATGAGTTTATTTACCAATATGTACCATCTTCTTTATAGAATTACAAAATTTCATTAAGAAATTCACAGGGATTTGCCATCTGTCCCACCTGTGATATTTTGCTAGAAAATATTTAGCATCTTTATTTTTTACAGTTGATTCCTAGACAAACATTTTCACAACGGATTGTTCCAACTCTGTAGAGCAACTTGAGTGTTTCTTTGCGTGTTCACACCCATGAACTTGTGAATAATGGTTTGGATGTAAAGTAGCTCTTCTGTTTGCTGCAGGGTGAGCAGTCCTTACTCCTCACAGAGTGGGGAACGGGGGTGATCCTTTCACCGGTTCACCTTCCAACTCTTTATGTTTCACTGCCCAGCTTACATAATCCAGTGATGACAAAAATCAAACAAGTATCTATGTAATTCTTAACTTAAGTCTTAACTTAAGTCTTAGCTTAACAAGTCTTAACTTAAGTCTTGGGAAGTCTAGGGGGGGGAACCCAAGAGAGGACCCTAAGGGGGTTAGCAGGCTGAAGCACCATAAATTTTAAGATCTAGGTGCTCACCAATTTTAGCTTTCCAAGGCTTACTACAGTGCTGGAGTATTGCTCCAAATGACTTAATGTGATTGAGCAACTATATTGGTACAACTTAGATGGAGACTTTTCAGTAGAGATGCTTCCATAATGGGGTCGATTCAAGCATCTTTCCAACATGGTTTGCGCTAAGTTACTCTAGTTTAAACACAAATCTATGGCTGAAAACTATTTACACAATTTCATTTCCTTTCTCTTAGTACCCTAGTCATTGGGGTTGGCTTCAAGTTGTGCAGCCACATCAGCAGAAATTCAGATACTATGAAAAATCATCATTAAGCAAAAAGCCAAGCAAAGTGTTCTGCTTCTATACCGCCCCATACCACTTCAAGTAGTCTCTGGGCGGTTTACAGTTTCATTACATTATGCAGGCTACACATTGCCCCATCCCAGCAAGCTGGGTACTCATTTTACCTATCGACCTTGGAAGGATGGAAGGCTAAGTCAACCATGAACCTGCTACTGGGGATTGTGAGCACATTTTTACCTGCAGTACAGGCATTTAACCACTGCGCCACAAGGTTCTTAAGCTTATTCAATCACAGTTTGGTGTGATGTCTGAGAAGGCAAAAGTGACTGAAATGTTGGGATGCCCTTTGGGGACCTGTAACGTTTTGTGTGTTGATTTAGTGGTGTGTTTATTACAAATGACACATTCACTTATGCTTTCAATCCCACATAGTGCTATGTAACAAATTCCTACGGATGAGTTCAGATACAAGGAGATACAAGGAGAAGCAGGAAGGATAAATAAGGCTCCCACAGCAAATTGAAAGGGGAGACTTCTAAAAGTGTATGTGACCCGGCAACATTTATCTTGAGTCACAGAAAGATCTGCAGTAGGCAATAAGGAATCTCATTTTTGTCTTCATTCAGCATGCAATCTTCCTCTGGCATGATTTCTAATCGTTTTATGGCAAAAACCCAGCCATTTGCTTCATTCCCCACCCCGTCCGCCACCAAATAATGGCTCTTCCTCTTGCACTTCAATATTAGCAGACATGGCCAACTTGAATATTTCTGAAAGCCTACGCTGATCACATATACTGCAAAAGAAAAAAAGAAAAGAAAAGAAAAGAAGAAGGAACTGGAAAACTGGCTTATCAAATGGCAATCATATAGTGTGAACTAGAGATGGGCACAAAACGAACAATTTTTCGTTTCTGTTTTCGTTTTTTCGTTTCGTTACGTAATGAAACAACAAACGAATTTTGTCTCTAAAATGAAACGAAACGAACAGAAACACCGGAAATTTTGTCATGCGTTTCGTTTCCGTTACTGCAATATGAGTGAATTGCTTAAAATCCTTTAAAAATCACAAAAAATGAAATAAATGGTAACAAAATGGTAATGAAACGAACAAAAACGAAAACAATTGTTTTGCAAAAATTCATGAAAAATGCAAACGAACCGAAACGGACGCTCCAAACGACAAACAAAATGCCATTTTTTTTATTCGTGCCCATCCCTAGTGTGGACATATATATGCATACAATTTTAATTTAAACTAACCTACATTATGCTGTAATTCAACTCCAACCCCACCCCACCCCACCCCCATGTGATCTTTGTACACAATCCAAAAACAAGAACAGATGATACTATCACACCACTGAACATTCACAGACATAAGCTAGGTTGCATTCTGTACAAGTTTTCATCAGGTACCTCTGCATTGCCCAACCTGATGACGACTTATCACCCATCCTCTGATGGCAGAAATGTTGGTGTTTTTACAACCTTACATGCAGCCTGTAGTCTAACTGGCGGTATGGTTCTTTTCTGCGCTGGGGTCACTGTCAGTCTATCCAGCACTTTAAAAAAAAACCTTCCCTTTCTGCTTCAGAATTCAAAGAGAGTCGTATCTCCCTGCTGAGATTTCCTTTACTCCTCTTGTCTGTTGGAAGTCAGTTGTCAGTTGACAATTTTCTGTTTGTTCTTTCCTACTGTAAGTAATACAAATTTTTATTTATTTATTTTCCATTACTAATGCCTCAGAGGGAGTTATTGAGACAGTAAGTGCCAGTTGATGACCATGACTTTTTTTTGCCCCTGATGCATCTTGCTGAGGGCACCCCCTCTCTTTTTTGTTTATACTGTTGTTTTTACTTGTTTAACTTTTAACTTGTTGTAAACTGCCCAGAGTTCCTATAGGAAGATGGGCAGTGTAGAAATGAAACAAACAAACAAATAAATTGATGAGAAAAGAGTGGACTCTCTGAAGACTTGAGTCTCTTCTCCTCTGTTAGTCTCTCTACTTCTACTGTGTATGAAAACAATAATTTTAACCATAAATGAGAAACTTTGCAACGAGAAACTGAAAAGAGGGGGAGAGGCATATTTCAGCAACTGGCAGAGAAAAGGGGGAAAATGTACTTATCTATGTAGTCTTCAAAGCTAACTGAAGGATGCCAAACAGCCATCCTACCCATACAGAGAAGCCAGCTCATGACTGTGTAATGGCACATGCAGTAGCACTTCGCTAGCTTTAAAGAAAGGCTCAAAGGTTTCAGACTGTATCTGGGATATCTTTTGAGCTGAAGGACGACAAACCAAAAAAGAGGCTTTGCATGATGAGCAAATGCAGTTTGCCATCATACTTGGTGACTGAAAACCCAATTTGGGTTCTCAGCTGTTCTCATGTTAGCATATTAAAAAGAGCATGAAGTATCTTAGTTTTCTGACCATCAGACCTGAAGTGCCTCAGGCTTGCTTTCTACTACTAGATTTCCCCTTGATCCTATGCATTAATTCCCTGTTTTGCATTCCTCACCTTACACTTGCATGAGTTAAATGTGACTTTATATTAAGTATTCCATTCTTCACTTCTTTTCTTCTTTTCCCTGGGAACTTGAGAGCAGAAGTTAGAAAGTACACACCGGGGTAGGCATGGAAAACCACTGGCCCTCCAGATAGTCTTCAATTGAAAGAATAAATTTGTTGTATCAACATAGCAAGGCTGTTGGAATTATTCCAAGGATGAAAGAGAAGCGAGTCAAGAGCTCTCTCCCTGTCTGTCCTGTACCTCCATTTTGCCAAAGGCTCCTTTCTTCCCCTTTCAGCTTCTTTTGATTTAAATGTCCATAAAGATTCAGAGGTTGTTACCCCCAGGATAATCTGGCCCAGAAAAATAGTGTAAAAGTCTCTGTATATAAAATTTGTTACACAATAGTCAGTGCAACAACTGCTTTCCCATGCAATCCATTCAGCCATGGTAAACCAGCAGTAATGCCACATTAATCTACTGTACCCCTTTTTTCTCATGACTCTGTATATTGCAGAAAAAGAAAAAAATTTCATGAGGGAACTCGTGGGGAAAGAGAATGAGTAATACAGAAAAAAATGCACTTCTCATGTCCACACCAGGATAATGAAAAGAGACTATACCCCCTGTTGGCAGTGGAACTCTGCTAATTTTGATCCATTTCTTTTTTTGGATGCTTAATACTTTCATCCATCATCGTGTTCTCAATCTTATCCTCATAAGCATCTCCTTCTCTCACAAACACACAAAAGCACATCTCTCACCCACAAAAGTATTGCAGCCCTAACTGTTAACTTCATATTGTACATATACTGAAGGGATTTTCAATTATTTTTAAGCTCCATTTTATTATCCTCTCAATACAGTAGAACAAAAGGCATACTTCCCTGCTGATTCTGTGTCTTCATACTTGGCAAACTATTTCTCTCATGGAAGAGAAGAGGTGTACATTGTGCTCCTTTCTTTTGTTTGTCACGTCTTCAAAAATGGACTTGCTAATTTTTAATGGCACAGAAAACTCAGGCCAATATCCAAGAATATACTTAAGTATCCAGTTGCACTGGAAATAGTTTTTTTTTCTTCTGGTGTTCCTTGTGCTGCTACCCCCTCTACTTCCAAACACTTGCTCCAGTATCCCTCTGACCCCTGGGACTAAGCTGTAAGGGCTACAAGATGATGGAGGCGGAAAATTCTGATGGAATCAATGGGATCCCACAGAACTACCCAACCCACTATCTTCTGCCTTCAGCCATAAACAGAAAGCCAAAACTTTCTCCTAAACTTTGGGGGAAATATCCTTACTACTACTACTACTACTACTACTACTACTACTACTACTACTACTACTACTACTAC
>JAHTLZ010000016.1:73782303-73803266 GCA_023846285.1 Phrynocephalus versicolor
ACTACTACTACTACTACTACTACTACTACTACTACTACTACTACTACAATAATAATAATAATAATAATAATAATAATAATAAACAGGGAGGTGTTTAAAGTAAAGCAAACAAAGGGTCAATACAGGAAAACAACAATGCCAATACGAGCTGATAGCTGGCATAATAAAGCGCTGCATGGACAGTTCCTCGAAAAGGTCAAAGGAAAAGTAGATGAGGAAAAGACCTGGTTATGGCTCACCAATGGCACACTGAAAAAAGAGATGGAAGCCCTAATTTTTGCAGCTCAAGAACAAGCTATCAGAACAAATGCAGTTAAGGCTAGAATAGAAAAATCAGCTGAGTCCCCCACATGTAGACTCTGCAAAGAGGCAGATGAAACTATCGACCATATATTGAGTTGTTGCAAGAAAATTGCTCAGACTGATTACAAACAGCGTCATAATGTAGTGGCTCAAATGGTCCACTGGAATTTGTGTCAGAACTATCATCTGCCCGTGGCAAAGAACTGGTGGGACCAAAAGCCTGAAAAAGTGACTTCCAAATAGAGACAGACAGGATTTTGGAGCATAATACTCCAGATATTGTGATTGTGGAGAAGAAAAAAGTGTGGATCATTGATGTTGCTATACCAGGTGATAGTAGAGTCACTGAGAAACAACTTGAAAAAATTACCCGATATCAAGATCTGAAAATTGAACTTCAGAGACTCTGGCATAAACCGGTACAGGTGGTCCCAGTGGTAATCGGCATGCTGGGTGCGGTGCCTAAAGAGCTAAGCAAGTATTTAGAAGAAATTGGAGTTGACAAAGTCACCATCAGTCAGCTGCAGAAGGCCACCTTGCTGGGATCTGCTCGCATAATTCGCCGATACATCATTGAGTCTTAAACCCTTGGGAAGCGTTCGACTAGTGATTAGTAATACAAAATCCAGAGTAGTTAGCTGTGTGGTTAATAATAATAATAATAATAATAATAATAATAATAATAATAATAATAATAATAATAATAATAATAATAATAATAATAATAATAATTAGTGTGAATACAGCTTCTCTATGCTTTGATACTACTCCCACATAAATCTAATGTCACTGAATCCTTCATCTAATTCATCTGCAATGAGGATGGAGAAATCAAAGACTGTTACTCAAGTCCATAAAGACAGACTTTTTTCTAAGGCCCTCCATGCCTCCTCTTTACACAGCAGGAGGCTGGATATTTGTGTGTGCATATAACACATGGTTATACTGTATGTAATAAGATCAAGATATTATGCTACAGAGTACATACATACAGTAAAACTATATTACAATATCATATAAAGTACTGGGTAACTTGACACCTCCCAAAACCACAAACACCAATGCCAGTACGCCTTTCCTCAACAGGGAGCCCTCCGCATATTTTGGATTACAACTACCATCAGCCCCACCCATATAGCCTCGGCTGAAAGAAAATAGGAAATGAACTCTAGGTAACTGGCTGTAGTAGTGAATGTGCTAGATACCAACATTCTGTATAAATAATAGTCTACATTTGCCTTCTCTAGGAATGACACACTGAAGCATTTATATCAACATTTTCTGTGTCTTCTTAAAAATATCCTGCAGTCAAAGTCAACTGAATGTTCACATCATTTCCTGGATCGCATCTATCCAGATAGCCCCTTTTCTGCTTCTCAAGGTCCTGCAAAGGGCCTTGAGAAGCAGGAAAGGGGCTATCCGGATAGATCCTCTTAAATGCCACAAGAAGTAGCAAATGGTTCCTAAGGACATACTGGGTCTACTCTACGGGACTGCAATGACACTAACTATGAGTTTTGGCCATTAAACTATTTTTCTTTGTCTGCACAGAACTTTTTATGATCATTTCATACTGTTCGTTTATTTCATTGATTGGTTGGTTTCTATAATACCCAATTAGTGAGAGACACTACTCCGGCCAGTGTTCATAATAAAACAAGAACACCCTACCACGCCACCTAGAGCAAAACAATCTAATGTAATAAAAGCAAATCAAATCAAAGAAAGACAAGGGGCAAATGGCAACTACCAAGAAAGAAAAAAGAAATGAGGGCCTAGACATTCCTATACATTTGTGGGACCATGCAAGCACTACACAATACCTGTCGAAAATGTTTCAGTGATAAAGAACACAGACAGCAACCAACCACCTGGGTTTGTTCCATGTAATTGCAGCCCTGGCCCAATACAATAAATGTTCTGTAGGAGGCACCTCCCTGAGTCAGGAGTGCTACTCACATATAAATAAGCAGCTTCCCTAAAACTGGAAAAAGGTATAATGGGTCCTAGGTATAGTTTTGGGAAAGTAATGAGGTGTGATGTTCATATAAACACAGGTTTCAGAAGTGATAACCTCATATGCAAATGGGGAATGTAAAACGAGTTGCCAAAGCTATCACATATACTGTATGTCCTGCTAATGGGCTTTCTTTTAAAAATTTTAGCAGCACATTTTCTTGTAGCAGCTTATGTCAGCCAGAGGTATGACCTCACAGGTGTTTATCCCAACAGGGAAGACAAATGAGCTGCCTCCTCTGAAGAACTTTGATTCAGAACTGTGCATCCAAGACTCTTTGAATTGGGTCTGGAACTCATGAAGGAGTCAAGTTTTGCATGCTTACTTAGCTTGTGCTGTATTGTTACAGTCGTGACTGACTCTTCGTGACCCCATGTCCATGGAGTTTTCTTGGCAGGAATACTGGAGTGGTGACTCAGGTGCATCCTTCTTACCAACAATAAAGCCATACCGAACAGTAACATTGATTAAAGAAATACTTTTCATCACACTGCAGAGTCACTGCTACTCAATATTTTTGGTTTATTAACTGCATCAATTAAGAAACTTCTAACTTAACTTAAGCAATTTAGTCAAGTTCATTTCCAATAAAAATGTGAAAGTGAATGGAAAACTTTGAAGAAATTTTAATTGATCAATGTCCGTTTGATAACTAATTAGTAAACTCCAGGTAATTTTCACACATTGGATTAACCACAGAAATGGCAGATGAGGATTAGTTGGCTAGTGATAGAGCTTTTCCCCATTATCAGGTACACTTACATGCATCTTACACTCACATACCTGATCAAGTTGACATAAAGTAACCCACCCTTGTGTTTAACAACGATGCAAGGTCAAGAAACTGGAAAACAGAGGATCATTGGTTGTGCTTTTAAAACATAGGCCCAATAGTTCATGCCTGGAATGAGCAGGCCAGGAGAGGGGAGAGAAAATGTCAATTAACCGGGAGGTCATTCCTCGATGAAGAGTTTAGCAAAGAATGATTTCAGCTGAAGAGAAGGGCACAGGAAACATGTTTCTTGTGAGATGTTTCTCTTTCCTTCAAGAAGGATCAGGTTGATTTAACACCTGATTGGTGTTAAATCAACCCTAGAAGAGTCAAGAAAGTGGAATGATAGATATAAAAATGAGAAGGAAACTTCTTAGTTTTATCCTAGTATCTCTAAGGAGAGTACTATGCTCATCTGCTGTCTGACTTGCATTCTCAGGGACTATGCTAAATTTCTGTCATTATGTTAAGTATTAGCTTAAGATATCCAGCTTTCTCTTTTCTTGTGAGAACTGTTCTGTTCCCCCAAATCTTTTTTTAATCGTTTGGTTCCATAGTTTTTTTACTGGTTCTGTAGCTTTTGAAACTCTTTGGAAATTTTACTTTTATTTATTTATTTTGTTTACTTTCTCAGCATTGGGTGGCATAGCTAATACCCTGGAAGGCAGAAACAAAATTCATACAGATATTGATAAGCTCAAGTACTGGGCTGAAAACATTATAACAAAATTAAAATGGGATAAGTGCAAAATACTACATCTATGGGGAAAAAGCCCAAATCTACAGTTACAACATGGGAGATACTTGGTTCAGTAATATTACAAGCAAGAAGGGTCTTGAAATTGCTGAATATGGGACAACAGTGCAAAGTAACTACAAAAAAACCAACAAATGCTATTTTAGGACGCACAGACAGAAGTCTACTCTCCAAATCCCATGAAATACTAGTCCCCCTTTTGTTCAGCATGAGTTAGGCCTCACCTTGAGCACTGTTTCTACTTTTGGAAACAGCATTTTAAGAAGGAAACTGGAACAAATTTGGAGCAGGGTAACAGGGATGGTCAGGCACCTAGAAACCAAATCATATGAAGAAATATGACAGCACTTTTCAAATAATTGAAAGAATCTCATACAGAGAAGGGGCAGGAACTGTTCATAATTATCCAAAAATCATACCTGTCAAGTGTCCCGTATTGCCTGGGAAACGTCCATTTTTTACCCCTCTTTCCCACTGTCTTCCTGATTATTTTCCCAGAAATGTCCTGCATTTTTAAAAAATCTGGTACCTGCCAGGCAGGCCATTCACTGTTGGCAGGCTAATTATTTAGTTGTTGTAAATATTAGTTCCCAAAACCTGGAAAACAGCTTTAGAAATGCAGCTCTCTGGCTGCCTCTGACAGAGAAGGGCTATTGTTTAGCCTGCCTAAGTGACAAAAAGAACAACCTGAGAAGCGAGGGGGGAACAAAGTCTCTTATTTGGCTAAGAAGGAGGGGGAAAAATCAAGCCTCCTGTGCTTAGACGAAGGCTACTCATTTGAACTCTGCTTATGCTCAGAGACTAAGACATTTTATTACAGAGAAACAACAGATGAAGTGGACATATGCTTGTGACTGAAAGAATAAAAGATTATAGCATGATGAATGTGGGCATAAGAACATTGTAAGCCCTGTAAGGAGAAAAGCAGGATTTAGTTACAGTTGCCTATTGAATTTATATCACATCAGGGTTCTTTACATACTTACATATAGTATTCAGATAGTTTGTACACCTATCTTAAAATTTGACAGATACTAGAGCTTGGTTGTGGTGGTGGGATGCCTCGCACCAGGTGTCGAAAAAATTCCCTTATTTTCAAATCCCAAACTTGACAGGTATGTCAAGAATGCAGGACATGTAATAAGCCAGATTTCAGTTGAATATCAGGAAAACTTCTGAACAATTACCACAGGAGGTGGTGAGCACTTCAACACTGGAGTCATTCAAGAGAAAGTTGGACAACCATCTGTCAGATAGATTTAGATTTAGATTCCTGCATTGAGCAGGAGCCTGTTATTCTATGATATCAGAGGCATCCATACAACTGAGGAAGGAATACTATGAAGTTAGCAATAACAGGTTTTATGAAGTGTTGAACAGGCTTTATGATAGCTCAATGGCTTAGTCATCTGCCTGCGGAGCCAGAGGTTGGAAGTTCAGTTCTCTCCACTGTGGCTCCTTGACAGGGGTTGGACTTTTCAGCTATGCAGTTCTAAGGTCTAAGATGTATCCAATTCAGATCTAGTCAGCTAATGAAATGAAGTTCACTGAGATTTAGTGCATGATGGCCAAACATCCAAAGCAGATGGTTTAAAGAATTCATGTTTTGATCCGATCACATGCAAATCATGTTAACTGCATCAGCACTGACCAGCTGCAATGTGGTCCCACACATTGGCAACTAACCTTAAAAGGAGTTTTCCTCAAGAGGGGAAGAAGGTTGTAATCTATAATTTGTTAGATATGTCTAAAAATACCCACCAGTATCAGGTTCCTGGGAAAGGAGAAGTCTGCAGAGTCTTCGCTATGCTAATCATCCTGAAAAGTGCTTGATGTACCCAAACGGTCACAACCAGTCCTAAATTAACCAGATCTCCAAAGTCAGAAACAGCAATTACTGTACTATGAACTATTACTACATTGTAAATAGTACAACTTCCCAGGGATAGATATAAATTAATACGAATAATGATGTAGTGAGCGCGGATATGCACAAGTGTAGTTACAGCTAAATATATAACTGGCCGAATAGCTCAGTGATTTAGGTATCTGGTTGTGGAGCCAGAGGTTGGGAGCTCGATTCCCCACTGCACCTCCTTGACGGAGGTTTGACTTAATAATTCAGAGAGTCCCTTTCCACTCTGGAGTTCTAAGATATGAACATATGGCATAAAGACGGCAACTATGCAAGGATATTCAGGATAGCCACTGTATTGCAGTAGATAGAAGGAAGGACTAGAACTCAGGAGGTGTGCGTTTAAGTCACCACTCAGCCACGATAAGTCACTAAAGGTACAGAATAGAGATGGGCACGAAACACCAAAATGGCATTTCGTTTTGTTTTTCATTTGTTGTTTATTGTTTCATTTTGTTTAGAATGAAATTCATTTTTCATTTGTTTTCTTTTCTTTTTCTTTTTTTACTGCGCCGACCAGCTGGCCCGTAGACCTGGTCAGAACTTTTAAATTTTGTTTATTTTTTATTATTTTATTCAAGCACCAACTAGCTGGCCTGGGGCCGGGTTGACACTTTTACTTTTTTAATTGTTTTTTATTTTTCCCTAGTGCCAACCAACTGGCCCGCGGGCCAGGTCAGCACTTTTTCAATTTTATTTTTTATTATTTTCACCTAGTGCCGACCAGCTGGCCCATGAGCCCGGTCGGCGCTTTTTAATTTTTAAAATTTTCTTTATTATTTTATTCAAGTGCCAACCAGCTGGCCTGTGGGCAGGTTCAGCACTTTTAATTTTTATTATTATTATTATTTTATTCAAGCGCCAATCAGCTGGCCCATGGGCAAGGTTGGCACTTTTATTTTTTTTATTTTTTATTATTTTATTCAAGCACCGACCAGCTGGCCTGCAGGCTGGGTTGGTGCTTTTAATTTTTTTAAAAATTAATAGGCTGATAGGCTGGTTGGCAGCAGCAGCAACAGCAGCAACATCAGGTAGAAGAAGATGGCGGATTGGGAAAACGGAAAACAAAATGAAACGAAATGAAAATTTCCATTTCATTTTGTTTCATTTTTCTTTGAGGGGCGGTTCGTTATTTGTTTCGTTATGTAACAAAACAAATAACAAATGACAAAATGAATACAAAATTCATTTCGTGCCCATCTCTAGTAAGGATCTGATAGAACCCCTCCTTAAGTATCTCACTTACATTGAAAGCCCTGTTAGGATCACTATAAGCCAGTTCCAACTTAAAGAACACAACAAGATCAATAACAGTTACAGCTACCACCGAGTTAAAATTTAATACAATAGTATCAACAGGCCGTGTTCAAAATGGATCCATAAAAGAAAAATCCTTAAGAGAATCCACACTGGCTTTTATTTAGAGGAATGCAGAGAGGCTAAAACCAGAATTCCTTCTCCTAGATCCCCACCGACTGAAAAAAGAAAGAAAGAAAGAAAGAAAGAAACTTTAACTTGTTGTATTTCACTACTGAAACTACCAACTTACACCGACAGAGTTACACCAACACACATACTGTATGCAACAAAATTCTAATCTATGTCCTCTTTTATAAATTCAGAATACATGTGATTATTCTGAACATTTGTGTATCAAGTTACCCATCTCAAATAATTTAGAAGTGGGATAAAATGTGTGGTTTTATTCACTGACTGACTGAGTTAATTTCTGCTTTTCTCCCACAGCTGCAACTCAAAGTGCTTAAAATAATTGCTAGGATGCAAAGGATCTGAGTTCAAATCCCCATTTAGCAAAGAAGCTCACAGGGTATTCTGGGACCCATCTTTACTCTTATCATGGCCTGCCTGCCTCACAGGTTGTTATGAGGAAAAAATAGGGAAGGATTACCCATGTGTGTAAGGCAGTCATGATTGTAAAAATTGACTACAGTGCTGCCTCTTAAAATGAATTTAATTGGTTCTACAGGGCACTTTGTTTTATGAAAATTTTGTCTTACGAAGCGCATTTCCCTATAGCAATGCATTGAAAATGGATTAATCCATTCCAGAGGCTATGGGTTGCTTTGTTTTATGAAAATTTTGTCTTACGAAATGCAGTTTCCCATAGGAATGCTTTGGGAATGGATTAATGCATTCCAGAGGCTAGAATAAAGACAAAAATAACCAAGTTTTTTTCCCTAGGTACATGTGAAACAGTTTTTGTTTTGACTTGCAAAGCATCCCATAGGGATTTTTTATCATATAAAGGATGCCTATTTTTTTCTTCCTACAAGTTTTTTTGTCTTACGAGCCATTTGTCTTCTTAATTGCACTGTAATAGCAATTATATCTGTTTCCTGATTACTCAGTCTGCATCTCATTCTTGGCATTGTCCTGCTCAAACAGTACATGAAAAGAAACACACATCTCTCCAAGGCCCTCCGGTTACTTGGTAAGATCTGATTTTGCCTTTCATAGTGAGTATTGGTGCCATGAGCCTGACAGAAAATGAGCTGTGGCACTTTTGGCTTAGGTTTGCTCCTGACAATCTCTTTCATGGAAAAGTCAGACCTTGGCAGCAGTTGGGAGATTGATTCCTCATTGTCCCTGGGATACACTGGTGACTATGAGGGGGATATTCAGACACTGGTTTTGAGTATTTTTCAGAACAGGAATTGTCATTTTTGCACTAGATCTCACGAAAGATTGGGATAATCTTATTCTGTAAATATGCATACCTTTTGTTTGCTTGAATACTAACTGGGGCTCAAAGGGTTTCCTAGTGATTCAAAATTTTTCTGTAAGAACTGGAGTAAAGGAAGAAAACAAGAAGTTGGTCAGATGTGAGCTAGTAGGGGAAAACATGCTGAGGCTAGATGCAGAGAATACCTCCTAACTTCCAAAATACTCATTTGGCCTGCCTCTGCCACCAGGATTCCAATTTTAAAAATCTTGTATTTTCTGCGCAACCCTAGATGTTTATCCTTACAGATACGGATTCATATGGGAAAGGGTTTGTTACATTAATACTGCAATAAAGTTCTCAAAACACAACTTGGAAAAAAGACACAAAGGCAGTTACCTCGTGTCCCCTTCGTCCCTCCTTGCTGTCCCTCTTGGGACCGGTAAAAAAAAAAAAACACCTTACTTCACATCCATAGCATAACAGCAAAAAGTTGTCTTGACCACGCCCCCGGAATCGGGAACAGAGCGTGACAAGCCATACCTGTCCCTGGGCTGGAGAATTCTTTTGTCTCTGTTCCTGTTCTGGGACAAGGTCCCGTGAGGTAACAACTGCCATGCAATGAAGGCAATCTTCCACTTTTGAACTTGCGTCCGTCCATTTCTCTCGTGCTTTTGAGTGCTGTGGATCGACATTTAGAACAGACGAAGCACAGGGGGTGTGGTGCACCTTTTATTTTTATGTTTTTTTCCAAAAATCAGATCTTGTCACGAAACAAGGCTGTGAAGTAACACTTGACACGAGACAAGTAATCATGACCATGAGTAAACGGAAACAGGGACTGAACAGGGACAAAACCATGGGACCGCAAAAAATGCTGTCATGGTACGAATGTAATTGCGGAAGAAGGTAGGACATGAACTAACCCCCAAAGTGATATGGGACTGCCTGGGAAAGAAAGAAGCAGCCTAAATGGAAGGAGAAAAGAGAGGTTCCCCTCCCCGACTCCTTTCCTTCAGAAAGCGGGAGACTGCCAGATTCATGTCACTCATGACTACCAGCACTGCTGTTTCCTTCGGGAAGCAGGAAGCTCCAAGAGCAAACAGATTTCTCTAGGGAAGCATGTGCTATGTCCAGACACAATCTACAGGCAGCTGCCTAACATGGGTGTGACCCTTAATGTTGAGGGGTGGGGGGAGAGACAGATGAAGTGACGCCAGAGAGTGAGAAGACTTGGAAATGCTCTGTCAGGCTGCAGAAGTGAAAATGGCTAGCCTTGCCAACAGTTTGAGAATATGAGAGAGAGGCTGTAATTGGAAAGACTGTCATTGATAGCTGCCAGCAGTCAGCACACTGAAATACCAGAAGCAGTCCAGCTATAGCACTGGATTAGGATATGATTCTGTCACAGAAACATTTGCAAAACACTGACATATTCAGGCTATGTTAACATTCACCCAAAAGTAAAAGATTATTTGGGGGTTCAGATCAGAATTCTGCATAAGGCTGGATCCAAGTGATCAGTGAGACGTCATTTAATCTTATCATCATCATCATCATCATTTGTTATATTTCCTAAAACACACCTGAAGATTCCAGGCAAAAGTCAAAGAAAAACAAGACAAAAAAAGTGGCACCTTAAAAACCAACTTTCATATTTTAGTGTAACGTTTCGTGGACATGTCCACTTCTTCAAACACAGACATATACACTTACATACAACAGCCAATGAATATTTAGTATGAAACGTATATCCCATTCCATATTGTATTGCACACCTCATTCTGCTGTTACATATCTGAAGAAGTGGACGGGTCCATGAAACATTACATTAAAATATGAAAGTTAGTCTTTAAGTTGCCACATGTTTTTTGTCTTTTGTTTTGTTTTGTTTTTCTTTGATTTTTGCCTGGAATTCTTGCACAGACTAACATGGCTACCTTCTCCAAAACTTCTACAAAGAAAGATTTGTGACTAAGTTACACAAAAAGTTTAAAAACCAGTAAAGCCCACATATTATATAAATCTTTCCTAAGAGCCAATTATAGGGCTAAATCATTTGATAGGCAGTCAATGGCAAGAAATGCATACAACTAAGGGAAAGGGTAAAGGGTTTCCCCTTCCCTTGGGCTTTCCCCTATGGAACTGATTGTATGTGTCCTATTTCACTCACAACAGTGTGCAGCCAGGTAAGCAAAGGAGAATCCACTGGAAGGAGAGGCAGAGCTACTGTTTGAATACCCTATGGATCTATGTTTTGCCAAGAGGAAAACTGGCAAGGTTCTTCTTCTTACTAGCCTGCAGGTCTGGGGTCGGCTTTTCAGATCCAGAAATGCCACTTTACCCAAATGATCATGTCTCCAGTGTGCAGGTCAACAATTTGCACGTCCTTATTGATCATGTTCTATTTTGATCACTCAAATGGCCATCAGTCATCAATTTTCAAGTGGTATGCATTATGGATGATGGTGGAAGGTGCTGCTCTAAGAACATGACCATACCAGCACAGCTAGATTTCTTTCATGTTCTCTGTTATTGCTGTTGCTACCTATTTGCTTTTGGGTAGTACCGTTTGTAACTTGGACGAGTAGCGAGATACCCAATATCCAACGCACCATATGCATTTCCATAGCATATAGGAGACTCGATACACCCCATTGCTGCTGCCCAGCACTCTGTGACTAACAGTGCAACCAAGCCAAGATATCAGAAGACATCACCTTCTTTAGTTTTGTCAATTTCTTTGGAGCATTCCATAGGTGGTACCCATCTTCTTGGTGTTTAGGCAGAGTCCAAAGTGGTTGGGAAAGGATTCTGTTGTAGGTCTTGTGTGATGCTATCCATGAATAATATAAAGAGGAGTGGCAACAGTGCATAACCTTGGTGCACTCCAACAATCACCAGAAAACTCTTCAAGAGACCAGCTGAGCATCACACATAGCTGCTGATGCACTTGTATAGCATTTTGACCCAGTTAATGAGTGGTTCTAGCACCTTTTGGTTATGGAGGGCACACTAGCTCAGTTCATGTAGAACATGGTCCAATGCCTTCTCCAAGTTTAGGAATCCCATGTGAAATGGTTGGGTCTTCTCTTGATGTTTCTCTATGAGTTGACAAGTTACAAAGATGGCATAGGTCATTCAGCATCCTTTGACAAGGTTGCATTATGAAGAGTTGCACACTGTTACAAATGAGGCTGCTCCAGAATTTTCTGAAACATCTTCATAGTGATCCATAGGTTGGCATGTCTTCAGGGATTGGTGGGTGCTGAAATTCAGTATTGGAGATCTCACTGAAATTATCTTGCCATAGTTGCCAATTTCCTGTTTCCTCGCAATCTTTTGCAGTCCTTATAAATTATGCACATATATTGTTTAAAGTTTTGGGTGGCCTTCTTTTGTGCTTTGGCTAACTGACAAACGCCCTTCTCCTCTTCTCATGTTTCCAGGAAATATTATAGATCTTGGTAGTGTTCCACTTTGGCTTTGGCAACGGCTCTCTTGGTTGCTTGTTTGGCAGTGACATATTTCTGTCAGTTTTCATCATTCTTATCTGCTTGCCTTTTCTTAAAAGCTCTCTTCTTCTCTTGCTCTTTCTCCTGCACTTGTTTGGTCCACAGCCATGCCTGCTTGTCAGTGTAATGATATTCCAGTTTTGTGATGCTGAGGATTTCCCTGGCAGTGGTGGCAAGTCAATCACAATTCTGATCTACATTTTTTAAAAATGGCCCCACCTTATCCTATCACGTAAAGCTGCAGCCCAGGAATAGTGACTTAATTAATTTTCCCCATGCTGCCCCACCCTACAAATAGCTACTTCTCAACCCCCTTTCTCTCCTCTTGGGGTATTTGTACACGATCCCTAAACTCCACCGCAAATGGCTGCCAGCTCCGGAGTGACAGGGCTTCGACCGGCAGACGGAGGTGAGCCTGCATTTTTTTCCTCTCTTTTTTTCTCCCTCCCCTCACGCAGACAGGAGCAAGGAAGTGCAGAGGGGTGGGGACGCAGGAAGAGCAATGAACCCCCAAGATTAGAGATGGGCACGACTCAGGAAAAAAACTTCGTTTTCGGTTTCGGCTAGGGTCCGATTCGTTTCGTTTCCGTTTTTCGCGAAAAATCAAAAAAATTAGTCGGTTCATTTTTTCGTTTTTTCGTTATTGTTATACTGTTTTTTTGGGGGGTAGCGGGCTCCTGGAGGCACCTCTGTGGGGTGGGTGCCTCCGCCGGCCCGCTATAAAGGGACAGCAGCAGCAGGCTCCAAGAGACCCCTCAACATGGGGGTCTCCCCTCCTCACCTGCTGCTGCTGCAAAATGGCATGCATAACCATATGGATATGCATACCATTTGCAGGCAGTGAGACCTGCTCGAGTACCTGATACCCTGGTACGAGCGTGTCGCCATTTGCAGGCCAGGCAGTGCCACTGCACCTGCTCAAGCACCTTGTCCCACAAGCGGGTCGCACCTGCCATGTCCCCCAAAGAAGGGAATCGTACTTGCGTGTGTAGTGCAATGCAAGTAGATCTGGCTATGGGCTAAGGTGGCTTTAGTCCAAGGGCTAGGGTTAGGCTAATGACGGGTAAGGTTATGGTGGGCTATTGGGTTGCACCTCTGGGTGCCTCTCTGACCCACTAAGAAGACAGTCTGTGACGTATGGGTAAGGAGTCAAGGATTAGGGTTAGGGGGTTAGGGGGCTAGGGCAGGTTTTAGGGGGCTTTTTGGCACATCCCAGAAGTCTCAGTGGCCAAGTGGCCATGCGATTGGTGAGATGGCTCCAAAAATTTGCATGGTCGTCCCCTCCCACATGGCTGGCCAGGCCACTGGGCCAGCCCATCATTGCACACTGCGCAGGTGTAAAATAAAATAAAATAAAATAAAATCAATGGAGGACACAGGAGGAGAGGAGAGACATTTTGTTGCAAGAAAAAACCCACTGCTACTGTGAAAAATCTGGCAGTTTATAAATTTCCGCGTGTTTCTGTTGTGCTTGTGTGTTTTTGGACCACGATCCACACGATTTCAAAAACAATATTGCATTCGATCGCCGCCCCATTTTCGATCCCCCGCCCGCACCGCATGGCATGGCATTGATGGCAACTCGAGTCCGGCTGCCCAGGACGGGGGGAGGCGGGACCCCCCCTCCAGACCAGAAACCCCCCCTCCGGTAGGTGCCCTAGTGAGTGCCCTTAGTCAAACAGGCATTTTCAGCCTGCTTTTTGGCCCGGGAATGGGTGGGGGGAGAGTTTTAAACTTTTTTCCCTGCGCCGTCCGTGCCGCTTGCGTTTGCGGCGGCCGGCGGCGTCTCGGCGAGAGTGGGCTTTTTGCGAGCCTGCGGCGAGTCCCACCAGACCAGAGCAGCCCAGGACAGAGGGGGGGAAGCCGGGACACCCCCCCTCCAGACCAGAAACCCCCCCTCCGGTAGGTGCCCTACTGAGTGAGTGCCCTTAGTCAAACAGGCATTTTCCGCCTGCTTTTTGGCCCGGGAATGGGTGGGGGGGAGACCCGGGGGAGAGTTTAAAAAAGTTTTTTCCTGTGCCGCCCGTGCCGCTTGCTTGCGCTTTGGTGGCCGGCGGCGAGACTGGGCTTTTTGCGGCGGGCGAGTCCCACCACCACACCAGAGCATCCCAGCAGGACGGAGGAGGGGGGGAGGCCGGGCGGGGACCTCAAGAAACCACCCCTCTGGTAGGTGCCCTGAGGCACGGCAGGCATAATTCCGCCTGCTTTTTGGCCGGGAACCGGGCTTTTTAACTTTTAAAAACTTTTTTTCTGTGCCGCTTGGCATCGCGCGCGATCGCGCGATGCAAGTAACGAGCACGAAAAATCAGACCAAATTGTTCGTTCGTCGGTTCGAGCTCGAAGTCTGGCGGAGTAATTCCCGTTTCCGTTTCCGTAGAGTAACGGAAACGAGTAACGGAAACGGAAACGGAAATACCGCTAAGTCGTGCCCATCTCTACCCAAGGTCTCTGGTCCGAATTTAAGTGGCCAGCGGATCTTAGGGGTCATGTGAAAAGGCTAAAAGGAAACACCAAACTACAATTACAGTACTGTACTCTTGCCTGTCTGTACGGCATTCAGAAGAAGAACTGGCCAATACTGCAAGTAGTTTTTGTGGAAGTCAAAGTCCAGAAGCCAGCAGCCCTAGCAACAGGAACACAGCCAATGGTTACTACAACCAAGAAGGCATAATGCTAAGACGCTAAGCAAGGACTCCAAGCACACACACATAGTCCTATAAGCATGGAGGAGGCATGATGTGAGGAAAAACTGGGTATCAACCTCTCAAAGACTTAGAATCAGCAGTATACTGAAGTGTGAAAATTAAGATGTCAATCCAAGCACCAGAAATTTTTTTGAATGGTTAAGAACACTCACACAATAATAATTCACAGACACACATGCCAGAAAACTAATTTAGCTGTAATAAAAGTGAATGATATTTCTGGCAAAGGAAGGACATATAGTCATTGTAAATTAAGTAGAATTGCCTTCAGTGGGTTGAAACAATGAGCTTCTTTTTATTCTGTGTCTTTAATTTATTGAGAACCAGTAAAATACTATACATCTGTTAGTATTTTTATATATATATTAAGGCTTCATTTCTCCAAGCCTTCCATTGTGAGCGCTAAAGAAACGGCAGGGGGTATCTGGAATTTGCAGGTTGTCTGATCTAACAGGCCTTCCTCACCAGAAGATAAAACCTGGGAGAGGGTTATATCACAGAGGAGTAATATATTATCTCCTCTTAGCAGCCTGATATGTAGCCGGCTTTTCTATTGTTCCCTCATTATAAAGGAGGAGACATAGAGCTGTAGCAAGGCGGAGAGGCGGAGGAGGGAAGGAGGAACAGGCCCTTCGGGAAGGCATGAATTTCTCCCTACAGCTATGTTTCTTCCTGTACCAATCAATATGGAATTGGGAGATAAGGGTTTGTAACACCCAGGAGCTAGAGAGTGCATTGTGTTCCAAGCACATACCTAAGGGAGATGTGTGTACAGTTTACTCCCCTTAAAGCTAATGGGAGTCAAGCTTTTATTACAAGGGAAGAGAGCGGATATGTTTTTGCGCCCAGTTTCAAGGCAGGGAGATGCTGGCTGTTTAATTTTCCTCTTGACATCTTTTGGGGACAGTCCGTCATGACTGTTCGCTTGGAGAACGCACGATGGAAAAGAAATGCCAATTAGTGGAGCTCTTCACATTTTAACATCATTCGACAAGCTCACAGCAGCAGCAGCTCTGTGAGCTGACACATGGGCTGGCCATAACAAAGAAGCCTTCCGAAATCTGTGAGGGAAGCCACAACCCTAGTGGGTGACAGGAGCTGAAAAGCCAAGCCAGGAGAAGCTCAAGAGAGGATGTGTATCAGAAAGCAAAGTGTCCTGTCGTGAAGAAAAGGAGTTGAAGGGGTAAAAGCCAGAGGCCGAGTGGAGAGGCTCAAGAGCATGTACAGGTCAAGCATTCTCTCCTCTGGGAGGAACGCATGCCTCAGCTACCAGAAAGGGGATGGAATTGCTCCCAGCTGGGTTCACTCATGTGACATTCATAGCAATTCAACATGCCCTGGGTTGTGATACTTGATGGGTGATGTCAGCAACACACCCGTCTCACCCTTCATTCACCCCGAGGCTCTTCTGCACATTTCCAGCCTGCATTCCATCCATCAATAAATGGGTAATGGCCCTGGTTATGGAGCTGGGCAGAACAGATCCAATGAAAGCAGGGTGCTAAAACCACCAGTAGCGTAAACCAGTCAAAAATCAATCCGTCTAGTAGTTCATCTGCAAATGGAACTGCGAAAAGGAAACATGACAATAGGGAAATGCAGTCTACTGAAAGATGGATCATTAGCATTTTAAGATCTAGGCTGCCGAAATAAAAGCACACAACTGGGTAAATTTTAAGTGGCCACTTAGAACTGTTACACTGTTTTACTCCCATTCCATTTGCAAGTGTTGGAAACAATACAATGATGTTAAAATGTGAACATCATTTTTGCTTCAAAAAGCTCAGTCTCAGGAAATCTATAGGAAAGCCATTTGGAAGCCCATTGTAGGGCACAGTAGGATATACTTAGGACAACAATGACTTTCTAGGCAAGCTTTCTAGGCAAGATTAGACCTATATTAATGGACTGTGTTCTGATTCTGTAAATAAAACTCATTTGGTGGAAAAAAACAGAGATGCTCTCAGATATCACATGACATGCCTTGCAATTCAGGATAATGTCATCCTGGACAGAAACTTCAACATAGTGAATTTCTCTTTTATTATAAAACTATTACATATTTTAAAAACTTCTCAGCCTTTAAAACTGCTGATAAATGCACACCAACAGGTTGGCTGGGCACATGCGCTCACACACAATATTTCAGCCATCTGCCTACTAATAGGATTTTAAAAGAAACTTGCATAAGAAGGATTAATGAACTTTATAAAATCCAGCTGCACATTAAAAACCAATGAAATTGCAATTGCCTCAGCACCTGTCCCACAGAAGCAACAAACCCATTCCACATTTTCACCGATGGTTTTCAATGTTACTGAGTTCTTGATAGATAACATCAAGCTTCATCAGACTTATGGCAACCCTAACAGGGCTTACAAGCTATGGAAGACATTTAAGGAGTGGCTTTACCAGTGCTGCCTTGCTAGTGACCAAGCAAGGTTTTAAAATCAGTTCTCATAAGACATATTCTATCTCTCTATCCCCTATATCGTATACCGCCCAGTGTGGCCCTTGGGCCAGATGGTCTTGTGGTATATAAATCAAATAAATAAATAAATAAATAAATAAATAAATACCACCAGTCCCCAATCTTTTTTGCACAAGGGACAGGTTTTGTTGCTGCGCTGGGCTATTTCTTGGATGTGTATGTATGGGCACAACCCCCCCCCCATACACTGGACCTGTTGTGACCAAAACAAAAACAGTTGAGACAAGTGTGCATGGGAGGAAAAGCCCCACATGGAATGGGGAAGTGTGTGCACCAACTCGGGCATGCACCTTACAGGAAACCTTGCTACCTGTGCAGCCCGGTTCCTACCAGGCCACAGACTGGGACCAGAGTACAGACCAGAGGTTGGGGACCCCTGCACTATACTGTCTACTCATATTTCAATGTGTTTTCAGCCACAGTCATCCTCTGTTACTACAGATTAAAGGCCACATTTTACAGTGTGGATTAGTGTTAATTAGGTGAATATTATTAAATTCTATACCCTAATTCTGGGGGCTGGGGGGAAACTTGCATTGTTAGACTGCAGAATGAACCCTAAATGCATCATTAGGAATGTGAATGACACTGAGTATTTTTTTGTACCCTCTTGTTTATCAGGTTGCCTCCACTTACCAAAACATCTGAGTGAGGAATTTTCAAGCCTGGTGATATACAGTAGTTGACCTTCTGGAAAGAACAAAACAAGGTAGACTATGGTTTTCTGGCAAGGTCTCTGCAGTTTTCACCAACTATCTGATCAAAACGAATGCCCTTTGCCTTTGAGAAGCTGCCCATAGAACAACTGGGCTGATTGTTAAAACAGAAACAAACTAATTCTTAAAAGACCATATAACGGAGCAGCAGCCATTTACTTCATCTTTGTTAAAGCGTTAGTTACAGCTTTCTTGCTTAATTTTGGTGGAAAACAGTTCTCATTCTGGTTCTCTTCTTTTGTCAAAAGTTCCAAAAGCACACCTTGTTCTCTCTCAGGGAAAAGGAGTATAATTTTTCAGTTTCTTGGCCTCACGTGGGAGGACAAGACAAACAAGCATTTCCCGAGCATTTAATAACAACTTCACCCACAATCGTGGTCTAAATCTTTAATTCTGTTAACCAGCTTCATGCAATTCGTAGGCGAAGCTGCAAAATGTACATATGTTCATCTCCAACCCGAAGAAAAGCAGCAAATTAAAATTCTTCAAGCTTAATACAACATTAGATTTACTCTGGTTCATAAATTCTGAAGGTGAAGTTAATCCCTTTTGAACAGAATGAGATTGCTGCAAAGACCCATCCCATGTGCTTTTATTGAAAAATATTGGGGTTATATTCTCCCCCCCCCACTGAGCTCGGTGCTGCATCTTCCATGGAGTGGACACAGTTGTGTCCTCCAGTGTCCATTTGCACTACTTCTAGATGCCTTTGTGAGTCCACTTGATGATGTATTTTTTAAAAAGATACTCTGTCAACTGGTGAGAACTGCTTGTCACAGCACATACTGTTTCCCCACTTACGCATCTTGGATTTAGTGTGCTTTGTTCTGTGACTGGCCAACTGGAAAGCTTAATCAGCAAGTCTAATTGCAAAGCCATATACCTGAATCACTATAAGTGCATAACTTCTGCATGACTTCATACAGGATCAACAGCAAAGCATGCCATACCCACATAATGAACCTATGCCAACCAGGAAATAGATGCAGGCTCACGGTGTAGGATTTTTTTTTTTTAAGTTAGAGCTGAGACAGAGATCAAATTGCATTTGATTTTCAATAGATGGACGCAGCTAGCAGCTGGGGAAGGCAACTGTCATCTCCTAGTTGCAATTAAAACAGTTGGAACTTTTGCTTAATTAAAATTGAGAAACCATGGGGAGCTGTAACAGTGGTTCAAAAGTGCAGTGTTCATGCTTGCATTGGTAGCATGTGTATTAAAACTGGAATGATTAGCATGGCCTCCATTTCAGGGTGACAAACAAATTCATGGGGGTGGGGGGAAGAGAGACACTCCATGAGACATGTTCAGCCAGTTCCTTTCTTGGTATTCTCCAAATGCAAAGTGAGGTCTGTGCTGACTTCTAAAAGTTTTTACGGCACTGAAAATCACAAACACACACACAAACAGCCTTTTCCCATTTGGTCAGAACTACTATTTGTAAATGGCTGCTTTTTTGTTTATAATCCACAATATCCACATGTTTTTATGAATTATTTGCACCGATTTTACGTAAATTGTTATTAGCTACTTGAAGACTTTCCAGCAACAATGACGGAGGGGGGCTCACCCATTGGGGTGAATGCAGCACTGCCCAACCTCAGGCTCAGGAGACCCCAAGTGATTACACTGCTTGCTTCTTTGCAAGTCTTCCCTTTGTTCCCTTCCTGCTGTATGCCGGTACAAACACTTGCCCGCCTGTCTGTGTGCAAATAAATAACCAGTTTGGCCCCTTGGCCCCATCCTGCTATACTGTGCCTTCCATTCCACCAACCACAATGTACAGGAGGCCCTATTACACACTAATCATTTACAAGGCACACAACAGCAATCAAATGCTTCAATTTTCTATGGATCATGTCAATTTTTCCCTTTTAGCATGTTCAGATATAGATCAATATGTATAGAACTGCCGCAAGGCTTCAAACCAGCACCTTTTTAAAAAGGCTTATAGGCCAAACAATTTATATTTTTAAAGGGCCCCACTCATAATTTTTAAGTTCGCAAACTTTAATTTTTTGGCAAATCTGCAAAGGTTAAGTGGAAATGTGACACAAACATATACTGATTCCCTGTGAAAGCATCACTCGGTGACAAGTCTGGGCTTGTGGCCACATGAACTGTGAAACACAGTGGAAAGTCCTTGGCCTTTAATGTTCATACTAGAAAATTTTTCAAAAGTCAAGCCATGCCTAGCATGGCTGCTTTAAATGAAGCGATTGGACAACTTTGTGATCAAAGCATTTAAAAACTATGAAGAGTACAGTATAAGCAAAGCTATTGTATGTATGAATCAAATTTAGGTTATGGCACCACAATATAGAACTTGGATATTTTTTTAATCAGCCCATTAATATTTTGTGCAATTATTGTAAAAATGTTCTTTCATTAGCACCAATAAACATCAACAATGTTAAACTTCATATCAATGAATATCAAATCATTCTGTGTTAATAGGTTTCATTGTTTTGGGGTAATTAATTTGGATGAGTTGGAAATTGGCTATTTTTAGCTTTTTAAATCAACTTCTAAAATGTAATACTAAATTCTACTGATGTTTTAATAGAAATGAGCATTCATTTTTCTGTGCTGTCATGTTACTCCAGAATTTGAGTGGTCCTAATTGGGTTTTTTGATGAATGTGAAATGCTCAGAGAGGGTCTTAAGGTTGCCACCCCCCGGGAAACCAATGAGTTTCCATGGTTAAGTGGGGATTTGAACCCAGGTCTTCTGAGTTTTAGATTGATACTCTGTTCTCTATACCATACTGCCCCAGCAACTGGAAAGACTAATTTAAAATTTAAAATTACAGGTATCTTAATGTTTTCTTTAATCACTGCCAACATTTCCATCCCCATGGTTTAATCACCATTCTCTATTCCTCTTTACAAATATGGATTAACGGTTACTAAATACCTTGGTTTAAGAGCAACATGGCTTAAGAGCATTTTCATTCATTTATTTATTTATCTATCTCCCACAGTCCGATTTTCCTCAAACAGAATCTCTGGGTGGTTTACAATAACAACTTATAAAAACATAATAATAATAATAATAATAATAATAATAATAATAATAATAATAATAAT
>JAHTLZ010000016.1:73803276-73835384 GCA_023846285.1 Phrynocephalus versicolor
ATAATAATAATAATAATAATAATAATAATAATAATAATAATAATAATGATGATGATGATGATGATGATGATGATGATGATGATGATGAAGAAGAAGAAGAAAAGAAGAAAAGAAGAAGAAGAAGAAAAGTGAAGGAGGGAGCCTAGTATACAAAGACAAATACAGTAACCCCCGGACCCACCCAACCTGCAATGCTTGAACATCCGCGATATGCAGAAGTGGGTCGTGTGGGGCCTGGGGGCAGCATGGGGCGATGCGATCACTCCCCACCGCCCCACCGCGCGACTACAAGGCTTCTCGGAGGGGCCCGGGGTCAGCGCAGGGTGATGCGATCCAACGCCCCCCCAAGCGGCCCCAAGGTGCAGGTACTGCAATCCTATGATATAGTGGGACCATAGTACCTGAACCGCGAAATGGCGGGGGGTGACTGTAATGACGACAACAACAAATACCCTGCAAGAGGCAAGACAACTCATGACAGACAAAGACTGAACATGGGGAGGACAAAACACCTAGCAATTGCTAAAGGCATCCCTAAATAGCCAGGTTTTCATGGCTTTTTAAAAGGATGCCAAGGATGGGGCCTGGCGAATCTCGCTTTGCAATTTATTCCATGCCACCGGGCTGGCCACCGAGAAGGCCCGATTGTGTGTTAGAGCTTTACACGCCTCCCTGGGGGTGCCCACCGAGAGCAAGAAAGCCGTAGCGGATTTAGTGGGACAGGCCAGCTCTGACTTTTGGGCGATATGCTCTGCCAGATATTCAGGACCCAAGCCATGGAGGGTTTTGTAAACCAAAACCAACCTTATTCAGGAGGCAGCGGGCAGCCAATGCAGGTGAGCCAGAATTGGGGTAATGCATTCAAACCTGCCCGCACCAACCACCAATCTGGCTGCTGCATTCTGCACCAGCTTCAATCGCTGAACAACGGTCAAGGAGAGCCCCATGTAGAGAGAATTACAATAATCTATCCTCAACATGACCAGCGCCTGCACAACTGTTCTCAAGGAGTCCCCATCAAGGTACGGGCGAATCTGGGCGATGAGGCTAAGGCAATAAAAGGTCGATCTGGACACGACACTTTTCAAGACAAGCAAACATTTCTTCTAAACTTTGCCTTGATCAATGAGCAATGTCTTGCAATATGAGCACTGGAGCAGGTTACATGATCACAAGTGAGCCAATGGCCTCTCCCCTCCTTCTCCTCCCTCCCTCCCTCCCTCTCTCTCTCTCTCTCTCTCTCTCTCTCTCTCTCTCTCTCTCTCTGTGTGTGTGTGTGTGTGTGTGTGTGCTGGATTGTGGGTGATTGTTTGAACATTCAATCTCAGGCAGCCTCAAAAGCAGAGGGGGGAGAAAGGAATGGAGGACTCTTTTGCACCAGCCAGGAATGTGCAGGTTAGGGTTTTATATTTAATTATATTTTTATTTATTTATAATTAATAACCTGCACATATTTTTATTTTTATTTAATTTGTTTTCAACATTCTTATTTTTCACATGATTTCTAGTCCTAGGGCAGCTTGTCAAGTGTGTATAGGGCAACAGATTGCACTTCATTATTGTCACATTAAAAATACAGAGTAAAATCCAGTTGTTAGTGCCACGCAGGTCAGATTCCACAGCCAGGTACATAAACCATGATGTGGACGTGGACTTCTAGCCAACTTCTTTTGTGAGTTTTGGCATTTTGTGTGTACAGTATGTGATCTATGGGACCTCACAATGAATCATCGGAGTTTCCATTATTTCCTATGGGAAAATTTGCTTTGATACAAGTGTTTTGGTTTACAAGCACGTTTCTGGAACTAATTATGCTCATAAACCCAGGTACTGCTGTACTCGTGTTCAAGGTAGGCTTGAATTTTTCAGTAGCAAAAGCATCTTCAACAAACATATACTCATATTAAAGATATTTCCATGAATCTGCCCCCCTCTCCCCACAAAAACCACCAATGCTGCAGTCTTTATTTTAGCTGCCACTAAAATTTGATGGTTTGTTTTTACATTATGAGCCTGTCTCACACTGAAAACTTCTTTATATCTCTTTTTATTGCTTATGCAGAGCTGGCTGAAAATAGTGTTTTTCATTTGCTGCCAAGGCTTCCTGTTCCTTTCCCACAACCCCACAAGGCTTATATTATTTTGCACCTTTTTCCTGAACCAAGCAGGATAGGTGAATGTGTAAAATAATTTAAGAAAACTAAATTCTCTTTTCTGTTTAATCATTTGATTCAAGGTACTCTCTCATATGAGATTGGATTTAAATATTTCAGTCAGTGATGTCTTTACCCTTACAGGACCAGCTTTAGTCAGGGTGAACTGACACACTTCATTTCCCATCATGGAAAAACCAATGTGCTCACATAGCACAAGCCTCCACTATATCTCAGATCCAGTCAAGCTGATCCAGAGCCAGCTCAAGACATTTTCCTGCCTGAGGCAAATGGCAGAAAGGCCTTCCCCTTTAGTGCACTATCAAGCAACTGAAGTATTAGTACCTGCCAGTATAAATGCTGTAACACATCAGAGCATCATCTGTCCCCGGTTATATGCATAGCCTCTACATACATTGTTAAGCACCATGTGTCTTACACCTAGTTCTAAGAACTTTGTTAGTGGGGTTGAAAAATCCAGATAGAATCGTATTGCTTGACTGCTGGCAACCTTAATGCAGAGTTGACATAAAGTAGGGATAGCTGTGCTGGCACAAAACAAATTTCACAATCCATATTGGGGCAATATCTTTACAAGGTCAATCAAAACACACACACAAAAGCATGATAAGCTTTCCAGATTACTGTTGGAGTAGGCTTTTGAGCATAGTTGGCTCAGCAGGAAAATAAAGACATTAAAGCAGAGCTCACCATCACCATAGGTATATTTCCAGTAGGTCAATCCAACAGCATAACAAAATAAAGAAGAGAATTCCCCCCAAAAAATTACACATGGGTTTTCACTATATACAAGCCTCAGCCAATCACAAAGCATTACATCATTTACTTTAACCTTAATGCACATGTGTTAGCCTTCCACAGTTACTCAGCATTTCACACACATGTTCAACATGGCTGTTGATTACCACAAGCCTTGTTTTGGTTCAGCTTGTAAATTATACCTTGACAATTACTATCTTTCATTACACAAGATACTGCAAAACTAAGCAAGGAGGGGGAGGACAGATAAACTCCTTTCATTTTCTCCTAGTTTGATTCTTTATTCTTCCACATGCACATAAAAAGGAGCCCGTGTGTTGTATAGGATGGATACAACTTTAAATTTACCATGAGAACTTATTCTGTATTGCCCAAGATGAAGGACCAAAGGTTTAAAACTTTCCAACTCACATTAAATATATGCCTTCCCCGTGTGACCTTTAACAGTTGATAAGGTTCATTTATTGCCCCCACCTAGTATTATATTCTAAAACTTTATTTATTTATATATGTTACCCTGTCTTTCTCCTTAAAAAGGACACAAGGGAGCTTACAACACTGAATATATTTTTAAAGTTGGACAATAAGTGTACAATGGTTTTTATCAACATTCAAGACAATACTTAAAGCTAAGAACAATGAAAGTGAAGAGGGATCTTGCATCATTAAAAAGGTAATATTAAATCTTAGAACAGTAAGAAAACAAATATAGGGGGAAATGTCATTTTATGATATGGGAAACAAACAAACAAAAATAGAAAACACAAGTAATACTACAAATCCAGTCCAAACAGTAATGCATAACAGTCCAAATGAAAATAATAGAATAGTGAAGTTGGAAGAAGCTTATAAGGCCATCAAGTCCAACTCCCTTCTCCATGCAGGAATACAAATCCAATGATATCTGCCAGGTGGTTGTCCACCTCTTGAGGTAATTGGTTCTATTGCCATCCTGCATTAACAGTTAGAAAGATTTTCCTGATATTCAGCTGGAAAGCTGGGCTCTCTTAACTTGAGCCCACTGTTGCACATCCTGCTCCCTGGGACAATCGGGAACAGATCCTTACTCTCCTCTGTATGACAGCCCTTTAAATATTTGAAAACTACTACCATATCACCTCTCGGTTTCTCTAGGCTAAACATGCCCAATTCTTTCAGTCTTTTCTCATAGGGCTTGGTTCCCAGTCCGCTTGATCATCCTTGTTGCTCTCATCTGAACTTGTTCCAGTCACATTAACAGGTAGCTAGTTCCTGAAGGAAGGCTTGTTTGAAGAGAAAGGTCTTTGCCTACTTGTGGAAGGACAGCAAAGACGGGGCCAGCCTGGCCTCTTGTGGGAGGGAACTACAAAGTCTGGGAGCAGCAACAGAGAATGCCCTCTTCCATTTCCCCACCAAACATACCTGTTGACTGAGAGAAAGGCCTCTCAGTACTTTGGATTGTGCCCAGAAACTGACTGGCAGTCAATGGAGCTGCTGTAACAAGGGTGTTGTGTGATCTCTGTAACCAGTCCCAGTTAACAACCTGGCTGCTGCATTTGGGACCTACTGAAGTTTCCTGACACTTTCTACCAGTAGCCTTGCATACAGTGTGTGCAGATGATTTATGATCAAGCCCTCCCACTTGCTTACTTTTCTAATAGCTCACGTGCCACAGAGTTTATCTGAAGCAGTTTTGTTTCTTTGGGTAAATATGTCTTTCTGCGCTGAAGTGTAGAAAGGTGTTATTTTGGGTTCCTATCCAGCCCATCATCTTCTTCCTTTGTAGGGCAGGGAAGGTCCCTCAGACCTCCCCTTGCAATGAGTGCAGAAAAACAATCTGTACAGTGATAAATGCTAACTCCTTGCAACAATACATGCCACAATTAAGATAGGAAGGATAAGTTTCACAAGGTGGAATTTGCAAGTCAATTAGAAGCAAAGTGAAAAAAAAAGAACTGATTCAAATACCTGATTGACAGTACGTATTAACTAAACATAGCTGTGTGAAATGCATTGGCATTTTGCCATGTAGTTCACAATGTGAACCAAATAAAATATTATGACAATAGTGACTGTGCGCCACCAAGTCACTTTTGAATCATGACAATCTTTCTCAAGTCACCTCTAAGTAAAAGGACTCAGAGAAGTGGTTTACTATTGCTTCTTTCTGGGGGCGCCCTGGGAACTGTATGCTGACTGTTCTACAAGACACACTTGTAACTTGATCTCCTGACTCTGGGCCAAGTGGCCCAACTCACTGAATTATTCAACAACTAAGTAGGGGGAGGGTGCAACCCACAGCTGATGTAATGGTAGGAATTTTATATGAGGGACAGGAAAGAGTAAATCTGAGAGTGGAGGACTACAGTACCACACTAGGGAAGGGCCTTGGGTCTTCCCTGCAGATGAATGCTAACAGAGATATGTGATTCCCTTCATGTAGGCTTTTCACACACATTTTGGCTCTGCACTTTACTACATGGATCATATTAAGGAATACTATCTGGAAACTCATTATGATTGTATTAAAACACATATTAGTATAACTTCGGTTAATCCAAATGGGCAACATTTTTGTCCCTTTTGAGGACCACATTCCTCGGGGTCATCTAGTGATAAGTATTGTATTCAAATATAGTTTAAATAGCCATTGCCAATAAAGTGGTTATACCAATATATTCAATTACACTCATATATTCTGCTATAACACTCAGCAAAGCAAAGTCATTGTAGATAGAATGGCAATTTAAGTATAATCAATAAGCAGTCATTGTAGATAAAAGTGACTGGTTACTAATTACTTAAACATATATATATATACATATGTATTTCTTTTAATAAGCCACAGAGCATAAGAAAATGGCTGGAGTTTGGTTCAAGAAAAGCATTTCAGTCTCTGTCTTTCCCCCCAACTCCAATAAGTAAAAGGCAGACACAGCTTGCCTTGAAATTCCATTCCCATGTATACTGAAATAGCAATCAGCTAGGACTGCTAAATGTATCTTTCTGTGGAACAATGAATCCCTGTAAGCAGGCGGGAGCATCTTGACGCAAGCGTGACTATGGTAGGAGGACTATTCTACAAGATTGTTTCTAACTAGCAAGTATCCTGTGTGAATAAGCTAGAACTGTTTCTCCTCGTTAGAATATGTGCTGCAGGTGCATGTTATCTTTTTACATAGAGGCGGGGGGAAGAGCAGAATGGAAGTTGATAAAAGTTTCGTGTTCCTATTGTTCGGGGCCTCAGAATTTTTCCCGAGCTATCGGGCTGAGTGCCATTTCAGTAGTACTGTGTGAAATAAACTTTTCTCTGCTTCTAAAAGCCTTGGAGGAATTCTTCTTCCTAAACCCCAAGGGAGCGCGGTGAAATTTTGAACCCGTTTCTAACACTAGTGGGGTCCAAATGATGATGTCAGATCTTTGGGAAATAAGTTTTTTGGACCACTTGTCACAGACCTCTCACTCTATCAGTTCTTTCCTTTCACCTAGGGAAAATTATGCATGACTCTTCAGCCATTCTTCCTCTATTGGCAACTGAATGATAAGTCCCATAAAATCATATCCAACTGATGGTGAGCCCAATGGGAATCCTCCAAAATTATTGGGTTAAAAATAAATTTGAAACGATTTTGAACCTTAGTTTTCATGTAGCAGCCCCCAGGCAGTTTGGGCTGGAAAAAGTAGACCTTGGCCTGTTCAAAGTTGGACAGTCCTGCTCTAGAATGATCAGTGTTTCCCAACCTTGGTAAGCCAGGTGTTCTTGAACTGTAATTCCCAGAAGCTTTCACCACCAGTTGTGCTGGCTAGGGTTTCTGGGAAATGCAGTCCAAGAGCACTTGGGTTACCAGGTGTAAACCACATCACAAGGCACCTATATCCATAAATCAGGTTATTTTCCATAGATGTGGCCCACAATCCACAGAGGTGAGGGTAAGCAGGGTCCATGGGCACAACCCTTCTCTCCCCCTGACACTATTGTTCGTTGTATGTAAGATAATAAACAGAATCCCTGTAACACTGCAAACAACGGTATAACAGATGCAACAGAACACTACGCATCCCATCAGCAGTCTAAGTCATAACATAGAAGCTGTCATACGAAATCTCTGCATGACAAACATTAACACGTAGACAAGCCTTCGGTGTTATAAAATAACTGAGTAGAAGCATACAAGCCATGGTTATTGTTCTGTAATATTAAACACAGTGAAATTACAGCATGCTTATGTACTACATACCACAGAGCTTGACATTTTCACTGCTAATGTCATCCATAGCTTAAGGCTTTTCCCCAATAAATCAGGCAAGTTCTCTCCTGCTATGTTCAGGCAAGGTTAGAGACTTATAAGATTTATTTTATGAAGCCGTGTCAAAACTGTAACAAATCTCTTGTACCTACTGAAACATTTGTCAAGTTCCTAAGTTAGGAAGCCAAAAACTCAGTAATCAAGCAAATCAGGGCAGCCTGTATCGATGCTAAGGGATTGGCAAAGAAAAGGCCAACAGAAACCCCAATGGAGTCACAGTCACAGACCAGTACTGCCAACCACCACCACCGCCACCATGTAGACAGCAGGGTTTTTTTTCCCGCTGGCAAAGTCTACCACATGGTGGTTGTATGGGTTCAAGAGCAGTGTTACAGGCAAAAAATGTACAATAGTTAGGCGTCTCAGGGAGCTAACACCTACTGTAGAGAGACCTCTAAAGATAAAACTCAGAGATGGGCCTTCTCAAAATAAAAAAATACTTACTGGCTTCTGGGAGGAAAAGGAGGGCGGAATGGAAAACCAGGTGCTCTAACAGTAAGACACCCCCGCCCCCAATATTCAGCTGAAATCTGGCTTCCTGTATACCAGTGATTCTCAACCTGTGGGTCCCCAGATGTTCCCGGACTGGAACTCCCAGAAGTCCTCGTCACTAGCTGAGCTGGCCAGGATTTCTGGGAGATGCGGTCCAAAAACATCTGGGGACCCACAGGTTGAGAACCACTGCTGTATACTGTGAGCCCATTTTTATGTATCCTGCACTATGGAATGACAGAGAACAAATCCTGCCCCCTGAAAGATCTCTGAAAAGTGCTATCATATTTCCCCCCTTCTTTTCTCAAGATTAAACAAGCCTAGGCCATAATTTTCCTCATAGGGTTGTGTCTCCAGTCTCCTTTTTTCCTTATTGCCCTTCTCTGAACCTATTCCAGTTTGTTTACACCCTTCTTAAATGTGTCCAGGACTGTTCAAAGAACACAAGATGAGGCCTAACCAGTGCTGATGGAACAACCTTCCGAGTGAAATCTGCCTGGGTCCCCTCCTTGGGATCCTTTAGAAAAATTATTTAAAACCTGGATGTATTTAAAACCTGGAAGGCTTTCCCACAGACGTAGCTGCAGCGATTACCCAGCTATCTAAAACCTAATATTGAATATTTCCTAATGATAATTTTACCTTCCCACCTAATGTAACATTACATTTATCTTGTTTGAATCTGTTCGTATGTTGTTGTTAATGTTTAAACATGAGAGGGTTTTTTTTTTCATTTTTAGTTTATTAATTTTATTGTGTAGCTATTTACCCCTGTTGTACATGTATGTATTATTGTTGTAAACTGCCCGGAGTGGCCTTGTTGCCAGATAGGCAGTCTAGAAGCCTAATAAATAAAATAATAACACAATGATAATACAATAGGCGCATCTCTCCATTTCCCTGCTAAAACACTACACCTCTTGAATTTCTGGCTGATACACAGCTGAGAGCAAAAAGTGACAACTTGAACACTCTCTGTGTGTGTGTTTTAAAGCAAACTCCCTTGGCTGTTATTTTGTAGATCCAAGTTTTGGTTTCTATTCTTACCCCTACAAGGTTAATACTTATTCTCAAAAACAATCTTGGAAAAGGCCACCATTCTTGCTTTTAAGATTAAAAACCTGCTTTTGGTGCATTTTCTTCTCTATGCAAAGGGAAAAAAGAATTAAAGTGTAATGACTCTCAAACTCACCATCTGACAGTGTGTGCTCAAACTCAGTCTGCTAATAATAAGCCTAAGTTTATGAGGCATGGAGGTGTCTTATACAGCTCTTCCTTTACCCCTGCTGCCACATTTAATCATTTGTCTTTATAGAGAGCTGCAGTATAAAGCCTGAGCAAACAACGGGCCACAAGAAGATAAAGGATATTAAAAACATAGAATGGGAGGGGAAAGACATGACGTCTTTCCTCAAGTTCTTAAGGAAAAAGTGTAACAATAGTAGCACAACAGGAAGTTCAATGCATTATGTGCCTCCGCTAGTATACATTCTGGGCTAGGTGTGAGTCTTTTACAGCCTTGATATATAATAATTACAGTAGCTTGATCTCTTCATCAAAGAGGTATTATTATTATCATTCAGTAAAGATCTTTATAATCCTAAATTATACTCTGAGGTAACATCCCGATTCACAAGGTATATCAAGGGCCACATTTTCCTATATGAGACCAACTGGCTTGTAAGATGTTTGGACAAGGACCCTTCTGGTAACCTTACTATCCTCAGAGGACATAACAGAAGGCCTCCTCTCTAATATGTGTGACCCAACTATGGAATTGCCTGTCAAGAGATGCCAGGTTGGCCTCCTCACTATTGTTTTTTATGCCTATGGGTTAAGCCTTTACTGATGGACAAGCTGTTCCCTGGCAAGTGACTAGCTTCCAGGGAAGGACTTTTGATATAGAATGCTGCACGTCTTAAAATCTTCTTTAATGAGTTTTTAATTGTTCTAAACAATGTTTAGCCATTAATCTAAGAAATATGTTTTCCTCCTGTCTAAAAAGCTAAACTGTAACTTTTATTAAGAGCCTGAACAACTCTGAGTTATTTTAAAAAAAAAAAAAACACTTGAAGAGAACAGAGTAGAAATGAACACATTTGTTGAATTCTACCACTGTGGTGGCAAGCTATCAAATGGTGGCCTCATTCAGAATGCCCTGTGGGGCCACAGACATGCTTCCTATGCTCTCCTTATTTTGAAATCTCCGCTTGTCACTAGCTTTTATCTGCCAAATACCAACAAAGAAAGAGAGAGGTGGTCCTCCACCAATAGGCAAAAGGCTCCTACTACAGGGAACAGACCGAAGTTGTTTTCACTCCAGAAAGAAATCAAGCTCAGTAATGGTTACATCCAATCCTTTAAGTAATTACTGAATATCAGAATCAGCAGTCCTGACAACTTCCTCTTGTTAGTATGTGAATGAACCGTTATATGGAACCAGATTTCATCTATAATTCAAAACTGAACAAATACAAGCTGTCAAGCTCTTTTTGTGAAATCTTAAGGTGATGCAAACAAAATTATTGTGAAAGAAATATGTCCCTCAAAAGATACAGCCACCTCTACATCTAGAGCAAGGTTGAACAATGGTTCTTTCCTCCTGGAAAGATAATAAGCTGAATGCAGCGGGCACCAGTTTGAAAAAATCTTTTTGACACTTCTCAAGGTAAATGACAATGGATTTAAAAAATAATATTATTTAAAAGAAGCATTCCTCAAAAGGGAAAGGGAAACATAGGGTAGAATTCACAGGGGATCCTACTTCTCCACCTTCTTAACCCACGTAGCTCAAGTGAAAGCTTCAATAAAATCCTTGGCACTGAAAAACGAGGTCTTTTTTGCTAAAAATTAACAATATGGGCCTGTCGTATAGTAAATTAAGTCTTCTTGTAGGATTCCACACTTATTGCCTTTCCAGACCCTGAGATAAATTGCTTTCAAAATTGAGCTTGTCAAGTCAACCCGTTTACTTCTGAATGATTACAAGAACACGTGCACTCTGAATTAATTTGCTGCACTTCCCCACCTTTATTTTGGCCATCTTGAAGATTTGGTGTCACAAAAGTAGCAGCAACAGTAGCTTGCTTCCTGCTCAGTAATAACCCCTAAATGATCATAGTGGCATAAGTATTTATTATGCATACATACATGAGCATCTCTCTGCACCTCTATAAATATCTATCCATGCCACAGTCACTTACAGAACAGATGTCAGCAGATGAAATCAGAAAACAAGATGAAGTGTAATAAAGACCAGCCAGCAAGATAATTGGATGGAATTTCAGTTGCCAAGTCAAAGATTTATACTGCAGTTTCTATACCATCCTGCGTATTGAGCACAATAAGGACACGGGGAAGAATACAACAGCTAGAAACTCAAATTGCCAGTACTTCACTGTGAATAAAGAATTCTGTCATTATAACCTACAGGCTACTTCAGGGAGAAATGTAAAAAGCTACACTTTAAGCAGCAAGCAATGAAATGCATCTTATATTTTATTTTAAAGGTAGAACATATCTTTACAATAGGGAGAGCCTGGAAAAAGCAATTTAAATAAAACATTAAGAAGAGCTACATTAAAATCTTACATCCTCACCACACACAGACACACAGACACACAGACACACAGACACAGACACAGACACAGACACAGACACAGACACACAGACACACAGACACACAGACACACAGACACACACACACACACACACACACACACAAACCTTAGCCTTTTTTCATGTCTACAATCACAAACTTTTGGAATCTATACTCCATTCCAAATGTCAAAAAAATTCCTTCCACACAACAAAATTTTAAATACAATGGAGTTCTTGTAAAACACCCTGAAAATAGGTCTTTTTGTTATTTATGTTAACATTCTGATCAAGGGACTGATAAGCCAAACACACAATTTCTTCTTACTATCAGTGGCCATGTTCAAACACAACACTAATCTAAGATTTGTTGTAACCATGGTTTGTTGAAAAAGGCAGGGCCAATCTTGCAGACGAGAAAAATAGACATGTTGTATTTGGCCAATTCTTGGTTTGTTTTCCTTCAGCTTCTTCTGCCAATACTAAAAGGAAATGAACAGATAGTATCCTAAATATCCAAGTAGCAATAAAGAACTATTTCATATGTATTTTCACAGTAAGGATTTGAGAGGGAGGTTTTTGTGACGGTGGGTGAATTGCCTTTGTAAGGAGAATTGTGAGGACCCTTGTGGCGCAGTGATCAAATGCCTGTACTGCAGCTAAAACTGTGCTCGAGACCTGGGGTTCAATCCCAGGTAGCCGGCTCATGATTGACTCAGCCTTCCATCCTTCCGAGGTCAGTAAAATGAGTACCCAACTTGCTGCGGTGGGGTGTAGCCTGCATAATTAAAAACTGTAAACTGCTTGAAGTGCTATGAGACAGTATATAAGCAGAACACTTTGCTTTGCTTTGTTGGAAGGTCTCCACTTCTGTTTCTGGGTGTTTTGTTTTTTTGTTTTTGGGGTTGTTGTTTTTTGTTTTTGTTTTTGAGGGAGGCACATTAATTTTCCCCATTGTAATACATGTTTTGATGGGGGTTTTTCTCCATGTGGGGTGTATGTTTTATCATTTGGTTTGTAAGGATATTACTTAAGGCATTTTTGACTTTTATCCCAATAAGGAACTCATGTTTGGTCTTTCAGAGGTGAATGTGTTTTTTTGTTTGTGTGGGATTTGGATTATGGGGTGTGTAGTTCTTTTATGGCAGGCATGTCCAACAGGTAGATCATGATCTCCCTGTAGATTGCGGAGGAGTCAGCGGCAGATGGCCAGCTCGACTTGGCTCCATATCTCCAGCAGCTCACCCAATCACTAGGAGAGAGTTCATGCCGGCAGGTCATCTGCCCACGGCTTGCCACCACTGCTGATCCTTTGCCTTTCTTTTTCCCCCGCCTGCACAAATCTTGGCTGTGGATGTATTGGGGCACTTGTTCTTGTGCCAATAGTTTGTGAGTGCCCCAGGGAGCCGCTGCTCATGTCCTGCAATGAGACGCCAGAGGTCCGGTGTCATACCTGGTTTCCTGCCTCTCAGAATCAACCATTCCTGTCCCTGCCCCAATACCCCTTAGAAGTGTGTTACATACCAGGTGATGTCCAATCATCAGGACATTACCTGAATACATTTACCATATTAGTTGTGTCATGTGCTGTCTATTGGTCACTTTATAGTTCGATTTCCTTAAATGTTTTTGGGCAGACACAAAAGTGTCAAAATTTTGGTAATTTTGGTGGGCTTTTACAATTTTTTTCTAACTTGCCTATACCTTGCCTTTGAATTGGTTCAAGCCACTGTGACTTTTGCTTGCCTCTGCAATTTTATTTTGCCTAGCCTTTGAGTTGATTCTACACTGTGTGCAGGTTAATAAATCTCATGTGGTGGTATTTGAACTTGTTTGGTGGTATTTGATTTCATCTGGTTTGCTGCCAGTATGGTGAATTCTTATTTTTACTTTTAGAACTGACCAGATTCAGCCAGTGAGGACCAGATTCAGCCAGATTTATACTTTTTAAATCCTTTGAAGGATTTAAAAATAAGAAAGAGATCATAGCTGCCATTCAAGATGTACAATTGTCAAGAAATACCATTGTGTGGTAAATAGAAAAGATGTGTGGAAACACAACTGAACAATTGTTGGAGGATGTTTCAAATTGTGTTGCTATCTCACTCCAAATGGATAAATCTACAGACATAAGAGAAATCGCCCAGTTACTAGTCTTTATCCAGACGGTTTTTGAAGACTTCAATGTTAAAGAAGAACTACAGTGGTGCCTCTACTTACAAGTTTAATTCTTTCCAAATCCATGTTCATAAGTCGAACAACTCATAAGTAGAGCAGCCGTATCTAAAAATTAAAAAAAGTAAGCAGAGCAGACTGCATCTAAAATTTGTAAGGCAGTTAAAACACCAACGATTTTCTGCTCTTAAGTCAAATTGCTCATAAGTAGAGCCAATCATAAGTAGAGGTACCACTGTACTTGGAATTTTTTCTTTAAAAGGAAGAACTACCAGTAAGGAAACATTCAGATCTTTCCATTCTTTTGTGACAAAGTGTAATCTTTCATTGCATAGACTTGTTTCCATTACTATTGTTGAAACAAGAGCAATAACAGATGAGGTGAACAATTACATAGTCCTCTGTAGACAGTATGAAGACTTCCCAGATTTCTTTCTTACCATGGCATCATTCACCAGCAAATTTTGGCAAGCAAGAGACTCAATACAAAGACTGTCATGGACATCACTTTCAAAATTGTAAATTCAGTTCATGGAAGATCACTTCAAAGACGGCTTTTCCATTTTACTCTTGATGAAGGGGCAGAGGAAATCATCTTGCACGTAGATGTAAGGTGGCTAAGGAGGCACATATTTCTGCAAGGATTTCATGATTTGCTGAATGAAATAAGGTTTTTGAAGGAGCGGAGAGCCAGACAGAGAAGATAGGTGGTTTGAGAGAGGAAGGGAAGTCATTCATGTGAGTATTGAAAACCCTCTCTCAACAGAGGTGGGGGACTCAGGCACAGTCTATCTGCCACTTACCAGGCTGTGATTTCAACGATACCTAGACAAATCAAAAATACTTCACACCTTCACCACCAAGGCCATAGCTAACGACACATACTTTATGGGCTTCAGCACTTTAGGCCATTGTTAACCTTAAGGCGATTGAGACTGTGGTCTACCTAACGAGCCTATTCAGGCCACTGTTCATCTTATAAGCCTATTTCAGACCAGGATAACAAGAGGTCAAAATGGAGGACTCGCAACTAGCTTTCTTCAGACTGATGAAGCTGTTTGGATGAACAGCGAAACGTTTCGATTTCTCAAGAAAAAGAAGTCCAGTTGCCAAGACTGGACTTCCAGATAAACTTACCTGGATGACTGAGAATCTTCAGACAAGGAGAGGGGAGATGACAAAGCAGAGTTGGAAGATGAGGAGTGGATATATGATTTGGCATTTCTTATTGCAGGTGAACTAAGTGATATGAGCCTTGAACTAAAAGGTAAAAACAAAATGCATTGGCGAGATGATCAGTAGTTTCATCCTATAACAGCAAATTTGAGCTAATGATGACTGACCTTGCAAACAACACTTTTGATAATTTTCCTTACATGCAGGACCATTTGGGATAATATCCAAATTTGGTTTTTCAGAACAAGAAGTATGTGACAGAAATCTGCTCTGTTATCCATGAATTCAAAAACATTTCATTCAGCCAAAAAAAAAAAAAATGGAAGAGTTGTGGAGTACTTGTCCTGCCCACTCAAAGTAGATGTGGACATTAAAGAAACTGGTGCTGCTATCAGTAAAAATATTAACCCTTAAAATGACCTTTTTCTCAAGACCTGTGGTGAGCAAGAATTGTTTTGGAAGCTAGTGCCTAGAGACAAACTTCCCAACTTGAAAAGATGCAGTGAAGCTGTACACTCCTGTTTTGGTTCAACTTATCTGTGTGAATCTGTGTTTTCCCATCTGAAAAAGAGTACAAAACATTCCAACATGACAGACGGACATCTCCAGGATTCCCTGAGACTGGACCTCACACAATATTCACCAAACTTCAAAAAGCTGGTGGATGAAATGCAGGCTCACATGTCTCACTAATGAATGAGAGCGAAATATTAAATATTGTGGAAGATCAGCCTAGATCAATACTTGACCTAAATTTAACACAAATTATTCAATAAAAGCTAAAGAAAGGTATTACTCAATAAAACGTTAAGGAAAAAATGTACTTTTCATTTCCCCTCACAGTTCTTACTGATCTTCATTTCTCTGTTTTGTTTTTGCTTAATTTGCTTCACAACTGATCACATCCAAATATATCCAAATATATGACAGAAGGTTCATACTTTAATTATTGAAAATTTAATTTGAAACTAATTTGAAACTTAATTTTCATGGTGGTAGATCACCGGCACGTTTGCCCGGGAAAAGTAGATCATGACCTGTTCAAAACTGAACATGCTTGTTCTATGGAATGTGTGGAAGGTTTGCTGAGGGATGTGCATTTTTTAAAAAAGAAAGTTGAGGTGCACCACTGTCTCCTACAGAATGCTATAACCCCAGCTGAGATCATTCTACACGGGTGATACTCTGGACTTATAACCCAAACCCTTGTTACCCTAGGTTCTTAGTGGACCTGAGCAGGCAACACAGCACTGAGAACCAGAAGGCTCCAAACCATCCTATAAGGTGTTTTCTATCAAAAGCGGATTACAGGGTTAATAAAACGTTGTGGAAGGAGGGAACCACTCAGAAGATAATATGTGCTCAAAGCACTTTACATAGACTGTATTATCTCCCCCACCTTGACAGTAAATCTGTTAGCTATGCCAGCATGATCAATAATCTGCCACTTGGGGTGAAGGGAGGGGCAGACATTTGCCCATCTAGGCCCACCTAACGAGTTAATAACTCAATTAATATATCAGGAAGGGACTTCTTCCTTTACTAACTTTACCATATCCACCATCTGTACTCTATTTTGTTTTTGTTATAGGGACCTGCAGCTTTTAATGTACTGAGGTGGCAACAAGGGGAATTAATTATGCAGTTGCTCTTTCTAAAACCATCAGAACCAAGAAAAGGTCATGTGAAGTGACTAATCTGAACAGGATGGGATACAAATCACACTATGTATTTCCAAAGGGAAAACTATTTCTTTAAATAGGCAACAGAATTAAAGCATGTTGCAATTTTCCAGTTTAACAAATTGTTGTTGCTCTTCCTAGGTCACTTTCATAAAACCATTACACTTAGATACAATGCAGCTATAGCATTGCCATATAAAGACATCTAAAATAAGATAACAAAATTGTATTATTCATTCATTCATTCATTCATTCATTCATTCATTTTAGAGTATTTTTACCTCACCTTTCTCCTTGGAAAAGGACCCAAGGCGGCTTACAGTAATGAGGGATAATATACAGTGCAGTACAGTTAAGACATGTTCAAGTATTTGAGAACAAGGAATTGATGGACATCTTACAGCATTAATAGACAACATTACATTAAAGCTACACGGTTAAAATACACATGGTCGTCCATCATTCAGGAAAAGCTCGCCTGAAGAAAAAGGTCTTTGCCTGTTTCCAGAAGGACATCAGAGATGAGCAGTCCTGGCCTCTAGTGCAGGACTTTTAGAGACCGAATGCCCAAACTGCAATTCAAAACCTAGTAATATTTATGCCAAGTGCCAATACAGTAATTCAACCTGTATACAGGTGGCTATGAAGGGATGATGTCAGGTGCCCACAGAAAGGGCTCCAAGTGCCACCCTTTGGCACCCGTGCCATAGGTTTGCCATCACTGCTCTTGTGGGATGGAGTTCCAGAGTCTGGGCGCAGCAGTTGAGAAGGCCCTTTCATGGGTTTCCACAAGGTGTACCTGTGAGGGTTGTAGGATGGAGAGAAGAGCCTCTCCTGATGACCTTAACACCCAAATCAGTTCATAATGTGCGGTTCAATGTTTGAGGTAGCTAGGACCCAGTTCGTATAGTATAGTGCTTTGTAGATCAAGGTCAGCAACTTGAATTATGCTCGATAGTTGATTGACAGCCAGTGCAGCTGTTTTAATAGGGGTGTAATGTGATCTCTGTACCTCGCCCCAATCGGCAGTCTGGCTGCAGCATTTTGGACTCGTTGAAGTTTCCTGAGACTTTTCATCGATAGCCCCACATAGAGCGCATTACAGTCGTCCAGCCGGGACATCACTAGGTTATTTATCACTGTGGACAGAGCTGGTTTCTCAAGAAAGGGGCATAACTTGCATACTAGCCTTCATTGTGCAAATGCACTCCTGGCCACAGCTGTGACCTTGGCATCCAAGCTCAAGGTTGAGTCCAAGAGCATCCCCAAGCTGTGTGCCTGGTTTTTCAATTGGAGGGGGATCCCACCCAGTACAGGTTGCATCCCTATCCTTTGTTCTCTCTTTTGACTGACTAGGAGCACCTCTGTCTTGTCTGAGTTTAGTTTCATTTTGTTCATCCTCATCCAGTTCATTACTGCAGCTAAACACTCATGTAAAGTTGAGATAGTAGCTGCCTTAGAGTCCGGAGGTGACGAGAGGTAGAGCTGCGTATCATCAGCATACTGGTGGCTCCTAACCCTAAAAGATAATCTCCCCCAGTGGTTTCACATAGATGTTAAATAACATAGGAGACAGAACAGAACCCTGGTGAACTCCATAGGTCAGCAGCCATGGTGTCGAACATGAATCACCTAACACCACTTTCAGCGTTCTTTCCTGCAGGAAGGACCGGAGCCACTTTAATGCAGTACCCATGATTTCCATTTCAGAGAGATGAGTCAGGAGGATACCATGGTCTATAGTGTTAAAAGCAGCTGAGAGGTCTAGCAAAACCCAAAAGCAGACAACTGATAATTTGATATATGACCACCTCCCACCCCTCACCCACAGCAGGAAGTGGTGGAAGATGCACAGAAAATGGCAACAGTGATACCAGAGGAGGTGTCACCAGTGACACCAGAGGCACAAGCACCAAAATTTGGATTCAAAATTCAGATTTGGAATTTGGAATTACAGCCCTTCAGAATGAAATTTTTTTAAAAAAAATCAGCATTCCCAGATACCTGAAACACTGTTATTGTCCCCTTCAGAAAAAAACACAAATAGATAAAACATGTCTAATAGATAAAACAACAACAACAACAACAACCAATAATGCCTAGGGGTTATAATTTGGCAGTAATGGGCATACTGACTGAACATTGAATACTGGGAATGCTAGCAGGAAATGGCAGCAACTTTGAAGAAGCAGAGGACAGGTTGGACTGGGGAGTGGGCAAATACCCTGAGCAGCACTAGCACGCAAACTCGAGCAGCAAAGAGCCTGTGGTGGGTGTGCCACCAGCAAGGGATACAGCACATCTGGGTGAGTGAGCGCCATACTGGAGTAGCAGCTAGAAGAATGAAAGAGGCAGCGGGGGGGTGGGGTGTCAACAGAATAAAGCATGACACACCTACCATAGTGCTATAAATGAAGTGTGTCATTCTCTCTTACTTAAAAGGGGGCCTCAAAGAAGCCCAGCAACGGTAGGTTGACCTTAACGAAAATACATTTTTTCCACAGGTCCAGGTTCCAGACTCCTTCCCAGCCCAGAAAGGTAAGGGGTAGGTCTCTTTTGGCTTGCTGGGCTCCTGGATATCTGCATGGGTGTCTTGTATTTTCTTTTCTCTGGAGGACAGGCCACTGCCATGCTTGTCAAGAAAGTGTGCCAGAAAAGTTGTCTTGTTCTGGCAGAGGTGAGGGACTTGAACTCTAAAATACAACTGCCAGTAATGCTTTTTAAGGTGCTAATAGCTTCTAATGTCTTATACGGGAGATTTGGCTCTCTACCACTGGAGACTCGGTTATGTCCCTGTAATTCAGGGACCATTGAGTCTCTGGTGCATATAATCTTATATTGCCCACTATACAAGGACATCCGTGCTTCTCACCTAGAGCCACATCTTGCTAGACTTCCTGGTCGTCAGGATGAGGTCATTTTACATAACCTTTTGTCAGGCTCGGATAAAACCCACACTAGGCAGATTGCCATATTTATCAACTTGTTAATCCAGCAACGCAGGCCACAGTTACTCAATGGGCCTTTTGCTTAATACCCCCAGATATAGTCTGTTTATTCTGGATGGTCTACAGTCGACTATGGCTGGATAAATATAATGCTTCATGGAAACATCCTCCAGCTCTCGTCTTAATTTACCTATATTGCCTCTACCCTTTCCGGTTATTTGAGTAATACTGGCTGGGTACGCACACTCCCATAATTGTGTGTTTTTATTATCTACTGTCCATTGTCTATTTTATGTATTTATTTTATGCCAATAAAGGTGTCTGACTGACTGACTGACTGACCAAAGCTTTGTGACTCCTCGGTGCTAGCTGAACCTTCTTCACTAACTGCTGCTGCATGTGATTGAAAGGTTTGCTGGCATGGTCTGCACCCCACCACCGCCACTTACTGCTAGTAAATATCCATTAAAACAGAAGTAGACCAATCCCAGGCAACAAAGCTTCCAAGTTAAAAAAAATAAACTTTAAAAATCTTTAATACACAATAAAACATTGATCAATCATGCCATCTTCAGGATTACAAACAGCAAATGCTGATGACACTGTGTGTTATTATATCACAGAAAGATCAAGTAGGCTCTTTGATCAATCATCTTACTGTTGACCTCAAGAGATTAATTAAAGGCAGCCATGAATCACGAAGTTTCTGCCCATCCTAATACAGGGGAACCCTGATTTACTAGATTAATTTGTTCTGAGCGCATGTTCATAAGTCAGTTAGCTCGTAAGTCTGGGAGTGGTGTCCCATAGGAATCCATTTCTGGAGTGAAAGGATTAATAGGTTTTCAATGCATTCCTATGGGAAGGCTGTCCCAACACCCCTCAATCAAGGGCATTGGAACCCTGCTCTCTGCAGCCCCGACAAACAGTATTTTGCTGCTGCCGCCGCCACTGCCACTACTGCTACCTCTTCCTCTTCTTCCATTGCTATTAACATCGCTGCTTCTGCCACCGCCATGCACCTTCTGCTGGCCCTCCCCGTCTCATCTTGATCTGAGGGCAACAATGGCAACAGTGAAAGTCCTGCCTTTTATTCCACAGAATAGCATGTGGTGACCATCCTGATGTGGGAAGATCATGTTTGCCACTCTGAGCACTGTTTAACTTGAGGCAAACAACCTCCTAACCATAACAGGAGAGCTGACCCTGCAGAGATGTGAAATGTCCTCTTTAATTTCCAAGAAAGACAAATGAGAATGGTAAATAAGAGGTGATGGTGTCTGTTTTCTAAAATCAGCCAGTTTATATCTTCATTAACTCAACCAAGAGTTGAACTTGGATTGATTACTTTGGTAATGAAAACTGATGCTTTCAGTAAGGCCAAACTCATCAAAATAGCTGGAGATTTTAGCTGCTCTGGCCTCTTTAATGAGACCACTTTTGAATTCCGTTGTGGCAAAGCAGAATGCATGTCCTCATTCTGTGAAAAATTAGGTCTGTCACTCTAAGCCATTTCTGGATGGCCAATGCAAGATGTAGTCTCAGTGTATGGCTAACAATTTTGAAGAAACTATGCAAAATCCCTTCCTTCACATAAAAACACATACTGCAAGCGCAACATCTCTTTTTTTCATTTTGTGGAGAAGGGGGAGCAGAAGAAGGTTGAGAAGTTGGTGTTTACATGGGAGTTTAAGTCATCCCTTTGTCACAGCCTCCCCATACATGGAACACTCCAGATGCTTTGGAGTCTAGTTCTCATAATGCCATAGGCAAAGGAAGTGTACCAGGTTAGAAAAAGATGGCTGATGCTTTCATGATCTTTATTCAAACTACAATGAAGTCATATTAAAAAATGAAACAAAAAGAACCCAAAATAAAATAAAGCAATGGAGATTGAGGGTGGAAAATCAAATGAAGAGGATTCCATGAAGTTACTATGAGATACTGAAGACAAAAAAAGACAGTATAGAAGTCAACCAATGCAGTAAGAAGTTCAAACCAGGGAAAGAGCTCAAAGACATGCATCAAGCCTGTTGCATGTCCAGCACACTACAAAAGCAGACATCTTATGCCAATAGCATCATAAAATGCTGCTAAATCTTCAAGGCCTGGAATGCTCATTCTGTTCTGTTTGCAAAAAGCAATGAAAGGCCACTGTGTTTCCAAAACGATGTCGACATAACTGAGATTCTTTATTAAGGACATTCTGTCAGACCCTAGAATCTCCCACTTCTCTAGAGATGAGGATATAGCTTTTTTTCATTTTGTAGTGATGAAAAACACTGTCGCTATAAACAAGTGAGCCTCTCAAATGAAAGTAGAGGCAGAGGCTTTTACATTAACAGTGTTATTGAAAGCAGACTACTTTTGCTTTCACAAACCCAACTTGCAAAACAGCTTCTGCTTTTTATTTTAATGACGCTGCCAAACACCAAGTAGAGTTACTGCTAAATCTCACTGTGTTACTGAACAAGAAAAATAGAAGGAACAATGTACAGTCACTCCCCGCCATTTCACGGTTCAGGTACTGCGGTCCCACTATATCGTGGGATCACAGTACCTGTCCCTTGGGGCCGCGGGGGGGGGCGATCGCATCACCCCGTGCCGCTGCCCCGCGCTCCTCCGAGGAGCCTCGGGGCCATGCGGGGGGCAGCGGGGGGCGATCTCATCGCCTCGCGCCGCCCCTGCGCTCCTCCGAGAAGCCTCGGGACCACGTGTGGGGGGGAATCGTATCTCCATTGAAATGTATTGGCTCAATGCATTTCAAAGGAGAAATTCTTCCCCATTGGAAAGCATTGAGCCAATGTTTTCCAATGGGGAAAATTTCTCCATTGAAATGCATTGAACCAATGCATTTCAATGGAGACGGTCCCAGACGAGAAGTCTCCGGGCGGCGCGGGGCAGGCGGTGGTGGGAGGTCAGATCCCCCTGCTGCTCCCGGCGTGCACTGGTCCGAGAAGTCTTGGGGCGCCGCAGGTGGGCGGCAGCGGGAGTTCAGATCCCGCTACGCCGCCGGCCGCACCACCCCAAGACCTCTCAGACCGGCATGCCGCTGGCAGCAGGGGGATCCAATCGCCCCCCGCCCCCCAGGCCCCACCCCACCCACTTGCGCATATCACGGATTTTCAGGCATCACGGGTGGGGTGGGGCCCTACCCCCCGCAATAGGCGGGGGGTTACTGTACTTGTAATGGTTTTGATCAACTCCAAGAGGCTCGCCCCATATGAGCAGGCCTAAAGAGACTCAGACCAGATATGAGAACGCTATCTCTTGCCCCTCTCTGGATGCCAGTGAAGCACATATTCAGAAGACAGAGACGGTCAAGCATTCAATGTCACCTTTTTACTTTCCTGATGGCCAAGCCTCTGACATTCAATGAGAAGGTGGTAAAGGGAGAGGACTGCCATTTCTTAGGTCCAATTATGCTGTAACACCTAGCGGTCCATATCTTTTGACCATTTGCTAGTATGATGAGGGGGATGTCTTTCAACCAGACTTATGTGCTGGACAATTTACAGGAACCTCAATGAAATGTGATTCCTGACAAGATGAGATCTCTTCAAAGCTATTAAGATTCCATGTCACTTGATGGCAGAGTGGCATGAAGTTTGCTCTCCTTTAGATCTACAGATATCGAAACGAAAGGAAGTTGATTAAGATGCTTTGCCTGAAATGGCAGCTGTTTTTGAAAGCAACTTCATCTGATGCCTCACATCACATAATTTCATTATTGTGAGGATAGTGAAATTTATTACTGTCAAAAGTCTGATTCTGTGCTTTCTTTTTTTTAAAAAAAGGCCGGAGTCTTCAATATGCGATTCAGTTTCAGACATTAACAATTGGCTACCTGTGATACATGGCCTTTTCAAGCATGCACTGTCATGACTGGTGGCCCTTGATCCTTGGCATGTGTGGAACTTGGCACTCGGGGGGGGGAGTCTTGCGTCCTCTCCTGTGCCCTGGGCTCGGAACTTGACACTCACGGCGTCTTGCCAGCTCTTAAAGAGACAGGGCCCTCCTTACGGATACTCGGCTGGCAGAGCTCGCCTGACCCGAGGGCTGACGCGTTTCTTGCTGCGGATTTACCGAGTACCCATGGGCTCATGTACCAGTTTGAAATCCGCATCGGAACAACGACAAGATTTTTACAACCTCGATGCCAGGTACTTGAAAAACGTGCGGAGTTCCGCTTCAAGGGGAGTGGCCGCATTTTATTTTTCTTAAAGTCTGCAGGACATGGAAGAACGATTTTATGCTCCACATCAGAGAGCACTTTGCAGAGGATTTTAGCGGATGTGGGATAGAGGCCTCAGGGATAGCACTCTTTTAGTTCACTACGTCTTTGTTTTTCCGAATCTGTGCCAAGAAATGCCTGAGTTCCTTTAAAGCCTGTGTGGAGTTCACTGGGGAGAAAAAAAAGGCAGACATGAAATCCAAATCAGGGGAAAAGCTTCAAATTGCCCACAACTGCTAGACATACAGTACAATGCAAAATATTAGGAGCTTGCTGGGCATTTTATATTTTAAAACACAGTCATTTTATAGAGGATAACACCAAGGACCAATCAAACTCCTTACTGAACTAGTGACAAAAAAACCATTTCCAGCCTAGGGGCTGAAATCCAACTCAGGACATGTTTCTGAGACCACATTCCAACAGGGTTAAAAGCAAGGAAAGAGGTGAAGGACAAAGAGTCAATCAAGTCAATGTCAAGTAGATGGAGATGTACCTGAGGTCTTCCAAATCTAGACATTTCCCTATAAGCAAAGAATTGAGCACAGTGTGTACTCACTAAGGACTAACTCCCCACAACCCAGAAGTCCTCCATTGCTGATCTATAACATACCCCACAAACTTTTTTACCACACAATCTCCCTTGCCATTCCAAGCAGGTTTCTCTGTATACAATCTTACGTGTTAAAAGTTTGACACACTGAGATGGATCAATTCTCCTTGTGTTTATTTATGTGTCCCCAACAGCAAGTCCAACAGAACATTTTTTTCCTTAGATGGCCTCTGCAAAATAAGAACCATCCATTGTGCTGGTATCAGACACACTGTAAACGGCTGGCAGGGATTTCGTTCTCTATATACAGGTGGCTATGGGAGGAAGTGATGGCAGCCTTTTGTGGCTTTCCAACCCAGTGAAGCTGAAAGAACAGAGAGCAAAGTGACATTTTGACTGCCAGAGCAGCTAAGTGGTTTCTTCCCGGCAGTTCTCCAGAGACCTTCACTTCAATTGTCACAATCTGCAATTCCTAGAGGCCAATTGCCAATACGCACTCCATTCTATCTGATCTCACTCTAACAGACAGCTTTCAACTTGGTTCTGAGAATCCCACAGCAAATCTGAAGTGAAATTTCTAAAGGCAAAAAATAAAAAAATTATTAGCTACATTTTGATTCAATTGTTGCATGACTTGCTTTCATCTCCTGAGTTGTATGGCTGATCAAAGGGTTCTTCAAGGGCTTCAAAACATGTTCCCTAGCTTCTTCTTTTATCGGGACAAATAAGACCCAAAAATGAACCCATTACCTCAGGTATTTAGAGCAGAACAGTACTACAACATTATTCAGAAAGGGTAATCCATAATGTTATGCCATACAGGTCAGGGGCCTGTAAGGAAGGAATAAAAATCAAAGGATATCTGCCAGGTGGTTGCCTAGACTTCCCTTGAACGCCTCCAGTAATAGAGCACTCACCACCTCCTCAGGTCATTGGTTCCATAGTCGTACTATTGTGACAGTGAGGACAGGAGGTTTTCCCTGATCCCCAGCCAAATTCTGGCTTCCTGTTACTTGAGCTTATCATTGCATGTCCTGCACTCTGGGCTAATCGAGAACAAATCCTTCCCCTCCTCTCCATTATTACCTTTCAAGTATTTGAAAACTGCTATTATATTTCCCCTCAGTCTTCTTTCCTCAAGGCATCCCAGTTCATCCAGTCGTTCCTCATAGGGCTTGGTTTCCAGACCTGATCATCCTTGTCATCATCCTCTGAAGTTGTTCCAGTTTGTCAGCATCTTTCTTGAAGTACGGTGCCCAGAAGTGAAAACAGTCTTAAAATGAGGCCTAACCAGTGCCAAATAGAGAGGAACAACTGTGGTAACCTGCCAGATTTAGAGACTAGGCTTCTATCAATGCAGCCTAAAATAGCATTTGCCTTTTTGTGTAGCCAGGTCACACCTTTGGCTCATTTTCGCTTGTGATCTAGGATGAATCCAAGATCCTTCTCGCTCATAGAATTGCTGAGCCAGGTACCCCCACGTTGTAGCTGTGAGTTTGGTTTTCTTTTTCCTAGGTGTATTTCTGAATGAACCTCAGACCCTCTGGGGGGCTAAGGGGTAAGATAACATATTCAGAATGTTGTAACTTGCTTTCTAAAATCAACAGCCAAGGAAACAATATCTGTTATTTAAGCTTTCATACAACTCTGGTATGTTCTAACATTCGCTTTCCCAAAACACCTAATACCCCCCAAATAGCACAAGTAGAAATCAAAGAACATCCCTTTCCCATCCCAATAACACCCCACCTTTATAACCAAATTACATAAATCAACACTGGGGTGAGGAAAATAGAAGTGGACCTGATCCACAAAAGCTTACATTAAATTATAATTAGTCTTTAAGGTGTCACATGTTTTTGTCTTTTGTTTCATTTTGTTTCTTTGATTTTTGCCTGGACTTCAAAAATAAATGATTGAACATTAGACCCATTTGTGCTTAATCCAAAATCCATTTATTTCACTGTTCCACAAATGCAGGGTCAGACAAAGACACGTAGGATTCGAAAAGGGGAGAAAGATAACACAAAGTATTACCAGAACAAAGATGTAACAAGGCATTACATACATTCCCAATGGAAAGTTAAAAGGAGGAAAGAAAGAGAAGGAAGATGAGCAAAAAGAGACAAGTACAGTGGTACCTTGTATAAAGGAACTAATTTGTTCCAAATGAAATTATGTTAAGCAAAATTTCCTTTATACAAATTCCCATAGGAATGCATTGAAAATGAAGTAATCCCATTTTTATGTTGTATGGATTTTCCCCATAGGTGATTATGTTAAGCAAATTTCCCCTATCACCAGAAATTTTTATGTTGTACAAATTTTATGTTATGCAAGCTGTTTGTTATACAAGGGTCCACTGTATTCCAAAGACAAAACAGGAATTTATGATGTTGAAACAGTGTAATATTCTATGCACAAAAATACACAGGAAGTTGTTACAGCAGACAATTCTTAGGTGAGAATCTGAATTATTCACATCACTCTATAATCTGGTCTGTCTTCCTGCCTGAACAGCATGCATTAGACAGACAAGTCTGCACAAAGCCAGGCGCTTGTAATATTTCTGGATACCACTACTTTTTTGTTTTTATTTATTTAGATACCCAAATTTCTGAAAACAGAGGACTTTGGGGATGTTAATTTCTAGCTACAAATTATTACTGTTCTGGTCTTGCTCTCTTTCTCTCTAATCTGTTTTGATTTAACCTCTCTTGTCCAAACACGATTTCCATATACAGTGGTACCTTGTATAAAGGAATTAATTTGTTCCAAATGAAATTATGTTAAGCAAATTTTCCTTTATACAAATTCTCATAGGAATGCATTGAAAGCAGAGTAATCCCATTTTATGTTGTACGGATTTTCCCCATAGGCAATTATGTTAAGCAAATTTCCCCTATCTCTGGAAATTTTTATGTTGTACAAATTTTCTGTTATACAAGCTGTCTGTTATACAAGGTACCACTGTATCTCCATGCAGAACACCAAATGACAGCAGCAGTTTCAATACTTAGCTATGGATTTCTTTTCATCATCATCATCATCATCATCATCATCATCATGTTAGTGTAGAGCTTTTCCCTATAGCTCAACTCAGTCTGATTTGCTCTCTTGTTTGTTTTACATAAAAATATAAACAAGTAGAAAATATATTTTCCATTGATCATAAACACAGCAGCAGCCTTCCCCACATTTTCTCAATGCCTCTGGATTGACAGGTACTGCCAAAATCCAATAAACAGGTTAACGGGTGGTAGGCAAAAGAAGGAGCAGGATCTCTAAGAAGCTAAATGTTGAGCTACCTGCAGACTGGCAAAAATGCAAAGCTAGGTCAGAAAATGCATTCTTCATTTGAGGCTCTGTTGACTTATTTTCCAGTTGATTTAACTACTGTTAATTCCATTCCAGGGTTCCTCTGCTGCTGTGTTCAGTATACAGTATACAGTATACAGTATACAGTATACAGTTGCAAGAAAAGGTATGTAAACCTAGCATTTTTGAATGCTGAGTGTGTTTGTTCAATAAAGACATAAAAGATCTGATTTTTGTGTTATTATTTTAGGCACATTATATTTATCAATACACTCAGATTACATTGTAAGGCACATTAACGCAGAATACTATAAAATTCCCAAAAGTTCACATACTTTTTCTTACAACTGTACATACCAAGCCAACAAGAAACCATGAGATCCAAAGCTTTCATGTAGACTTACATAAGTATGGGAGCAACCACTGACACAGAAGCAACACGGCCACCCAAGGTATATGGACAGACAGCATGTCCAGGGAATGGGCTATATTCTATAAAGCCCAATCTCATTCAGATTCTATTTTTCTTCAGTGCTATTCCATTCTATCCTGATTTTGAAACAGATCTGGGACAGAGATGGGAAGGAAGTGTCCCGAATTTTAAAAGGTATCTTCATTAAGAAGATACTGATACATCCCTACAGTTGTACAACAGCATGTAATACAAAGAAAACATTAGTTGTAAAAACATGGGTGTGTTACAAAGAGACATACAAGCATATTCAACAAGAAATAACATGGCATTCACACAAATACATAGTAAAGAGAACCATACAAATACTCCTAAAAGGAACCATACAAGCAATATGTACATATGAGATGGCACTATTTTAGGGCAAAATGTAAGTCCTATAAATGAATGAATTCAGATGAAATCCTTCACAGCTTATCAAAACAAATCAAGTGACAAGAAGATTCTTGTGTATAACATTTCATTCTCTTAAGCAACGATAAAACACAGACTTTATACAGAAATGGTAAATCCAATAATGACACAGCAAATTAGAAATGAACTACTTAGGAAAGCAAAACTAAACCTAAATCTGGATTTTTGCCAGTTGGGTCTCCAGTTAGAAGCAGACTTAAACCCACAAGGTCTTGTCTTTGATTAAAGATACTTGAAATTGCACAGAAGTGTGCATGCCCAGGTGCTTGGCTAAGTCATGTGCTGGGTATGATTCCTTTCAGGGAAATATTTCAGACATAAAATAATAGTGATCTCCACCAGTGGGTGGAAGAAAACAAACAAGGCACTCTACCACTCTCCCCTCTAGCCATGCTTTCTCCAGTAAGACTACTTATTTATTTATTTATTTATTTATTTTGTACCCAGGTACCCCTTGCTACTGACAGCCCATCTCACATTCCACCCACAAAGATCTGGTGAATAACAGGAGAGAGGCACGTGCAATATTACTCAAAATCAACAAGTACTGAAATCTTCACCACAAAATATGATTTGGTTAAAAACCGTAAATAAAGATTCATTCATTCATTCATTCACCACAAAATATCCGTTTTCCCCTCTTGGCTACAAAGGCAAATGAAATCCGAAGTTGTAAAGAGAAAAAAATGATCTGAGAGGGCTCAGCTATGTATAAGCAGCAAACACAGACATCATCAACACGTTCTCATCTGACTTTGCATTCTGAGTGCCCTGAATGGTGTTCTAGGTATATGGTCACCGAATCTATGATATCTCTGGAAAATGTACATATGGTTCATTGCACTGTAGCTATTTAGAAGTTCTATCTATCACAATGAAGCTCACAGCCTGATCCCAAATAAGACTTCTTCTTCTGACTAGGGATGGGCAGTTCCCAGGTGGTGTTCGGAAGCCTCCGACTAGAGATGGGCACGACTCAAAAAAAATGGTGTTTCGTTTGTCGTTTGTCGTTTAGGGGGTCTGTTTTGGTTCGTTTTTGTTTTTTGCAAATTTTTGCAACAAATTCGTTTTTCGTTTCGTTGCGTAACGAAACGAAAAACGAAAATGAAAACAAAAAATTGCTCATTTCGTTCCCATCTCCTACAATTCAATGTATTGCCGTAACGAAAATGAAATGGACGACAAAATTTCTGGTGTTTCTGTTCATTTCGTTTCATTTGGAGGCAAAACTTCGTTTTTCGTTTCGTTAAGTAACAAAAATGAAAACGAAAACAAAAATTGCTCGTTTCGTGCCCATCTCTACCTCTGACACACAAGCAATCAATACCTTACCTTGGTCTGGGCTTGCGCGGGGTTAAATTCCAACAAGGAAGCAAGCTACGACATCATACGTGCTTCGCTGTAGTGCTGACCAATCAGACAGGGAGGCGGGTGATGCCCATCCCTCCACAGCTCCTGATTGGCCAGCACCAACGGGAAGCAAAGATGGTGTCGCAGCCTGCTTCCTTGCTGGAGTTTAACCCCGTGAAAGCCCAGACCAAGGTAAGAGATTGGCTGCTTGTATGTCGGAGGCTTCCGAACACCACCTGGGCTCATGTGAGTCATTTCGGAACCAATATATTCTGAAATGAATTGCCCATCCCTACTTCTGACTCAAACAGGTAAGAAAGTGAAGGATGCTAGAGAGTGGGGAGTCCAGGAACTGTGATATATCGATCTAGAACTGTTTTTCCCAACATCGGGTCCCGAGATGTTCTTGAACTGCAACTTCCAGAAATTCTGGCCAGCAAAACTAGTGGTGAAGGCTTCTTGGGAGTTTTAGTCCACAAACATCTGAAATTCAAGGTTGTAAACAGAGAGAGATACCTTATAAAAATGGCATGCTGTTTCATCGTTTTGAAAATGAAACGTTTTGTTTCTCTGCAAAATGGCTCCCTTGTAAAAAGCATCAAATTTGGTGCCTTTAGGGCCCCGGGGAACCATTTTATTATTGTTTCATTCATTACAATTTGTTTTACAAAAATTCATTTAAAAATGAAACAAAATGAAACCCTCTTTTTCCATTTTGGGCCATCCCTAGTTGGGAATCATTGGTATAAAACAGGGCTGTCCAACTTTGAAGAGCCCGCCGGATGTTCGCACAGTACACTTCCTGAAGTGCCACATGTCCCTGCGAGCTACATTCAGAGGGGAGAAGAGAGGGAGGGGGAGGGAGAGGGGGGCACTCACCTTGCCTTTCCCTGAAGGGAAGGGGGAACAGAAACGTGTGCGTGCATACACAAGCTCCTGGTGAAGAGATGTGAGTGCCGCCGCCACACCGATCGCCTCTCCCTCACCAATAGGCAAGGAGGGATATATAGGTACATGCGCACAGTGGAAACACACCACATACACACACACCCTGGAGAGAAAGTAGCCGGTTCTTGCTCACACTACACACACGCTCAGAAAACACATTGTTGGCCTCCCCCCCACCCCACCCCCATGCTCCATGTCACTTCATCCCCCTCACACCCTCAGCCCCGCCGCTGCCCCTGGCTCTTAAGTAGTAGGATAATGCCTGTTCCTGTCCTTCGCTACTGCTGCCGCCACTTTGTCCTCCTTCTCCTTCTCCTTCTCCTTCTTCCTCCTCCTCCTCCTCTTCCAGCTGCCATTTCCTCACAGTGCTTGTGAAGGCCTGGTCTAGAAAGTTGTTTCCCCATTAGTAACTGATTAAAAAGACCACTCAAATGGCAGTGGATTATTCAGTCTCAGCCCCTTAGGAATGATGTCTTCTTGTTTGATTGTTTTAGAATCGTTCATGTAACTAGACATGTGAAGGGCCAGAAAAAAAACAGGAAAAAATGGGGGGGGGGAACAGTTTTTTCCAGAAGACTTGGTTTCCCCCCCAAAAAAAAATGGAAAAATAAAAAAATTGATTATGAAATGTTTTATTTTAAAATGATGTATATTTTAAGACATGGTGTTCTAATATTTTCCAAATCATTTCTAAAAAAATATGGATAGTATCATATTATTATAATTTCGGTGCACTGAGGAAAAGCAAGTCCTAGGTTACAAACTGAACTCTCCAATGCAAGAACAAGATGCAGTTCTTCCTTTGGGAGGTGCTCCTATTGTCGTAAGAAAAAGAAAAAAGGTTTCACTTTTGCTTTTGCAAGTGGGTGGGTATGTTTGGTTCTGTTCTGTCCTCTTCATTAGGCCTCAGAACACTAGAAGTAAATATAGAGCATTAAAAATGATACTGATTAAATTTCATGCCCATTCATTGATATTTAGTCCCACTCCCTTCTATACATTTCCCCCCTCTTCAATTCTTTTTACGAGAAGGACGTTTTTATTTTATTTTTATTTAATGCTGTGGAGAGGAATTATGAATTGTTAGTTCTGGATTTTTATATATTCTTTTGTAGAGTTTTTATTGTTCCACATAAACTAGTAAACAGTTCAGGAGATTGTTACTTACAATTACAGATAAATATTATTTAAAAGATAAATTCTTTTTGTAATCATTGTTTGAATACACTATATTTTAATATGCTAGTTGTGATAAAGTTATGCCAAGTCAAATTGTCCATAGTCATATTTTATGTTCCTAAAGTAACAGAATGACTTCCAAGCTGTAAAAGGGGATGGGGAATGGTAATGTAGCATTTTCCCCCAATTTTTCTGAAAATTTCCGTTTTTCTGGGTGAGAAAAAATGGGTTTTTTCCGACCTTCAAAATGTCCAGAAATGTTACCTCTCTACCATGACACATGCTTTTCTCTATGGGAGCTCAACTACAGATGGGAGAAAAATAGGCAAGAGAGAGAGAGAGAGAGAGAGA
>JAHTLZ010000016.1:73835394-73866325 GCA_023846285.1 Phrynocephalus versicolor
AGAGAGAGAGAGAGAGAGAGAGAATGAGAAGGAGGCAGTTGCTTCCAGTTAGCCTCGTTTTCTTCATGGGCATTAGTGTCATGAAGAAAGTTGTGGGCATATACTTGTCTGTAACATGTAAAGTGGAGAACTGTGACTGGTAGACTGCCACCCAGAATACCATTTGTATCTAGATAGCGCAAAGGCAGCCAAGATGGACGCCATACCTTTTTTCTGCCCTACTCTTCTCCTGACTTTGCTGTGGATTATTATTATTGTGCCACTTGCTCCAAAAGGGGGTGGAGGAATGACAAAAGGACGAGGAGCCCAAGAATATATGTGGTTGGTTGACCATCCTCTGCAGATGAAGGGCTGTTAAAGAAATACTTCTGCAGGTTGTGACTTGAACTTGAAAACCAGTCCTTGTTTGTTTACTCTCTTCAGATTGGTGAATTATACCCATGAAGAATTCCTCACAGTGTGGCTATATCTTCAGATATTAATGCATTCACTAGTTGGCTGTTTGGACAGTGCCTGCACATCACCTAGCAATTCTCGCATTCTAACACATAAATATTTAAAATGCAAATATCGCAATTAACAGAAAGAGGAACAATGGAAAACACAGGAGATCTCCTATTCCTCAACACAGAGTACTTACAATGTATTGAACGGAATGCAATTCTGAAATATTAATTTGAAATACATAATTCTTCACATGAAGTGGGTTTTGTAAGACAGAGACAGATTTAATTGCATGTTATTTAACAATGTTGCTTAGCACTTGCAGAGACCTTTCTTCCCTTCAGTGTACTTCACAAACATTAGCTAATTAATCCATGTGACAGCCGGGAAAGGTATGTAAAAGAAAATCACTTTGACTGCAGCGAAAGCTCTCTAAGGGCTTACGTACAACTCTGGCAACAAAAATATTTGCTGCGTTAGCAGCAAGTCCAGAAGTACAATTTATACAAGGTTACAAAGCAACAGAGCACGCCGGCAAAACCATTCAGGAAAGCTTCTCTTTCAGTGACAGGAAGGATACATGGAAGACATAAAGCAATGGCTGAATCGCAGCCAAGTGCCTAATCTATACTGCAGAGGGCTGGCACAAGATCTACAGGGTGATAACAGTAAGATACAACAAAGCAGTGGTAAAGTGGAAAGGGTGGGGAGTGCTGGCATATTCCATATCAAGATTTAGCCAAAGATTTTGCAATTTCCATATGAGCAGCCATTCATTTGTCTATTACTGCAGCCTTCCCACATGACACCCTGTGAATAAACAAACATAGGAAGATTTGGGACCTGAATTACTACAGGTTAGAGCTAAGGAGTAATGCTGTTATTCATAGCACAGGGTCTGCTATCCAATGGACAAAAGGAAGGCCACTATGGCGTGACAGTGTAACAGATCCGACTACCTGTTTTGGAGAAACCTATACAGAAGAATCCTTCTTTCTTATTGCTGTAACCTGAAGCCAGTTTGGTAGCGATAAGGAAGGACATTTTCCCCTTTCTTCAGTTTAAACTGAGTGTGCTGAACTGTGGCATGAGAAAGCATTCCTGTGCTCTCTCACACCTTGATGGCATACCTGACAGTAGATACAGTCTATTAAAATGTGTCAAAGCTGTTTCAGGATAAAAACAAAACAAACCTCTACTAAGTACAGGGCATAAAACAGAGATATAAAATTAAGACAATTTAAGCACTAATGAAAGCAAGGAACGATAAAACCAATCAATTTCTGCCTTTAATATCCGGCAGTGCACAGTGGTCTTAACTCACACTTTAATGTGTATAGACACACACACACACACACACACACACACACACACACACACACACGAGAGAGAGAGAGAGAGAGAGAGAGAGAGACAGAGAGAGAGAGAGAGACAGAGAGAGAGAGAGAGAGACAGACAGACAGACAGACAGACAGACAGACAGACAGACAGATATAGACATTGAGAGGACTCCTCGAATATGAAGCATTTTAATATTTCAGGCACTCAGATGCTACTGTTTTCACAAACATTGGTGCTGTAACACATTTGCAGCTTATGATTATTACTGAAAAGTACTGTTCTGTCCTAGAACATGTTGTTGAAATGTCATGCTACCCCATCCTGGCCCAAGATACTGCTTTCTACAGACGGAACTCCTTTAAAGCCTCCTTATAAACACTGCTCTCTTGTACATCCTGTATCCAGGCCCTGCCTGGAAGGTCCATCAATACAGTAGCTTTCCACTCTCATTCTGTGTTGGATCTGGGGAACAAGATTCTACCTGGAACATATAAGACAAAGTGTGTGGTTTACCTCTGCTAATTCTGGAGAGATTCCTGAACAGCCAAGAGCAACTCTCTTTTTAAAATCAGATTGCCTTCCCCTTTTACGAAACATCATTTGTAAGAATATAGAGCCTTTTATTTATCTTTGGTGTCATTTAAAGAAAATACATTAAGTACCTGATTTGTGGCTGGACAGAGCTATTTCAAATCCGTAGCAGGAGCTGCACAATTTGTCTGAAAAAGAAAGAAACAAATTCACTGCTCTGCCCTTTAGCAAGTACATCTGCCAGATTACCTGTAAAATACAGCAGGAAAGCTGTGCCCCAAAGCCCACTGAACACTGGCAACATCAGTGTAGCCAGACTGGCATTGTTACTTTTCACACTCTGTACAGACAACTATGAACAGTCACAGTTAGACTAGCAACACTGAATGACAGTGAGCTAGGCAGAGCTTGGGAGCAAAATATTAGTGTTACTTATCTTGGGGAGGGGAGGGTGGGGAAAAACACACCAACTGGATTAATTTGCTTGGGATCTCAGAGGAAAAATTACTTGCAGTCTTCCCCATCCACTCAGTGACTGTAGAGATTACACCTGTTTCCTGAAATTTAAATATATGTATGGGAATAATGCAGAGGAAAGGGGATCTTCCATTACAACAAGGCTGTGGCCGCTTATATGGGGAAGAAGAATGACATATAAATTAAGAGTCCATCACCAACCTAACACAAGTGTTTGTTTATCTCACTGTATCTTTTTTGGGCTTCAGTACAGAGGCGGAAAAGAATTAGGAGTAAAGTTCTTTCCTCTAGCTTATTAATTATCGAATAGCATGTTGAACAGCACTGTATTGCTGTTTTCATTACTTTAGCCTTATGCAAATAATGGTATGGGTGTTTTCAGAGAGAATCTCACAGTACAACACAACTGCCAAATTGCAGCTTCATATTTCAACAGAGGCATTTCTCTTTCAGCCTCCAGCCTAGGCACTTCACTCAGTGTCTGTAATCTTTTCAGGAATCTTATCTCTACCAGCATCTAGCCACATATTCAACTGTCTAGACCACAGGATAAGACAGAACTCTAGTGGTCCTCTCTCTCTCTCCCCTCCGACAGAAGGGCTTCCGGAGATTATCTCAAAGTACAGGCAACTTGATAAAGACATAAGACCACCCTCAGCTATTTGGATTTCAGGCCATGTGCAATGTTAATTTAAGGTAAACGGCATTCCTGGAATTGGTCATTAAGTAACAACGCCCCTGGTAAATCTCTCAAAGATGGTAATCTATGGTCTGAATAAGCTGCCACAGAGGACTTCCTATCACCACATTGTGGGATTTGTAGTTTAGTGAAGTACTTAGAATTTTCAGACAGGCTGTCTACAAAGCACTCCTTTCAACTATAGTGTGACAGCTCTCTAGCAGGAATTCTAAATCCCTCAACAAACTATACACCCCAAGGATTACTCAGGATAGTCACAAGAGTTAAACAGTATCGAACCACGGTGTGCTAACATGAACTAGTTGCGTATAGTGTAAAAATAATTTGAAACACAAGTGAATAAGAGGCAAAATTCAAAAAAAAAAGGCAAAAACATGTAGCACCTAAAAGACTAACTATTATATTTTAATGTAAGCTTTTGTGGATCAAGTCCACTTCTTCAGACATATGACAACAGAATGAAATATTCAATGGAATATAAGTTTCACGCCAAATATTCACTGACTGTTGGAGGTATGGTACATTTACATGTGGCAATTTGGCTTATGTTGTTTTAGGACTCTGTTGTAAAAATTCCTCAGGAAACAGAGAGTAGGCACCAGATCTGGGTGAGGATGAACAGGAGAGGGGAATAGAAATGTGGAGGTGAAGACTGGGGGATCATTTGAGAGTGAGAGAATAGGAGAATTTTGAATGTAGAGGTGACAGGAGGGAATTTGGGAGGTACAGTAAAAATAATTGTTTATTTACGGTCATAGACCAAAATGTTACATGGCAATCACGGTCATAGACCAAAATGTTACATGGCAATCAAGTTCAAAAGACAACACCAATAATGCAAATATAGTTGAATAGATTAAAAATTAATAATGTGTAGCCATGGAAAACATTAATAGACATATAATTGCATAGGATAATAATAAATAAATATTCTAAATATTATATGAAAATGTGGAAGGGTATTATATCATACACTGGAAAATTAGGGGATCTAAAATTCTGATGACAAAATCATCTTGCGGGATGCCATGACTGCCACACAAAATCTGTCCATTATCATTGTTATATTTATGTTCTTATCGGCTAGTAAATACTCAATATAAAATTTACTGGGTCTACCCGGGAACCTTTGGAGAATTGGATATAAAAGCTCTTTGCGTAGGTCCCTGTAAAACCTGCAATACAGAAGTACATGTTCCAGTGTTTCAACATCCCCACAGTTGCAGGGGCATAAACGTAGATGATAGGGAACCCCTTGAAATCTTCCGTCCAACAGTTTGGAGGGTAACACATTTAATCTGGCTAAGGTAAATGCTCTTCTAAATTTGGGGGTAGCTATGTTGTTCAGGTAGGAGGGGAGCATAAACACATCATTACATATACTACTTGAGTGAGATAAAAGGCCTCGGTTCTGTTGGAGTTCAATGTCTCTGAGCCTTTGATGAATGGCAGTTCTGGCACTACTATAGCCCACGGTAATAACATGCTTTACTGAAAAGCCAAGAGACATACAGTCATGTTCTAAGAACCGTTTCCACTTGGAATGAAATAGATCTGTAAGGATCAAAGGGGCTAAGCCGACAGGAAAAAAGAGAAATTTTAACCAAGTATTAAATAATTGCACTTTGGCTCAGAGACCCACAGAGGTTAGGCCAGCCTCCATTCGGATGGCAGTGTTAGAGACACATGGGGGTACCATAAATATGGTTCTCAGAAATTTAGTTTGAATTCCCTCAAGGGAACTCAAGTTGGACTGGACAAATAATTGAGCACCATATGTCACATGAGCAAGCACTTTGGCCTTAAAAACCTGGAGAGCAGAGGGAATGTGTTGGCCACCCTTAGAATAGAAGAATCTAAGTAAAACAGTAATGATTTTTCTAGAATTGTTGCATTTCTGATGTGGGGAAGCCAAGATCCAGAGGAGTGGAAAAGAATACCTAGGTATTTAAAGCTAGAGACCTGCTCAATCAGGTTACCATTAATGTACCAGTTATGTTTGATTCTTCTTCTAGTAAAGATCAGTACCTTTGATTTAGAATAATTAATGATTAGTTGTTCACTGGCACAAAAGGAGGAAAGGGCTCTTAAAAGATGCCATAAACCGACACTTGATAAAGAAAATAAAACTGCATCGTCTACATATAAAATAATAGAAATTGGGTGATGAGATAACTTAGGAGGGTGGAAATTGGGGTTTGATAAGCTATCTACTATCCCATTAATATAAAAAAATTAAATAATAGGGGAGCTAAAATGCAGCCTTGCTTGACACTCCTTAGGGAAGGGATTGAATTCGTTAAAGTTCCTGCTTTACAGAGAACTCTTTCTTCAAATGAGATGCAGTTGAAGGTGAAAACAGATGTCTCTAGGAAAGAGAACACAGCTTTTCAGCCAGTTGCAGCCTCTTCCACTTTTAAAGTGACAGTGGGAAAAAGTTTTTTTCAAATGAGAGTGAGAGAATAGGAGAATTTTGAATGTAGAGGTGACAGGAGGGAATTTGGGAGGTACAGTTTTTACCTTAGAGCCTTGTGGTGAAAGATGGGTTTGGTCACGGTGAACAAAATAACAGTGGCAGGCAGTACAGAACCAGTACATTTGGTAATGAGTTAAGAAACCTTCATTTATATTCATTTTTATGGTTGTCCATAACCATTACCTTTTCAACATAAAGTTATCCCTGAACAGCCTTAGGGAGCTCACACTACCAAGAGCTATAGAGAATGTTTTGAATGAATGAATGAATGAATGAATGAATGAATGAATGAATGAATGAATGAATGAATGAGGTCGAGTTCTTAATTCATTTGAAAAAACTTTTTCCCACTGTCACTTTAAAAGTGGAAGAGACTGCAACTGGCTGGAAAGTGTGTTCTCTTTCCTAGAGACATCTGTTTTCACCTTCAACTGCATCTCATTTGAAGAAAGTGTTCTCTGTAATACAGAAACTTACATGTCATACTATGAAATACTGTAGTGCTATTTTACTATCTTTATCCTTTTGTTCTTGAAATTCATAACCTTTACATGCTCCAGTATGTACCATTTTGTCAGGCTAATCAAGTAATCAAAAGAGATTACTACTACTACTACTACTACTACTACTACTACTACTACTACTACTACTACTACTACTACTACTACTACTACTACTACTACTACTACTACTACTTAGCATTTGTCCCACTTGCTGGTGAGCTCTGCTACTTTTGTTTTTACCTTCCACTTGGTATGGTCATGGGCTATGGGCTAGGTCCAGGTGAACCCAGGACAACTTCATGTCACTGTCTAGGGCAGTAGTGGCAAACATTTGGCACTCCAGATGTTTTGGACCACAACTCCCAGAATCCCAAGCTTCTGTTGCCAATGATAAAGGACTGTGGGAATTGTAGTCCAAAACATCTGGAGTGCTGAAGGTTCACCACCACTGGTCTAGGGTGTTCATTCAGCACTGTTTTGCTCATCCCTTCAGACGGGAAATCAAGAGAGACTTGATTCTACTTTTTTCTTGGTGCAGAAATAAAGGAAATACTGTACATCATTGTTGTCCTTCAAAGACCCTTTCTGGTGAACTTTCTAGCAATGCTAATGCAGCTACCACTTGACTAGATGCATTACTGAAGACAGGAAAACAGTGATTTTTCACTGGATAGGAGATGATATGCTCCATAGCATGGGTGGGAGGGAGGGTGGGTGGGTGGGAAATACACAGGCATGTTATGTATTTCATGTTATATTCTTGTATAAAATGGGATACACAAAACATTCATTCAGACTCACTACAACTTCTATTGTTGCTGTAACATGCTATCAAGTTGCCTCTGGCTTGCCTCAACCCTATGAATGAGCAGTCCCCAGCACTCAACAGTCTTGCCCAGCCCTTGTAGATGCCAAGATTTGGCTTCCTTTATGGAGCCAATTCATGTCGTATTTAGTCTACCTCTTTTCCTGTTGTCATCAATCTTTTCCCAGGATTGCTCTTCTGTTGTCATTCTATGACTGTTCTTGGAACAGCTAAGCAACAGCTCCTGCAACACTAACATTCCCTAACCACGCATCATCAAGTACTGTTGTTATGTTATTGTCTTATATAAGTCATGGGAGATATAAACTTTACCCTCAGATTAGGCTATTAAAAACCCCAAACAAATTCAAACACTAGAAACATCAATGCAAAAGAAACAATGTACAGTACAGTATATGGAAGATTATTCTGAATAAAGAATGTATTATTCCTTGCTTTCTGCTTCTGATAAAGAAAATATATAAGATAAGGGAGAAAAACATCTATGAAAGCAAACACTGGAAGGAAAGCATCTGTTAAGTACAGACAATTTTAAGTGAATTGAGCTGTTTCCATTCATTTTGGATAATAGAATTCACCTTAAATCCTCAAAGACAAGTTACTTATTTCAGGCAAAGCATGCCATAAGTTGCCCTTTTTGGAAATGAATGCCTAAACAACATTGTTCCCAAAGAACACACCCAAATTCTCTAACAAACATGTGGTTTTGTGAGGAAACACATAAGCCTAACCATCAGGCCTACCTACCACTGAATGTAAAGAAGGCCAAAAGCACAAAGAGCATAGGAGCACATCAAAGTTAAAAGACCACCCTTCTAACATCAGTATCATCATGAATGGCATCATTCAAAAATACTAATGTTATTTCTAGTGTCTCATATTCACATAAGCAAATAACATTTTATTGTCGAATAATGTCTGGAACCTTATATTCAACCTCATAAAGTAAATGCTCAGCTTAGGTTTTGAAAGCAACAATTAGTCTTTCCTGACCTCCTTCAGCATCACAATTTATTCAAACTGAGCCAGGAATTAACTAACTAACTAATTTAGAAGCTGAGGCTCCAGTACTTTGGCCACCTCATGAGGAGAGAGGAGTCCTTGGAAAAGACCCTGATGTTGGGAAAGATTGAAGGCAAAAGGAAAAGAGGACGGCAGAGAATGAGATGGTTGGACAGTGTCATCAACGCAACCAATATGGATTTGACCAAACTGTGGGAGGCAGTGGAAGACAGGAAGGCCTGGTGAGCTCTGGTCCATGGGGTCACGAAGAGTCGGACATGACTGAACGACTGAACAGCAACAACAAACTAGTTTGCTTGCTTGCTTAATTAGTTACTTCTTTTCAGTAAACTGTATACTGCCCAATTGAATGCCAAACACTGCTCTGGGCAACTAACTATCATCTAAGTCACTAACCCAAATAAACCTCCATATTACCCCAACCAGAACTGTCTAAACTCCAATTCCAACAAAATCCAGCAAACCACACTGAGAGCAGACAAGGCAAAGCAGTGCTCATAATTAAGTTGGGGGTCAGGTCGGGAAAAACAGTCCCTCAAATTTTCAGCCCTGCTGAGCATGGCTCTGCCATCGCACCCCATCCACCGCTGGGAGGTGGCATCATAACCAGAACCAAAGAGGCTGAAAAAAACTGCATAGAGAAGGGAGATTGCAGTGCATAGGGAACTTACGCGGGCACACACCTTAAAGGGAACCTACGGGGAAGGATATCTCTAAAGGCTTCTTTGAAGAAAATGGTCTTAAATAGCTTCTTGAAGGTTGGAAGGGCAAGGACCTGATGGATCTCTACTTGGAAACTGTTCTAGATGTCCCAAAGAGGTGAGGCCACAACTGAGGAGACTCTGTTCCTCCTGGAAACCTTCTTTGCCTCCTTTGGAGCTGCTGCCTATAGAAAACCAACCCGATTGAATGGGTGGTATGTACCAATGTTCTTTGGGAGTGACAATCTGATGGATAGTAGGGGAATTATGTTAGCACCAACACATTGAATATGACTTGGAAAGGCAGAGGAAACCAGTACAAGATGGGGATATATGGTCGAACATCATAACCTGGTCATTTTCAAGGGCAACCCCTTGAAAACAGAGTGATTTATAATAGTCAGTCTTTGAGACACTTGCATGGACCAGTGTTGCCAAGGATCCCTCATCAAGGTTAATAACTGGCCAACTGGCCAAAGCTGACTGACAGCTAACCTAGTCATGGCCGCTATTTGATGTTCCCAAAAAAGGACCTGGTCCAAGATCGTAGAGGCTTCCACTACTGCACAGTAAGAGCTGAGCTTGGGATGGAAAGAAGGTGTGAACATCTTAGATCGGTGGCAGTACGATCACAAAATGGGATGTGGTGGTATAAAAAAGTGCACTGGAGACATATTAAACCCTACCAAGAAAATTGAGGAATGTATGGTTAATGCTCCTTAACATTTTTTTCACAAAGCAATCAGCTTCAGCAACTAACAAGAATCAGATACTCTTTCTCAAATCACAAATGAATCAGAAATCCTTTTCAAAGGTAAATTTAAAAAATTATAATATCAGTCTACCTAGCATTTTTTTATGCTGGAGCTACCACCATTTTTTAAAGAATTAGGCTAGGCTGCCTGAAGTCATCTATATTAGACTATTACAATCTAAACTAATCCTCAAAGACAAGTTACTTAAAGGCTGACAGTCTGTTTGAAGCTCTACAAAAAGAGGGGGGTTTAACTCTCAGGACAAAGTGACTCAAGCAAGCATTATGTTCCATTAGGTTTCCTGAATTTAGCTGGGAAATAATTTAAGGGGCCAACTTCAAAAAAATCACATTCTACTGAGAAATTCAGATTGTTGCCAATATTCTCTATTCTAAGATACAGCTCCTACATAATAAAGAACATCTTGGAGAAGTACCATCATGCCTACCATTTATTTTTAAAAAAATACAAAATACAAAAGAGCTTCTATTGAGCTGATCCTATACAGAACTCAACAGAAGTATCAGATCAGGAAATAATGATGGCTAAGAATATTGTCAGATTAGGCAGAAGAAAGAAGAAAACCATTACAGCAATGAATTATATAAAAGCAAAAGTGATAAAGAGCTTGAGGAGCTCTTTACAGAATGTGAATAGAATTATTCTGCATGAAACAGTCTAGTGCATTTGTCACCATGTAAGGAAAATACAATTTCCCATTATCTCTGGTACATACCACTGAATGAAACATGGTTTGCTTTAAGAACATAAAGAGTCTGAGGAGCAATATTCCAAGGATTGATGTCAGCAGGATCCCAACCTCTCAGATGGATGTCCAAGATAGTGCAATGACTTACCTGGGAGATCCCTCTCCACAGGAGGCCATGCTTCAGCTGGAGGTTTTCTGGGGTTTAAATGGAAGTGCCAACTAGCAATCCCAGTCCAGGAGCATTTGAGGTAGAACCTGGCCTATCCAGAGAATACGCATTCCCTCCTGAGAGAGATGAAGCCCTGGAAGAAGATTCCCACTGAGCCTATGACAATATAGAAAGATTGAGCATCTGTGGTAAATGGGCTTTTTAGATCATTGCATTTGCAACTTTGCCCTCTACTCACCTGTCCTCATGCTGGTATGGTGTTATGCTCTGTGGGATTTGTCAAGTAATGGTTACCAAGATCATGGGTTCTAGGTTCAGGGAAACCTTGCAGTCTGATCTCTTATATTTTTCTATATGTCATACTAAACTAGCACGATCCAAGTTTGAAAGAAATGCAAAAAACCAAAACAAATATTAAAAGTAAGACCAGCAGTGGTGCAGTGAGAGGCAGCAAGGGACAGCAAACTTGTTGCATTTGAGGTGTTGTCTTACTCCCATGCTCACACTCGCTGTCTCTCACAGCATCTCCCTGCTGCCATTTATGGTGTTATTATAAAAATTTGTTTTACCTTTTTAGTTCTTTCAAACCGAGATAGAACTAGTTCAATATTACAGATTTTTTTGAAAAAAATTAAAGATCAGACTGTAAGGTTTCCCTGCAACTCAAAGCCTGTGATCCTGACATGCATTACTTAACAAATCCGACAGACACAATTTATTCTGACACAGATCAGCACACATGCCAAAATTATTCAAAATAAATTTTGACCGAAACTGAGTTAAAATAAACCCTCACTGGGCTGTTTAAAATATCTCCTTTTGCAAACAAACAAAAATTGCTTCTTGGGAGGGGGGTACACATGCTTAGCTGTATGTCATGCAAACAAATGTTTTTACATCAATTTCATGTAGAGATAGGCACGAATCGAAAAAATGACATTTTGGTTTTTCATTTTTCGTTGTGGGTCCATTTTGGTTCATTTTCGTTTTTTGTGAATTTTTTTGAAAAAATTCATTTCATTTTTTCATTTTTCGTTTTTTGTTTTACCCGCTTTTTGCGCGACTTAAAGCATTTCCGCGTCCCCCAATGCCCCAGACCAGAGGGAAAACACTAAAAAAAAGTGATGCTGGCAGAGACACAGTACAGAGTAGGTACACAGGGAGGCTGCAAAGGCAGCGGCGGGCGTTGCCCAGGGTGTAGGGCAGCCGCAGAGTGACTGCACTGCAGGGCAGGGGACGGTACTCACCAAGAGGTACACATGCACACACACAGGGAGGCTGCAAGACTGAAGCTAGAGAGAAATCTCTTCTTTCTCTACCCTCAGAGCCAGGCTGCAGCCAGATACACACACCTGCCTGCCTGGCCTAATGTAACAAGTCGCAGAGACAGCAATCCCGCCCTAACTCCCACCGCAGACTGCAAGGAGGACGGGGGCTGCCAAAGCTTTTTATGCCCTCTGTGGCTGCCACACCTACCCAGTCTGCAACCTGGGCATGCTATTGGTTGAAATTGTCCAAGAATTTACATGATCCCATCACATGGCTTGCATCAATCTTGTGGCTGGAATCCATTTTGTGTCATCCTTAAAGGGAAAAGAAAAAATACATTGCGATGGGAGAAATAATTTCAAATAATTATCACTGTGTTTTTACGGATGTCCAGGGCATTTTAATACCCAAGAAATCAATATTAGGCATCTGGGAGCTATTTTGGGTTGATGTCCCCTAAAATACAGAGATCTGAGAAAAGACATAAATGAATGTTTTAAGGACCCCAACCCCCCGGTAGGTATTATCAGGCAGAAAAAATAATTATCGCTGGGTTTTTACGGCTATTCAGGACTTTTTTTAACATTTAAAAACAGCTCATTTCATTGCGTGTTGCCATTAACGAAAACGAAACATAACGAACCAAATTTAAGGGGTTCTGTTCAGTTTGTTCCAATTTCATCACAATTTTTGTTATTCATTTTGTTACCTAACGAAATGAATAACAAATAACGGAAGGGAAAAAAAATTTCATTTTGTGCCCATCTCTAATTTCAAGTATGCTAAATGCAACACAAACTCAGGAGTATTCCAATGAGTAATCACACCCTCAGATAGCTCTGTGATCCACCTCTGACTGTTCCCTAACTATTGTTTTTACCTGGTAAGGCTTTGATGCCGATTAACCTCTGGCAAGTTTTCTGCTTGTTTTTGGACTTGGCTTACAAGTTCCCCAGTATCCTAATTAGGTACACAATCTGTCTTTCTACTGGGGTTAACTCTCGGCTCACAAGTGTTTGCTTCTAAAGACAGGAGAACTAGATTTAGATGGGGCAGAAGGGCCATGTCTATCACAGGTCTTCTCTTCTCCCTCTACTCTTGAAAATTTCCTGCCAATGAAGATGCCAGGATAAGGAATTCCAGAGGAAGGGAAGGAAAATCCACATAAGCAAGCAAGATTGGCTCAATATATGCCAACAGCAAGAAAGTATAGTAAGTGTAAATGCCACATTTTTTCTTCAAGTCCAACTTTTACCACACTTGAGATGGCCCTTGTAGAACACTTTCCTTTAAAGAAAAACAATTCAAGGAGCCGCTGTAGCCATCACAGAAGAAAAATACAAAAAAGTGGAACAGGTGATACCTTAAGTTTAGGCTACTATAAAAATAACAAAACATTGCTAATATTTCGGGGGCAAGCCCCCTTCCTCAGAGCAGTACCAATAGGTAACAACATGGCAAAAGATGGATTTGCCAGGAATTATTTCTTAGGTGTTGAGTCCATGGCAATGTTGTTACCTATTGGCACTGCTCTGAGGAAGGGGGCTTGCCCCCGAAATATTAGCAATGTTTTGTTATTTTTATGGTAGCCTAAAGGTATCACCTGTTCCACTTTTTTATATTTGTCCTTTAAAGAACTGATTTTACATTACAGTATATAGTTTGAATCTCAAGTGTGTGCACAAAGAACATACAGAACATATCTGTAGAAGAGCACAGCTTTCAGCACTTCTTGACACTGTGATGGTAGTAGGTAAATCTGATCACAAGATCACAGCACATTAAAATAACTGATCAATGGGAGTTCCTTGGACTTGAAAGGAACCTTATCTGCTTTGCAGAGTTGCAGCAGTCTTGCACTGGAGCTTGGCATATATGTGGGCAACAGAACAGCCTTTTCTATCTAGGTTTCTAATTTAAGATGTTACACAGAAGGGTGCAGCTGGAAGGAGAACAAGTCAGGAGATTGGTAGAGGACGCTAAAGTGATTAGATTTATGAGTGATGCAAGTACAGTATAACAATCTTTTGTAGGAACTGATAACAAACCCAACAGGCAGTGCTAGGGATGAATCAACTTACTGGGAAAGCAAGAACTTATGAAACAGGACATAATATTATCCATTTAAGACCCAATATTTACTTGATCACTTGCAAGCAGAGGTAATACACATTCTTTTATGTTTCCTCTTCATTTTGGGAATAAGAGCATAGTTGAATTATCATCATCTGTTCAACAAAATGGAAGCACAGAAAGTATCCATGATGGAATCTTATCAGAAATTACACAGTGACATGTATCAATTCATTAGGATATAAAAAAATTAAGAACATCCTTAATAGGCACTGTATACATTTTCCACTGAGATCATACCACAGGCCAACTTTAGAACATGCAGTATTGTTTGTGTGCGATTTAAACGATTAGCGAAAGAGTAGCTGTTTGCTTGAGAGCTCCAATAGAACCATAATACTTCTGAAGTTTTCATCCAATAACTGCACTGAAAATTTCATTCAGCGCCTGCAGAGCTTCCTCTCCATAAAAATTTCAAAAGCCTCATTAATTACACCCATCTTAATGGAAAGCCATCATGTAATTAGTAATGATTGTTGTTCACTGGTATACTTTGCGAGAGACATTTTAAGTTGTAACTTGATCAATTGCACAATGAATTTTGCAAAACCTCATTACAAAACTATTAATAATCCAAACACAAAATCCCTAGCCAAAACAGCAATGTTTTTATGGCCATAATGTAGTCAGATGTACATTAAATGAGCCTGATGAAATATTGACAATTAAAAAATCTCATGTTTCAGCAAGCATTATTACCGTCCATTCTCATAAGCACAACTAGATATTTCAACAAGAACAAAAATATTCTTGCAAGAAACCTCTACTGTACAATACAATAACATACCATTTTAAAAAGCTGCCCGGACTTGACCTTTGATAATAAAGTTAGTAATCCTTACATTATTGTAAGTCAAATGAGGAACGGTTGTCATTAAGAAGAGATGGGTTAAAAGTGGATAAACATGACATGATAGAAAGTGTCAACTGGAATTCTTGCTAAGGCAAATCCACAGATCAGAAACAGATTGAAAGCCAGGAAGTGGATTGTAAAGACTAAAGGGTTTTCCACAATCGGTTTAAAGATTCTTCGTGAGGCTTTATTCCCTTCAAGTTTTTCCTCAAGCTGCTGCTATGCCAGGCATATGCAGCTTACCAAGCACCCACACTCCAGTGTGTGCTATCCATAACAATGTTTGGAGGTAGGCTAAGCAATGCTCTTGCATGCACGAGCCTATCCCTTTTCTCTAATCACAGTTGCAAAGAGCGCGGATGTACATAGAGGGTTTCATTTTCAACTAACTGTAGTTTCCTGTGACACCTAAACTAGGAGCTGCAGTTAGCTTAAATCAGGGATGGGAAACTCCCAAGCCTGAAGGACCTTTTTGCCTCCATGAAACCCTTTGGGGGTGGGGGGGTCTTGCTCTCCCACAGGTGCCTCAAAACAACAACAAATAACGCACCATATGAAAACTCCCACTAGCTCTTCAGTCATGCTGGGAAATAAGCCATGCATTCTCTGTAGGCTGCGTTTCCCGGTAACATTCGGGGAATTTGAGTGGTGGCGATGGCGACGGTGACATTTTTTTTTTTGGAGTGGACAGTGATCAGGGGCAGCTTGGAGGAGTGTATGCCAGACTGTGTGTTGTCCACCCCTGGTTTAAACTAGTACTGATCAAGACAAGCTAGCATCATGAATCAAGAACACCTAACACCAACCTTTGTAGTTGCACCTGGATGAATCTATCTTGTCCTGAGAAGATAGGCTTTCTGTCACTCCAGTAGCCATTGCCTTGCTATCACGGCTACATTAAAACATTCCTTAAGGTATTGTCAGTGACCAGGAAACACAATGCCTGCCGCTTTAGCCCAGATGCGTCCATCTTTAATTTATATTGTTCTTCATCTTTGGACACTTTTTCTGCAACAGAAGTCTAATAATAAACTTCAGAAAAACTGTCCCCCTCTGCATATCAACACCCACAGCTAATGAATATAGGCCCATTTATAATTTATCCTCCAAGGAATAAGCAAAGATGTAAACCAGGTTTGCAGTCCTTTTGTGACCTGCCCCTGAGGCAACATTTATATGCAATGGTCTGCCTCGCCTACAATTTATTGGTACCATCCAAAAAAGGGGATGGAGGAGGCACCTAGTAGGTCACAGGGCTGCATTTGAAATTCTGCCAAGCTTGATTCTTTTCATTTCTTTTTCTTTATTTATGCATTGTTTATTTGCTGGTTTTACTGTAGTTATACTGCTCTTTATGTAAACCGCCCAGAGTTCCCATTGGGAAAATTGGATGCAGTATAAAAATATAAAAATAAATAAATACATTTTACACACACAGAGAGAGTGTGTGTGTACAGTAGGACCCCATATCCACTGATTCATTAACCACTGATTCCCTTATTCACGGCTGGCGGAGGAAAAAAATTAAATAAACAATTCAGCAGCTGTGAAGCAAGCTACTATCGTAAAACAGCAGCTGTAAAGCAAGCTACTGTCATGAAATAGCAGCTATAAAGCAAACTACTGTAACAAAACAGCGGTTTTGGAGGGTGTTTTGCATTCTCTCTTATCCATGGTTTTCATTAACCACGGGAAGGTCTAGAACCAATCCCCAGTGGATACTGGGGTTCTACTACACTGTCAATTGTGACAGTAGGTTTAATCATACAAGAATCGCTCACAGAAAAGTTTAGTGCTGGCAGTTCTGCATGTAGGGGCTCAAAGCATCAAAGAAGCACAGAAGCACCTTCCACTCCAGTGCTCAGCAGTACATGTTGTACATATTATCTCTTATCTGGTATAAAAAGGAGGAGCCTCTAATGTACAGATGACTGGAAGAAAATTTTTACAACAATTAGTGCAATGATGAGAATAGGGCAGCAAAAGAATGGTGAAGATGATTAGCAAAATAAGCACTTGTTATGGTTCACTACCTGAGTAGTCATGGGTTATATCCAGCTCCTATAAAACATAATGACTCTCCAGAAACTGCCTGTGGCCACTCAGAATAGTCAAGAAAAGATGCATAGATTATACCAATGCTTTCCTTAACAACAATAGCATGCTAAGCTACCATTGTATGCAGATATTTCTTGGGAGTTTATAGTATCATGTTTTACAGAAAAAAAAATTACAGATTCTCCATATTTTAAATAATAAACTGGAAGATTCTTACAACATGAGCCACTGGAGAATAACACTAATAGCCTGGAGATACAACTAACCTCCAGTTAATTGACTGACAGTTCATTAAACATCCAGGTCCAGGAAATTTCTTCTTTCATTTCCTATCACCTTCACCAACACAACAACTAATGGTCCCAGAGTTGCATTTTACCAGCTGCTAAAAAGGTGGTGGTGGGGGGGAGATGCCACTCTTAAATTTATGAGGAGCCCTGGGGAAACTCTTGAGTGCCACATTTTCTTCATTCCATCCTCAGGCTGCAGGTGGAAATTCAGTTCACAGCTGGTTCTTATACTTAGACCAGTTGTATCTGTCTAGCACTAACAGATTTGTTGTGCTTCACAACTACCGCATTCAACAAGGATCACTTCTCTGATTCAGGACAGAAGAGTAGTATGTGCATAAAGGTAAAGGTAAAGGTTCCTAGTCATGTCCAACTCTAGGGGCGGTGCTCATCTCCGTATTCAAGCTGAAGAGCCAGTGTTGTGCATGTCCATGGCCACGTGGCCGGTATGGCTGCAAGAAAACACTGTTTTACCTTCCCACTTTTTACAGCAGTACCTATTTATCTACTTGCATTTTCATGCTTTCAAACTGCTAGGTTGGTAGGAGCTGAAGTTATCAGCGGGAGCTTGCTCTGCTGTGTGGCACCGGAGATTCAAACCGCCGAGCTGCTGACTTTGCAGTGAACAGTTTTTCGGAGTATGTGCATGAAAAACCAGTACATGAAAACCAGGAGGGAAAAAGAGAGATGGGTGGAAGAATGATTCACAATGCTCTCTATATTATTAGGCACTTTTCACTTTCCAAAGTGATGAAAGCAATGGATCTATAAGGAACATTGGTTCAGGTTTGGTTTCCTTTAGAATAAGGGTCACAAGAGACTTAAGCAGTTTTTTTTTTAATAGCTGGATTTATTTAGAAACACTGAAGATGAACAGACGGGAAAGCACACGGCTGGGTACTCTTGGCACTTGACACCCTTACAGATAGCAAACACACTCCTTCCACACCTTGTCTCCTTGAGAGACAAACCAGATGCCACAAGAGATGCCTTCACACGTCCATATCTCACTTCTAGCCTCTTTCTCAAATTGTCTCTCAAACAGTGGCTCTTCACACTCAAAAAAAAAAAAGCTAGTTTAAAAGGGAAAGAAGGAGCAGGGGCTCACTTGCAAAAAAATTAGCAGCATTACATTTGTGGTCTGCTTGGAAAAAAGAGGGGGTCCATTTAAAACACTGGAATTGTGCTCAGCATTACATTTAGCAGAATCTGCCCAGGCTAGGAGAGGGTATTAGGACCCAATTTTGAGAGAGTTCTTTAAGAGTTTTTTTAAAATAATATTTTTATTTATTTATTAAGGAAAGAAAGAAAAAAAAGAAATGAAAAAGGGATCGCTTAACATTGATAACAATCACAGAGCGCAAACATCATTTATAAGGTTTTTAATGCAGATATTAACTCTTGCCATCTTCTTGACAAAACATCTTCATCTTCTCCTTTCAGGTGGCCGGAGATTCTGTCCATTTCAATAGCCGAGTATAGTTTTCCTTTCAAGTCATCTTTTGAAGGTGTTACAGAGTTCTTCCAAAGTTGGGCATACAAAATTCTGGCTGTTACTATAATATAATTAATTACATATTTTTGATCATATGTTGCCTCAATATCTATAATATTTAACAAAAATAGTTCTGGTGTGTATTTTAACCTGACCTCCCACAGTGTGTCTAGTAAATTCTTTACCATATTCCAAAATAATTTGGCTTTTTTACAAGTCCACCACATATGATAGAAAGAGCCGATTTCTTGCTCGCACTTCCAACATTTGGGTGAACAATTATACATCTTGGATAATCTATGAGGACTAAGATGCCATCTGTAAAACATTTTATAACAATTCTCTTTATATGAGGTGGGTTTGAACATCTTAATCGTTTGCCATAGCATATTCCATTTTTCTAAGTGGATGGAGTGCCCACAGTTTTCCGCCCATCTTATCATACATTCTTTAACCTGTGAGTCACTTGTTCTTTCAAGTAACAGCATGGTATAAAATTTACTCAACAGTTTTTTCTCACCTGCAGACAGTATTTTATCAAAAACATTATCATTTACCATGAATCCACTTTCCTTCTGCACAAACTTATAATGCGAATATATCTGTTGATAAGACCACCAGTCTATGTTTACCCCTTCGAGAGATAACTGATTTGGAGGTTTTAGAGACTGGTCCTCATACAGAAGTTGTTTATATGTTAAAGTATTACTAAATAACTTTGGGCCTGGTCCTCTAATTGCTTCCATTGGAGATAACCATTTAGGAGTCTTGGGGTAAAATAAGTCTTTAACAAACAACCAATTTTTAATTAGGGCATTCCGTATCCAATGTCTTTTAAACAGGGATGGAATATTTCCTCTATACCATAGGTAATGATGCCACCCTTTGTCTAGGTCATGACCTTCCAAGCCTAAAATTCTTTCGTTTGTCATAGAAATCCAATCACGTATCCATGTCAGTGCTGCTGTTCTATAATACAAGAACAAATTAGGCAATGCAAAACCTCCAGAAGTAGTCCTATCTTGCAGATAAGCATTTTTAATTCTAGCTTTTTTCTTTTGCCAAATGAATATACGAATATGCTTCTCTAAGTCGGACAAGATCTTAAAATTGGATAACACGGGTAAGCATTGAAATAAGAAGAGCAGCTTTGGTAAAACAGACATCTTGATGACCGCTATCCTACCCATTAGTGACAACTAGAGTTTAGCCCAGGTAGCTAAGTCTACCTTTACAGATTTAATCAAAGGGATATAATTGTTATCAATAAGGGTAGAGCATTTATTTGATACCGTTATGCCTAAATATTTCGCCTAATTCACATGCGTGAATCCTGATAGGTCCACTAATCCTTGAATATTAGTCACAGAAATATTTTTGGTCAACATTACAGTTTTTGTAATGGAAAGTTCTTCAAATGAAGCCTTTCTACACAAGTATTTCCAGCCATACTCCGGGTATTTCTGCACCTTTTTTGCTTGAGCAGCCTCTCAGGATGAGGACTGAGCAAATCTAAATATGAACAGATTGGCCAGGCCTGGAAGATTAATTTTACACAATCTAACAAGATGAGCCAGAAAGCCAAATGAGTTGTTTGGTGCAAGTTACGATAATTTACATGGCTTTCCATTTTACTAGCCAAATGCAGAGATAATGCCATGTTATTTGCATTAGGAAATATATTTCACTAAGTAAGAGACACAGATAGTATTGGATAATGTGAAACTATATAGCTTTAGCTTCCATGTCTTTATACAAAAGATGTTAAACTGTTGTTGGAAACAATGGATCTTACAGAACTGAAGAACACAGCTGTAAAACAGGTTAAGAATAGCATTCATGAAAAGAGTCCAGCACAAAAAAAGAACCTCTACTGCTTAGCTGTTTCTTTACAGATGAAGATCTCTGCCTGCATTCAGATGAACATATGACTTAATCAGCTACAGATGGGACCACCAGGGAAACAATTGCAATTCCTATTCCTACACCTGCCCCAACGCCTGAGTTTCCTGACTGTGTCATGCTGAACATTAAGATCCAGGTGGAAGTTCTAAACTGTTTTCACTTAAACATGAGCAAGATTATCAGCCTGCTTAGGTACCCTGTTTTTTTCTAGATTTCTATCCATATAGAGAATCCTATTCATGCCAAGGCAAATACAGAAACTCTCTCACATACCTTGCTGTACAGCTGAGAGATTTAGGCTATTACTGTAATCATAGTTTTCTGGACCTAATAGAATTTACATCTAAGGAGACATTACCAAACTAGAATGGTATGGCTTCCTAGTTTTAGCTCAGACATAAAGTACTGCATTTTTCCATCTATAAGATGCCCCCATGTACAAGACAACCTCCACTTTTCCAAACCAAAATCACAGTTTCGCAACTGCATGGTTCTCGCCTAGGCTTACCTCTGTGTATAAGATGACCTTCAATTTTTAGTCTAACTGGAAAGAGCCAGTACATAACTGTGGGGATGGACTCCTTGGAAAACAGAGTCTCCTCAAGAACCTTCTTCAGAGGAAGGTTTTTCTCCTAGGAATAACAGGCAGCGGAGCCCCAGGGACCCAACTATATAAACCCTCAATTGAAGACTGCTAGATCCTGAAGACAACATATGTATGTCTAGTTTCTGCTTGTGAATCATTTGCACTTTGAGGTTCTTTTGGGTCCCTTGGCCGTTAAAGACTCTTTATACCATCCTAACTGCACATTGGACCAGCCATGCTTTAAGAGTGGCAGTTCTTGGACAGGCTTGATCATTTTTCACTCTGGCTTTAGATTTTCTGGTTTACTTTGTCCAACAGAAGCCCTCTGTTTCTTCCCACTAGAGCCATCCTCCCCTAAGAGAACAGGATACTAAAAGAATCCAGAATCCAGAATCCATAGTAACCTCATAGCTTCTATCCAGAACTCTGAAGAGATGTCCTGTTAATCCAAGCTTCCTCTCAAACCAGGAAAAAGACTTTACAAATTCATGTTTCAATACATGGTCTTCTGAGGTATGAAACATTAAAAACACATACCTAATCCAAGTAAATTTAAGTGTCTGAACACAAGCCATGCACATTAATACCTGCTTCTAAATGTTTGCAGTTGTGCATATAGATCAGGCTGCAAATGTGTCAAACAGGAAATCATTAGAATACACATTCCTCATGTACATACTACACATGGATTTTAATTCAATGGGAAGTTGATCCCCAAGCCCTCACTATTAAATACCGTTTATTAGAAGGGGAGAAGCAGTGACAAAAATGGAGCATTAAGACTGGAAGACATGACAGCTGAATTTTTCAAATAGTGCAATAAACACTGTGGACACGTCGATACTATCAACTCCAAATATATTCTCCAATCAAACAAAGGTTCAAGTTAGAAGTGGTCCCTGTGTTTGCCACCAAGGCTACAATCCTAATCACACAACTACTCTGAAGTAAGTCTCCCTGAATACCAGGGTGGTAAGTGTTAGGTAAACCTGTATGAAAATTATCTTGCATGACTTAAAGCAAAATACCACTGTAATTTGCCTTGACATTTGTCTGCTGAAGAAAAGAGGATGAACAACAGATCTCCTGGGGGAAAGACTGGCAACGTAAACAAAACCATTAGAAGCATAATCCACAACAAAATGTCAAAACATGATTACTCATTGAAACTCCTATAAAAAGTGATTTTAGAATGTGTGCTAAAGATTGCTGAACACCTTTTTTCAGAGGCTGCTCTCCTCTGGGACATCTCAGCCTTGTTTCTGTATAGATCTGTGGCTCCCAATATAGTTGACTTCTTTTTAATTGTCTCTCCTTCTGTGTCTTCAGCAGTTTCTGGACAATCACATATATCTGGCAGGTACAACTTTCACTTCCACATATCAGGGGGAAATGCTAATTCTTTGTGTTCAATCAACTGTTGAATGTAAAATGTGATATAAGTCAATAGGTCCTCGAATCCAGACATCATAGTATGATATTAGCAACATAAGAACAGCCTTGCTGGAACAGGCCACAGCACATTTAGTCCAGTATTCTGTCTCACACAGTGGCTCACCATTTGCTTCAGGGTATTCCCAAACAAATGTCTTCACTTGCCTATGATTCCCTGCAAACGTCACTGAGACATATCCTACCTATTGTTTTTCATCTATAAAAAATAAGCATTTCATTGTGCATTTTCTAAGAAAATAACAATAATGAAGTCTTCTGCTTATATACCACCCCATACCACTGGGCAGTTGACAATTTAATTACAGTATGCAGGCTACACCCCCCCCACACACACCCCAGCAAACTGGGTACTCATTTTACAGACCTCAGAAGGATGGAAGTGTGAGTCAACCACGAGCCGGCTACCTGGGATGGAACCCCAGGTTGTGAGCAGTTTTACCTGCAGTACAGGCGTTTAACCACTGTGCCACTGTGCTCCATAAATATAACCCTAATAATGATAGCTAGAGAGATAGACAGATAGATAGACAGATAGATACTTTCACACAACCATTATGGTTCAAGCCATCCAAGAGATGTCTTCGGTTCACTTTTCTTCTCTGACAATAGCACGAAGTATGCTGTTAAAAGACATAGCAAGCTGCTACTTTCTTCTTGTTTGCTTCCATCAAGATGGCTGCGTACCTACTGAATTAATGTGGAGGCAGAATTTTTAAACATAACAGATGGCCAAATGTAATCGCCAGCAGAAAGGAAGCCATGCCCCAATATTTGAAAGCGCGTTGAGCTACTTTCTAGACATTTAAGGCTGAGTATTACCCACACTTACTTAGAATTCCCAGCTGTTTTAATTAGTTTATTCTGTGGTGTAACAATAAATTTGGAAGGGCAGGTACTCATTATGGCAGTCCTGATAGCAACCTCATCCCATAAAAAGAAGACAAACATTCAGGCCATTGGATTTGTGTATATCAACAACTGAAAAGGAGGTCTTCAATAAAGTGATTACTGTATTTCTAAATTGCGCATTCAACACCAAACCATCCTCAAATACATTACATTACAATTGGGAAAGCCTGCACACATTCATAAATATTCATACATATTAATAAATATTCATAACTGTTCCCCTATTAGAAGAGCTTTCTTCCACCTGTTAAGGATCAGGCAGAACAACAAAAATTGTCACAAATGGGCAACATGTGATTACCCAGATGTTGAAGGATTAATATCCACCATCAGTCTTCACCACCAATTAAGCTGGCTAAATCTGATGAGAGTTGCAGTACACTGCCATCTGAGAGGCTACAGACAGCCAGACCTGATACAGGTGGAATACAATATCAGACAGCCACCCACTCTGTAATATCCTAGTATTCCAATCACCCTATAGTTGGCATCTCCTGTGCACTCCAATTTACACTACTGGTACACTAATGTCATATTAGGCTTGTGGTAATAAAGTGTTTTGTGCTGATTAGCTTGGCTATTATGATACCTCTTATCTGCTCACCAAACAACAGGTCACAGTCTACTCTTCAAAAAGGAATGGAAAGTTGTTCATTTGGCTGGAATTAGAGCATTTATCTAAGACAGACAAAGAAGAGCATGCTGGGAAGTATAAAATTCCAGAGATTTTTGGCTACCCAGGCCATATGGCAACATTAGTTGAAAATACAAGGCATCCGACAAAACAGGTACAATTTCATATCTGTCTCCTTTGTAATGTAAGTTAAACATGTGGTGGGTTAAACAAATTAATTGACCTAAACTATGCCTATTTACTCCTCATAATCTAGCTACGTCATTTTGACTGATCCAGAAATGTCAGTTCACCACAATCTTTGCATTGCCCAGCACATTAGCGATATGAACAACAGTATCACAGTAAAAGCTATCCTGCAATTGTTACAATAAAACTGCAACGCTTATCTTCACTCAGCATGCCAAAACCCCGAAACTTGTGCCAGAAACTCCGCTTTGATCTAACTGCATATAGTTCTTACAAAGCTTTCTTGTTTGATTTGACTGCAGCCAATGTTCAAAAAGAGAGGAGGGGTGTACCCTGCCTGCAGAAAATAAGGTGAATTCATACAATTAACAGCAGCAAAATGTGAGGATAGAGATATGATTCAAAAAAGTGGTAGCATAGAAGGGTGGTGGTGGTAGCAGCAGCACTGGTGCAGGGAAAAAAACCAAAAAACAAAGAGGTATTTACATCCTAAGCAATCATTTCCTAACAAGAGCCATTCAAAATGGCTTTGAACCCCACAGAACTGCAGTCCCTCTTTTCAAGAGGAACACAGCAGGTGACACTAGCAGAAGCAGCCTTTGTGGCAAAAATACTTTGTACATCCCATCTGTGATTTCTGCCATTTCATTCCCCAGAAAGCAAGATTAAAACACGGCTTTGAGTGTAAGTCTATTTTTACCAAGATTACTTGTTTAGTTTTAGCTCACATTTAACTGCAGAAAGACGGCAGTGAGCAAGCTATTCTTATACACCAGGATCAAAACTACATTGTCCACCCACTCCCAGAAGATTTTCCATGTATACTATTTTGCAACAGTGGAAATGGTGTATATCCCTGCCATAAATCCCACTATTGTTACACTAGGACCCCGGTATCCGCTGGGGATTGGTTCCAGGCCTTCCCGTGGATAATGAAAACCGTGGATAAGAGAGAATGCCTGCCCACCCACCCCCAAACTGCTGTTTCCTGACAGTAGCTTGCTTTATGATTGCTGTTTAGAGACAGTAGCTTGCTTTATGGCTGCTGTTTGTGACAGTAGCTTGCTTTACAGATGCTATTTGTGACAATAGCTTGCTTTACAGCTGTTGTTTGTGACAACAGCTTGCTTATTTAATTTTTTTCCTGTGCCAACCGTGAATAACTGAATCAGTGGATAATGAATCAGTCAATACAGGGGTCCTACTGTATATCCAACCAGCCATAAGTTGCTCTTCCAGACCACGAAAGGAAAGAAGCACTGACACACTCTCAGAATGTCTATCTCTTGCTGTCTTACATCAGATATAAGTAATGTGAAAGCTGACAGCTGCAGAGAATATGTAAACCAGGTACAGATATACAGTACAGAAAAAATAAGCTATGAGTACTTGTGAAGACCTGGATCAACTGTTTAAAGACTTGGGGGTATTCCGCAAGTGTCTCGGGAAAACAACAGCAACAAAGCAACCAAGATAATGACAAGTTTCATAGTGCAGTGAATAACTCCAACCCTTGCTTTTAAAAGCTTGTTGCTTATATATAAATAAACAAATACTACAAGGTGTTCTCTTTTCTCTCATACTAAGATTCAAAGAAGCCTCCTCATAAGCCACACAAGACAAGAAGAGGGATGTCAAGTGACATACAGTCATTCCCCGCCATTCCGCGGTTCATATACTGCGGCCTCGGCATATGGAAGGAAGTGCAATTTTTCCAGCATATCGCACGAAAAACAGGAAGTGCATTCCAGATTGCCCGAAACCACTTCTAGAACCTCTAACAGCAACTAATTATCCCCAATACACTTCAACAATGAAATATGAAATAATATAAAAGTATAGATGCCCTAAGCCAGGCATGCCCAAACTTTGGCCCTCCGGATGTTTTGGACAGCAACTCCCACAGTCCTTTGCCATTGGCAATCTAAGCATAGAATTCTGGGAGTTGTGGTCCAAAACATCAGGAGGGCCAAAGTTTGGACATGCCTGCCCTAAGCACATCCGATCTTGCCTGATTTCGGAAGCTAAACAGGGTTGGCCCTGGTTAGGACTTGGATAGGCGACCACCAGGGAATACCAGGTGTTGTAGGTGCCTGGAGTAGGAACTGGCAAGCCACTCCAGTATTCCTGCCAAGAAAACTCCAGGGACATGCAGTCACAAGGAGTCGGTCACGACTGCAATGACACAAGACACATATTGATGATAATTACAATGTTTTGTTTGTGGCTCTTGGTTTGTCTTGAATTTTTTGCCTATTTCCTTGAACAAATGTCTGTGATAATGACTGCCATATTTCCCATGTATAAGACATCCCCATGCATAAGACGAGCCCCCACTTTTCCTAACCAAAATTACAATTTTGCAACCAGACAGTTCTCTCCTCATATTACTTCCATGTATAAGACGGCCCTCAATTTTTAGTCTAGCAATTTTAGGCAAAAACAGTCTTATACACGGGAAAATATTATAAATTGCTATTTTTCAGGAGATCATTCTGGCAGAGTTCCAAATTGTATACAACAACCATGTATAGCATAATTTACTAGGATAGCCAAATCAAATCAACAAATAGCCACCCCCAATATAAAGGGGCTGGAGTGAACTGATATGCCAAATAATATGCTAAACAGAAAGCTAACTGATTTTGCCAGTTCATCTACTTACTGCACACTAGTCCCAGAAGCTACCAAGCTGCAGCTGCAGGTGAAGCATTTTGTAGTCTCTATCATCACACCAAAATGAGTTTCTCGTCTGCTAAATTTCTACCATTGACCTTTTTTAAAAAATTGCAGGGGCAGGACCTGTTTCTAAAAGAGAGCAGCAAACCCCTATGTCATTAGAAGGAGCAATTTGACTAAGCCTCAACACACCCACCCATCCACACCCACACCCACACCATGGTGTTCTCCAGATCTACCTGTTATCACCCATTCTCCTTAATTTCTATATCAATAAGGAAGCAAATAACTTCTTACTTCAGTTCACCACCACCACCAGCCCCAACTATCAAACACTGGTCCTCTTATGTGTCAATACAGTTACACTAGTTATCCTGGTTGGTCTATGAAGGCTATTTTAGAAATCTGGGGCTTACTGCTCTCAAGGGAGTCTTTGTATTAGTTATTGCAAATGAAGTAATAGTTTTGGTAGGCACTTCATTGACCACCACATATAGGTGGTCAATTAATGGCCCTAAAATAAAAAAGAAGGCTGTCCAAGTACATTGAATCTATTTTCACCAACCCACCTCCTGTAATTCATCTCCTTTGCAATAAACCAGTAGCAGCAAACGTTTTCATAGGCCACATTTCATGTATTTCAGATCCTATGGGACAGAGACAAAGAATTTGGTGGGCCCAGCAATTCATGCAAAAGCTATTATATGAGGGTGAGACATTTGAGTGCTAGAAAATATTAACATATTGGAGACTGTACAAGATACATTTTCAGTCCCTTATTAATTCTCCTTCAAAGTACTTCTAAAGCAATGTGAAGGGAAGATTTGGATCTTTTCTCAATTATGGCCAGAGTTATTATTATTACTGATTAGTTACTAAAAGTAAAAGGTAAAGGTTCCCCACACACATGTGTGCTAGTCGTGTCCGACTCTAGGGGCAGTGCTCATCTCTGTCTTCAAGCCAAAGAGCCAGTGTTGTGCAAGTTCATGGCCACATGGCCAGCATGGCTGCAAGGAAACACTGTTTTACCTTCCCACTTTTTACGGCGGTACCTATTTATCTACTTGCTAGGTTGGCAGGAGCTGGGGTTATCAGCGGGAGCTCGCTCTGCTTCATGGCACCCAGGATTCGAACCACTGAGCTGCCGACTTTGCATCCAACAGTTTTCGGAAGCCTTAGTCCACTAAGCCACCACGCTCCTGGCGATTACTTACTACTCTGGTACAATTTACATAACAGCTATCTTCTACAACTGTTTTTGCAAAACAAATGGCAATTGGAGGGCTAATGATGGAGTATCTTGCTGCTCTAATAGGTAGACAATAACTGGGCCCAGCTATCTTTCAAAATGGCACACCTCACCCAAAAGTGATTGTCATTGAGAGGTGTTCTCTTTTAATTTGGTTTCACTTGAAACATTTCTTTCCTTAGAAGGACATGTATAAGCTAAGTATTGTGCAACTATCTGCTTTCTCTTTACATTTTCCCCTTTCTACGGAGATGGTCAGATCATGTGCTTACTATGTTTTCTATGTGTTTAAATAATCCTCCCCACAAGAACCAGAAATAGTAAAAATAGGGCTGTGCAAGCAGTCTGGTCACATCACAAATCCTGAACCGAATCCTGCCAATTCAGTCTAATACAAATTGAGGGAGTTCAGATCAGAGCAGTCTCCGTAGCAATTTATACCAATGAGGCAAGCTGAACATCACGCTGCAGTAAAGAAAGCCAAACAGTGTGTCTCCAATATGCTGTAAAACAAAACCACACAAGGAAAACTGTCAGGTTGCACGGAGGGGGACCTGGGCTATATCCATGGGCAGTGCTAGGTTCCCAGTGACTGCATAAATCTCACCAGCATTCTCTGATCACAGTGCTTGTGGGGCAGGATGGGGCAGTTAGTTACTCTCCCATTAACTGGGCCTGTACTTTTTCTCTCTATTAGAAGCAGAAATGCTTTTGAAAGAGTTTTGTTGGGATTTACTGGCATGTCAGAATTTACTATGGTGATGTATCACGCTATCAGTAGCCAATGTTCAAACTACCTTTCCCAACCCATTGTTAGTGTTTCATGTTTAAGTGAGTCCTTACATTGGTTCATGTGTCACATAATTATTTTTATACTCTGACTTTTTTTTCAGTTGCATTGTGGAAACCAATAACCGAAAGCAGCTCAAAGAAACACACCCTCCAATGGCTGTGCAGCTCCTTGGTGCAGTGGTTCAATGCCTGTACTGCAGCTAAAACTGTGCTCATGACCTGGGGTTCAATCCCAAGTACCAGGCTCATGGTTGAGTCAGCCTTCCATCCTCCCGAGGTTGGTAAAATGAGTACCCAGCTTGCTTTGTGTGTGTGGGGGGGGGCAATGTGTAGCCTGCATACTGTAATCAAAACTGTAAACCGCCCAGAGACTACTTGAAGTGGCATGGGGTGGTATTATAAGCAGAACAATTAGCTTTGCTTTTTGCTTTCTTCCTCTAGTAGAACTGAGTTGCATAGAGATATTCTGCATCCCATTTGTCTACAGCTATACAGTGACAGGAGGTATCAACATCTTAAAGAATCCATTCAGCAGAATTAAAGAAATCATCAGCCTCCTTCACACTGCAGGCTCTAAAGGAAACTCATGCAAATGAAGTTAAACATGGAATCTAGCAGGGGCAATGAGAATTTCCAAGAGTTCTTGAGCTGTGCTAGCATCACCTTCACATGCCCTCTGAAATCTTGAGATAAGGCACAAGGATTGTGCCCAGGTTCAGAATCCTTACAATATGGCTTATCCTTGTCCTCCTGGTTAAGAGTTCTCCCCTGCTGTGCGCTTTCAAGCACGGGAACCAAGCGTAAGCATTCCAGATGGAGATCAGCCTTCAAATCCAACTTCCTATGGCTAATCACTGACCTTTTAATTGCTCTCCCAAATCTCAGCAGATTTTGCCTCCTGTCTGGAAGCAGAACTTGAGATGTTACTTTTTGGAAAATTTATTCTACAACAGCTGCCGCCACCACTAGATTATTATTATTAGAGCCACAATGCTCTCACCAACTGTTTTCCATATTAGACACGCACATGCAAAATATATGAGGTTCCCCCCTCCACACACTCAGTAATCCTTAAAGACAAGGAGGAATGGACCCCCTTTGTCTCCCTTCTCTTACGTTTTTCAGCCATCTGGTCCTCCATATATCTGATTAAGACTACTAAAGGCCTAAAATCTGTCTTGCTGTAAACCAGATAGAAACTGAACAAGTAACAAATTGCCCATTATAAAGATACCTACATATATCCAAACATTTATCCAGGTTGCTCATGTTCTTATTTTGAGGCAGTAGGCGTATATCTCATTTTAATTTACTTTTAAAATTTGGTCAGCAAATTTTACCCAGACCCAGCATGTTGTCGAAAAGCATTAGCAGGGCTTCTCAAGGGGCGCCTTACCTAAGTCACTCCAGTTTAGAGGCATCCTCCATAAACACCTTGGGGTTGATAAGTGCTACTGATCCTGCCACATGTAATTCTGCACAGATACACCCATTCCCCCACCCCTGAAGCTGCAAGGGGGAAGGGAATCACCATTACCAACTTTATGAAGAACAAGGGTCTTCAACAGGAATGAGAAACAGGATGATTTATTGTAAGAAGGAGCTTATATTGCCGTTGGAGTTTGTAGTGGTACATCTATTTTTTGCATTATGTATGAAATTTCAAGTCAAAGCATGAATGATGGATGTAGAGTTCCGCATTACAATGAATTCCCACTGTTCCTTGTCTATCTCAGCTGTGTGCAAAAGATATCTGTCGTAATCCTGCCTAACAGTATTT
>JAHTLZ010000016.1:73868325-73887853 GCA_023846285.1 Phrynocephalus versicolor
ATTTATGTTTTTTCTCAGATCGCTGTATTTTTTTTCTTTAAGGGGAGTTAGGGGACATCAAACCATGACTGCCAGATGCCTAATATTGATTTCTTGGGTATAAAACACCCTGGGCATCTGTAAAAATGCAGCAATAATTATTTATTCTGCCTGATAATACCTACCAAGGGGGGGGTTGGGGTCCTTAAAATGTTTGTTTTTGTCTTTCTCCCATCGTGATGTATTTTTCTTTTCCCTTTAAGGATGATACAAAATGGATGCCAGCCACAAAATGGATGCAAGCCATGTGATGGGATCATGTAAATTCTTTGAAAACTTCAACCAATAGCATGCCCGTGTTGCAGATTGGATGGACAGGTCTGGCAGCAGGGGGCATAAAAAGCTCTGGCAGCCCCCATCCTCCTTGCAGTCTGCGGTGGGAGTTAGGGTGGGATTGCTGTCTCTGGGACATGTTATTTTCACTTTCGGCCAGGCAGGCAGGTGTGTTTTTCTGTGTTCCTGCCAGCTGCAGCCTGGCTCTTAGGGGAGTTAAAGAAGAGATTTCTCTCTAGCTTCAGTCTTGCAGCCTCCCTGTGTGCATGCGTACGTACCTCTCTGTGAGTACCCTCCCTTGCCCCACAGTGCAGTCACTCTACGGCTGCTTTGCGCCCTGGGCAACACCCACCGCTGCCTTTGCAGCCTCCCTCTGTACCTAGTCTATACTGTGTCTCTGCCAGCATCAATTTTTTTTAGTGTTTTCCCTCTGGTTTGGGGCATTGGGGGACGCCCACGCACAGAAATGCTTTAAATTGTACAAAAAGTGGGCAAAAACGAAAAATGAACAACGAACCAACGAAATGATTTTTTTCAAAAAATTCACAAAAAACAAAAACGAACCGAAACAGCACCTGCAACGAAAAACGAAAAACTGAAATGTCATTTTTTCGATTCGTGCCCATCTCTAGTGGATATGTCTCTGTGTGTCTGTGTGTCTGTGTCTGTGTCTGTGTGTCTCTGTCTCTGTGTGTATGCATATGCATCTCAAGCAAGGCTAATTTTATTCTTTCCTATCAAGTTCTTAGCAGCTATCTGCTATGTATTACATCAAATCAGATGAGGATCATGTGTTACAAAATTACATGGATTACTATCAAGCCATACAATGCATTTTGGCATGACATATATACTGTCATATAATGTCAATAATATAAGATCTGTCGAACTTGAGCAGCTTATTAAGAAATGCCTTTTCATGCCAAAAAAGGGCATGGCTTTTTACTTTTATTTCTGGAACACATTTCTTAATGGGCTGCTCAAGCCCGATGGAGCCTGATCCTGAAAAAAAAAACTCACCAAAGCTGAGATGAGTGTTTAGAATGGGAAATGAAAGAAAACAGCGGGGTGGGGGTGGGGTGGAGTACTCAAGGAAAGACAGAGCCTATCATGCAGAAAACAAACCAGGGAGAGAGAAAAGCAAGATCAGTTTGGATTCTCCTCCACCCATCCACCCACCCTGAAAGGCTTACTTTCATGTATACCATGCCCTTTAATTTTTGGCGTTATGATTTTAGAAAAAAGTAGTGTGCTATACATGGAAAAATACGGTATATCTGTTTTAACTGTTCTTGTTCCGATTTTGGGTCTATGACAAAACAATAATAAAGAAACAAAATGTGTAAATGTTTTGGAAAAAATAATGATGATGTTTTTACTTGTTAAAAATTATTTATTTCTATGCCTTCTCCAGAGAACACACAGTATGTATATGAACACCACAGCCACCTAAGGGAGAAGTATCCTCATATCTCTAATGAAGGAGTGGATCTATTAGCAGTGGTTCCCATATTTGGATAGGAAGTAATTTCAGACTACAACTCCCAGAAGCCCTATCCCACATAGACCAGGCCAGGCCTTCTCAGAGATATTGTGCAATGGCCATACAGGGTTACGAACCACTGGTCTATACAGAGCCAACAGCTCTTTGGCCACTTTGGTGTAGGTTTTTTAGCACATTAGAGAAGCTATTGCAGAAAACACAAAGAAATCTCAGGCCTCTCTCACCAACAGGCATTTCATGTCACATCTACCAATTTTCCTACCACAGGGAACACACTGATAGGACAGTCACACAACTGAAATGTTCTGCAGATTATGGTGGGATGATTTTCGTAGCCTCTCAAAATATATAGCACTGCATAAGGAATAAATGACTTGTCTGTGACAAAAATTTCATCTGAAAGAAAATAAAAGAAGTCTTTAAAATCAAGACAGATTATTTCACTTGCAATTCATGAAATGCACAGAAAAACAAGACTAAGCAGAGGGGAAGCATTAACAGTCATTCACATTCTTATGCAATATGAAGAAAGTTTTATCCTCACAGAGCTTTATGGAAATAAATTAGACACTGAGGAGAATCCTAAGCCTTGAACTCAGTGAAACAAAAACAAGATATATTTTTGTATAACAAGCAGGCCAATAAGAAATGAATGCAAAAATAAAAATAAATGAGTCCTTTGAAAATGGTCTAGGTAGAAAAGACCAACACAGAGTGGGCGGGGGGGGGAATGATTAAGCTTGAGAACCATGTCAACTCAGGACAATCCTCAGATATGTGTTAATTACATATTAGTACACAGTACCAATTAGTACATTTGTACAGTTGTACATCGTGGTTCATATATCGCAGTCCCGCTACATCCTTGAACTTGCCACCATCCACCACCACCACCATCCCCTGCCCGACCTCGCTTTCGTCCCCATCACCCACCACCCTTGCTGCTACCACAGCTTTCACCCATTACATCTCACCCCCCTTTCCACCACCACCACTTTAGTCCCTGGCACTCCACCTCTTGCGCCACTATTGCCCCACCACTCCTGCCGCTGTTGCCTAGCCGCTGTTGCTGCTGCCATCCTCATAAGCCCCATTGCTCCCTGCCGCTGTTGCCCCACTGCTGTTGCCTCCGCCATCCCTGTCACCCCGTCACTGTTGGTGCCACTGTTGCCCCATTGCCACCATCACTGTCACCCTCCAAAGTGGCTTTGGAAAGGAGGGATGATGGCGTTTGCAGATCACAGATTTTTGTTTATCACGGGTGGTTGAAAAACGTAACCCCCTCAATAAATGGGGGACTACTGTAATGTGTTTATTCATTCATTATAAACACCCAAAGACAGAGAGTACCTATATACCAGGGTTGTCCAACTCTGAACAGGCCGAGGTCTACTTTTTCCAGCCCAAAGTGCCTGAGGCCGGCTACTACACTAAAACCTCTACTTACGAATCTTATCCATTCCTTCCGAGCACATGGTCATAAGTAAAAAATTTGTAAGTAGAGCAGCGGTTTCCCATAGGAATGCACTGAAAATCAGTTAATCTGTTATGGAGGGAATTGTCCGGGGGGGGGGGGAGAAGGGAGATGTCACTGCACAAAGGAGATGGGCACACCTACAACCCCACCTCATGCCCCTCTCCTCCCTCCACTCCGCACCAGCGACTCAGCTTGTCACAAGACAGTGGCACATCCATCATCTGGCCGGTGGGGGGAACAGCGGACTGCGCCATGACCCTTGAGCTGCCCCACTCAGTTGAGACAGTGGGCTGGCTGACCCAGAACTTTGCTGGGGCAGTGGTGGTCCTTGGAATGGGGGAGGGAGGGGGTGGATAACTTATCCCCTCGCTTTTTTAATTGATAGCTGGATGGCTACTTTTGAACCCTTCACGGGCTACTGGTAGCCCACGGTTTACCTGTTGGGCAGGCCTGCTATATTCAGTACTTGCTATATGCCCAACGAGGCAGGCGGGGCTGCCTGTGGAAAGTGTCAAGAAAGTTCAGCAGGGCCAAAATGCAGCAGCCAGCCTGCTGACTTGGGCTGGTTACAGGGATCACTTAACCCCCCTCCATTACAGCAGCTCCTCTGGCTGCTAATCAATTTCCAGGCACAATTCAAAGTGATGGTCTTAACCTATAAAGCCCTAAACAGTTTGGACCCAAGCTATCCCCAAGACCATGTCTCTAATTATGTACCTGCTCAGGTATTAAGATGAACCGTTCTCACAGCCCCACCACCCTCATGGGCATGTTTAATAGGGGCACCAGAGAGGGCCTTCTCTGTTGCTTCTCCTAGAATTTGGAGCTCCATGGAAGGCTAGGCTGGTCACATCTTTGCTGTCCTTCTGCAAGGAGGCAAATACCTTTCTTTACTGACTGTTTTTAGCTCTAAATATTGTCTTTTATATACACCACCTTTTTATACTCTTTCTTTTGATCTTTAAATGTTGTCTTTCAATGATGTAAACCACTCTTGGTCCCTTTCTAAGGAGAAAGATAGGGTAAAACCAACTAACTAACTAAATATTTTAAATGAACAAGCCATGATACTGCTAATAAGAGATACAAGACAAACACTGTGCACAGAATGGGACAGTTTCTGAGTTAATGTGCGACAAACTGGACTTCAAATAGTCACAAAAGAGCTGCTGCTGGGATTAGAACTGTCAGCAATGATCCAGGAGCATTTTTTTTATTACTCGAGATTTCCCCCATCCAAAGGTTCACAATGGTTTCTCCAGGGAAAATGGGAGCCCTAGGGAACATCACAGTCTGGAAAAAAAAAGAGAACGAGAAGCTTTCTATTAACTTAATTATTCCTGCCACTCAGGCCCAGTTTACACCAGCATAATTACACCAACAGGATTTTACTCATCCCATTGGATATCAGATATCAATTAGTCATTACAATTATCATTCTGGCCAGCCTTCAAGATTTCTATCCTTAAAATGCAATTAGGCAATCACACAATACTTTCCAGGCCCTTGGACCTATTGTTCAATGGATGGGAAAAAACTTACCTATTTCAAATACAACCTTTCCATTTCAATAGCCTTGCCATTGATATTTCTGACCTGGCTTTTCAATAAGTTTCATTATGTCCACCTACTTTGATCCCTCCCTCCCTCATTCATCTGCTACCAGATACTCTCAAGTGAGCCTCCAAAGTTTACAGAGAAGAAATCATTTATGCAGCGTTTTTTCAAATCACAAGCAAGAACAACTCAGGAAAATACCAGCAGGAACAATCACTTTAGTTATCCAATCCACATACGGAAACATTTTTGTGAAAAATAGTGTACGAGTGTGTGTGCGCACACACATGCATTTTAATCCTACCCATTTTGTGGGGAAGTGGGCCTCATGGGTATTTGTTCACAGTCACAGTCCAAACAGCAAGAAAACACATTACCTGAAAGGAAGCTGCAGAAGCATGGAATTTATTTATTTTTCCTCCCAGCAAATGCTATCATCATTTTTCTTTTACTCAAAGGAGTGAGTAGTGAGCCTGCCTCCAGCAGAAAGATTAACAAAATGCCACTCCAGTGCCTGCTCAGTTGTCACTGGCATCACTTTGCAAAGACAGAAGCTGCACAGATAGCAGATAAGATAAGGACATGAAAGGAAAAACTATTCCAGAGGCAAATGTTTCACTTGGGGAAAGTACAACTTCACCGTGTTCCTTTCTTTTCTTTTTTCCGTAGCAATGAACTTTGAAGTGATAGTTGTCAGGAGACAAAATATCCTAATACCCTTCAAGAAACCATGGTACCAAAAATCAGCAATGTTTAGCCTGTTCTAATGATTTCAGTGGGACATAATCCCCAGTAAGAACACATGGGATTGGACTGACAGGAAGTTAAGTAAGTGGGTCCTTGTGATCTCTTTACAGTGAAATACGCAGTGCCATATTCACCTGTTCCAGCTCACGGATACTGGGTGGTGGCATTTTGCCTGAGGAAATTAAACCATATGAACAAAGGTGAAGGCTAAACAATCACTGATGGAGGAGGGGACTGGTACAAATGAGTAAGTTTTTTCAAAACTCACTTAAACCAACTAGTACACCATTGCCCCCTCTAAAACCCAACTTTGCTACAATTAATTCAACTCAGAATTGGTGAATTCACAGGAAAATTCATAGCCTCTGAAATGTGAAAAGGTTCATCACAAGGATTGCCACATGCTTATGGTATCTATTTAATTATTTCCTAATTTTATTATATCTACAAAGGCACCCATCAATTAATTTTGCTTATGCAAACAATGTTCAGTGGGTTCCCCTTCCTGATGGGAAAACATATTGTGCATGCTCAAAAGCATTCTTCCCTTAGTATTTTTCTTAGTATTTGTCACTGTCCAAAATGAAGTTCACACTCTAAATTTATCCCTTTTTTACTCTTTTTTTTACTTCAATGGAACACTGATACCCATATGGAGCACATGGGTTTTCTGAATCAGCCCTCCCACAGACACACACATACCTCTGGCCAAGCAGTGATTTTATGCCTCAAAGAGCGAAACAGAGAAGGGGTATGGAGGGGTGGCCATGACCCACGTCCCTTTATTTGGAGAGCTGGGGTGTGAAACCCAATCCTGTACTTCGGATGCAGTTTTAACAACAACCCTGGTTCTTGCCCTGCTTCCTCTAAGAAGGCTGCCTGGGTAATATATTTGCATTCCATTCCTGGCAGACCACAACTTTTTGCCATGTTTGGACTTTTGGTACATGCTTGATGAAGAGGCTATTGCCCTCGAAAGCTTGCAATGTTTTTTGTTGTTGTTATTTTACTAGTAACCCATAAAGATATCAGCTAGCCTAGTCTTGCTTTTGAATTTTGCAATGGCTACAAGGCTCCCTGCCTTTTTTTACTCAAAATTTATCCTTAATTTGTGCCTTTAAAAATAATTTCAGTGCATAGTCTTGATATAACATGAATTCTCAAATGGAATAGCAATATACAGTGACCCCCCACCTATTGTGGGGGTTAGGGACCGAGCTAACCCGCGATAATTGAAAATCCGTGATATGGAGATGCAGGTAAGGCTGAGCCTGGGGGGGGGGGCTAACTGGGGGCTCGGAGGCCTCAGAAATGATTTTCGGTGACCTGGAAGTGACTTCCAGTTTGCAGGGAGGCCTTTTTGTGGCCTCCAGAAGCCCTGGGAAGGCCCTCACAGGCCCGTTTGGGACAGACCCAGTCCTGGGGTAAATATGGGAGGCCTGAAACAGGCATTTGCCCCTTACCCCAGGGGGCCTTTTTTCATATACTGTGGTCCCGCAATATCGTGGGGCTGCAGTATATGAACCGTGAAAGGGCAGGGGACCACTGTATCTTCATTACAGCAGCAACTAACATACAATGGTGCAATTGCATTGTGCTCATGTATCATAACTTTTTGCTCAGGTGATAAAACATGTTGAAGAGGCATCCTTCCATCTCCTTGACTAGTAGACACAAGGATTGTCCAGATATTAAGGCTAGCTGTTATGGATCAGCCCTGGGTGCTAGATTGAAGAGAGCAGAACTTATTTTGATAATAAATTGGGGAGGGGGAAAACATGTATGCCACCTTGAGCTCACTAGAAAGAAATGATGATATAAATGTAACAAAAAAGAGAGGAGACCGGGGGGGGGGGGGGGGGAATAGAAGTAGCATAAAGAGAAAGGGGATAATTAAGGACTTACAGAAAAAGCAGCATGAACTGAATATGCATTACCAAATACCTGTTATTTGGGCTGTTTCACTGTGTATGTTTTAAATATGCTTTAATTCTCCTAGTAAACTGCCATGTGAATTTGAGTAGCAAACTAATGAGTAATAATTACACTGAGAAAGGAACAATGAAGCCCGCATCCTAGCCATTTAATCTGAGTCATAGTAAAAAGAAGCCTCTTCCAGAACCTCATTTATTCTCCAAGTATCAATCTTGACCTTTTTTTATCGCTAATTAACAGCTCTAGTTCCTCTCTTGCTTCTTCTTAATGTAAGAGGGGGCTTGGAATTTTATCGGCACTGCTAGGCACTGAACCATGTCAACTAAGCAGGTATTAGCATCTGGAGCCTTGTGAGATCTCTACATGGGTTACACTGTATTAGCTCTCTGTGAAGGCACTCCAAGGAGAAATACTTTTTAACAGTTTGTGAAAAGTAATGGGGAAAACCTCAGGAGAGGATCTTCTCCTTTCATTACTCTGGAAAGAAATGGGTGCCTTTAGTTTAAGAGCATTTAAGAGCTGGTTTTAACTGTTTTGAATATCATCTGTAGTCCATTAAAGTACACAATGCTCTCTACAAAAGTATAAAAGAACCAATACTTCCCCAAAAAGGATACGTGGTCTAAATTTAATGCAGGGATACATTATTGGAAGAAGGGATAAATATGGGAAGTATAAGCATTTTAATTTTAAATTGCAGGAGCCTGAAGCCTGTCTACAAGAAGCAATTTCAACAAACAACACCTCCATGTGAGCAAAATCTGGTATACTTGTACTTCCAAGGACTTGAAAGTGGCTTGAAAATATACTTTTATTTTGGAGCTATGAGTGATTGCAGCCAGTTCTCATTGCCCAGTCATGCACACTAGCCTAACAGCATTCTAGCTTTGGAGCTTTTTACATATCAAACAAATCTAGAGGCTTTCTGTGGAACATGCTGATCAATGAAGACCTGTCCTTCGACGCCCCAGGCCCACTGGAATTCAAGTGAGCGCAGGATAAGCTCAGAGAACTGAGTAAATAGGTTCATTGCCAAATGCCCCTCACTCTGCAAGGTTTCTTCCTTTTGGTGGGTAGCTATTTCAATGGCCAGGAGCGGTAAAGCACCATTGTAGATTCACTGGACATGGCTTGAATGATGGATGGCAGACACTCTTAACATTGGAAGCTGGGCAACCGCAGTCTTCCCATCCAATTTAGCAGTCGCATGGTAACCGACGGGATCATTTGAAAGCCAAAGTCCCTGCTAAGAAAAGATAACAGAAGCGCCTGGGAAACACTTTAATCATATCCCAGCCTGGAGATAATACAGCAGAAGAATACAAACATGTTTATCCATTCTAATAGACCATTTGTCAACGGATTCTATCTGAGTTTGTATACAAACCTCAGTCTTGTTGCTCTTCTTCCTGAACATGCCATTTTCAGAAACAGACCACTGAGCAGACACTTTGTATTCACAAACAACTGCCCACCGCTGAAGACCTTCTACCAGGAAAAAAGACATGTCCACCACACAGACAAAAACAAATTGAACTGTCATTGCTCACTGCCATAGCCACCAATAAATAATGTCACACTTTATTTTTTAAAATTTATTAAAGTAAATAAATATATAAATCATGGTTCCCATTCTGTTTTCTGTGGTGGACCATAAATTCCAGAGTCACAACTTGATTTATTTGTCTTCTGCAACCTTGCTCTGACTTACACTCTCTCCATGAGAATCCAGCAACCATAAATCTAACACTACTACAGGGAATTCACATGAATTAAATGCAGTGCAACCTTTCATGACTTTTGAAATTCCCTTTCTCAGAATCTTTTGATTTTTTTAAAAATGCAAGGATAAAGACAGAAAACTGGCAGAAAGAAACTTTCACTCACTGATCTGGTAGATGTGACAACTCCCCAAACAACAAAGCTACAACATGGGCCTTTCCTACACAGAATATAATTCTAATGGCCCCATGCACCACAGGGTCATCAAGCAAATTCCTTTTATACAAGAAAAAACTATGCTGGAGATTATCAGAAGTACATTTTAGTGCCTTGCCTTGGTTTAAAATAAAAAAGGGAAGCATGATTCAGCTGTGTCAACTTTTATGAGGGGTGAGCCAAATGTTCTTCAACAAATATTTGTGCTTTGGAGGGGCTGGGGTAGGGCATGGCTCCTTGGCGTTTCCCAAGCAAGAACCAACAACTGGTCCCTCTGATCTACTCAAGCCAAAAGCTGCTCAGCTGTGGCAATGGCAGAGGTGAGTGCCAGTTCCAAAATCTCTGTCAGCTGCAGAACACACTCAAAATACAAGAGATGCACGGGGGGGGGGGACCTCCCAAGGGACCACCATCCACCACTGCCAGCATGTGAACTGTTCACAAACAATGGACTAGAACAGTGGTTCAAAACCTTGGGTAGCTCAGATGTTCTTGGGGTACATCTCCCAGAAATCTTAACCAGCACAGCTAATGATCAAGCTCATAAGAAGTGAAGTGCACCTGGGTTACTGAATGAATGTTGGGACTAGAAGGTGAAGGGAATCACCTTAAATAGACAGGTGAAATTGTGGGAGGTATTTATACTAAAGGGGAGTGACCAGGAGAACTATTGGGCTTACATGTATATACTTAAAGAATAAAATTTGCCAATGTGGAGTTGTTACTATGATGGCAACAACAGGGTCTTTCAATGTCCCCATGCTTATGGAAGAACTGGGGACCCACATACCTGGCCATTAACCAAGTGGTCTCTCAGGGTTCTATTCTGAACAGTCCACTATTCAACATACTGTATGCATGACACTGCTGTGACACTTTGTTCAAAGTTTGGACAAAGCTCTATCCCTTCTCCACCTGGTGGCGGGAAAACCCAAGGTGTGTGCAAGAAGCAAGAGAGCCTATCAAGCTCAACCTGAACAATTTCTCTCCACCCCTTGGCACACAACCCCCATTCCATGGTTATGCCCTTTAGGAAATATTGCCTATCAGTGCTACAAGAAAGAATAAAAAAGGGATAATATGGTTACAAAGAGCAAAAAAGGTGAAAGTTACGCCAAAAACATCCTAGTAAAACAGAGCAACAACAAGTTATAAAATCAATCTTGGGTGTTTTCAAAGAAGATACATGCTTAAGAAAGCAAGGAAGTTCTCACTAAGTTCTTACTTATTCCTAATTCATGCTGTTACCTGAATGTGGTCTACTTTCCATTCTGGTGAGATGGCATTTGCTCTTAACATGAGGATGCTGCCTTCTGCTTTTCATCCTGCATGCTGGGTAGCTCAGTGGCTCAAGTATCTGGTTGCAGAGCATAAGGTTGGGAGTTCAATTCCCATTACAGCTCTTTGACAAGGGCTGGTCTCAATGATCCATAGGGTCACTTGTAGCTCTTCAGTTCGGTGGTGGTGGTGGTAGTGGTGGTGGTGATTTTTCAAGCATTTCAACACTGAACAAAGCTTGGTGTTGCAGATGCTTTGAGTACCTGCCATTCCTGCTAACTGTTTGAGGTGCCTCCCAGGAGAATAGATTGAGTGCTTAATGGGGATTTATCCCTGAATACTTATTGCCATAAGTACTCTGTGGAGATGTAGGCAGACAGGAAGACTCATCTGCCGGAGCACTGTCCAACCCTGGCCCAGATAATTATAACAGCCAAAGTCTTTTGGCAGGAGACTCAATTAAAACAAGGGCAGAAGACCTGGCTCTGACAGGGAACACCCAGGGAACCCCAGTGACGATACAGAAGGCAGCTGGGGTGAAAAAGGAAGACAGAGAGGAGGCAAAGCTGATTGGTCAGGAGAGAAAGGTGGAAAATTTGGAAAAGCAGATTGGACAGGGCGAGACAAGGGAGGAGGAAGATAAAAAGGTCTCAGAGGCAGCAGAGGCAACAGTTAGAGAGAAGCCGAGAACTCTCCCTCCGGGCTAGGAGAGGATATGGCTAGAAGACACCTGGACACACACGTGGGAAAGAGTTATGGTCCTGAAGGAGGAGGCAGAGAGGAGAAGGAGAATAGCTGACAAGGAAGGTTGTTCTTATGTGGTGGGGGGGGGGGAGAGAAACCAGGAGGAGAAAGTTACATGAAGAGCAGGCCAAGATGGAAAGGGAGAAAAGATGGACTGGCTGCCAGGAACCGATCTGGAGAGAGGACGGAACCTGGACCAACCTCCACATCAGCTGGGACTGGTTATGGGCCCAGAGTTGGAGGAATACCGGGAACCCCTGTTGATGACATCCAGAGGGTCACACTTGTTAGATCCCTGGACTGAGAATAATCAGGAACTGGGACTGAGTTCGTTGAAATGAACAAAATTTGACTCTCATCATCCTTTTTAAGGCCATATTATAAATGATGCTAATGTCAAATGCAGCATTTAAAAAAATCTTCTGATCGTGGGAGAGCATTTCATGAGCAAAAACAGGACACAGATATAAGTTATCTTAGCCTTCCTTTTGCATGCAGAGGCAAACATTTTAAACTGGCCTGGCTATGAACACACAGCAAGGTTATTACAAACTATGTTGAAATCAGCAGCTGGACTAATTAAATAATGTAATCTTCACATCCACACATATATAATGTAATTTATATACTGTTTTAAAGAGCTTGCAATGCAATGAGAAAATGTTTTCTTTTTTAGACTCAAAAACAAAACCCTCCACGGCTTTTTGACCGCTGAGTGCAGCAAAGCATTTCCCATGAAGCATGAATGAAAGGCAGACAGTGTGTAGTCATCAAAATAACAGCACTGAATATGTTTAGCCACCAAGAGTCACTGTTGATTCACTCACCAACAAAGCCCAAGACTGCTGATAAATGTAAAAATGAGCCACCAATAGGTGTGCGAGCATGATTGCTGCCTTAGAGAGAGAGAGAGAGTGTGTGTGTGTGAGAGAGAGAGAGAGAGAGAGAGAGAGAGAGAGAGAGGAGTGAAAATAAAAGAGATCATGCCTCAAGCAGAAAACAGACAATAATGAAACTAGCAGGCAAATTCGTAATGGGTCTTCATCTAGATTTAAGAGCAAAGGCAGCAGTCTGGGCATTATTAACAAAAACAACTCGATCCAGATTATGAAAAAAACACCAGGACTCTGGGATAGACTACAGGGTTGCCCTTTGCTAAGTAAAGGATAAGAGAAGCTCTGCCAGCCCATGCCAAGCTGTACAACATCAGATATTCATAATTGGACCACTCAAACCAACTCAAGCAAAAATGTTGGGCAAATGTTCTATAAAAGTATGGTATGTTCAGTCAAAGCAGTTTGCCGCATAAGAACATAAGAACATAAGAACATAAGAAGAGCCTTAACAAATGGGAAGCAACAATAAAATCAGGTAACAAAACAGTAAACTATTTCATTACATTCACTGGGATAAATGAGTAAATTAGCAGTCAAACAAGTCTTCAAGAAACGAGTCTTGAATTAGCACAAGGAAATCCTTCATTGGGAGCCTACAGGTGTCAACTGGGAGGTCATTTCATCTAACAGGTGCCATGATGGAGAAGACCATCCTCTACTTTGGAGGAAGCTACGCCATCATTCCACAGCACAGTAATTTGCTGCTGCCACCATCCAAGGTGACACAGAAGGCAGCAATTGCTCTTGATTTATTCCAAGCCTTATCATGCAAAATCAACATGACGAGCCTAGCATGGCAGCTTCCTGGATGCCGGAGAAGAGGGGTTAATGGTATATAATAGAACATAAGACCAAACAGCCTGTTTCTATTTCTCTTACTCTCGAGCACACCAATACAGTTCAAGAGGAAGGTATTTCCCTGTCAGCCCTCAATTATTGATTCAAGAATGCTATACTATCCATCTAGATGCACAGATGGCCACCACAGGACAGCATCCAAGTACAGCACCTACATTCATTAATACTGACAAGTCACCTGTTAAAAACATGTCACGCACCATTTCATGGATGAGAAAGCAAGACAATGAGCGCTACTTGGCATGATTCGCAAACAAGAGACCAAAATGGTCTTTATTTTCAACATGTGTCAGGTCAGCTTGAAATAAATACATCTGGAGCAATTTCATTTACGGAAAGTTGCCGCAAGGAATTTATACAAGGTCATAAAGGAAATATGTGATGCAAAGTATAAAGTTCCCATGTGGTATCTAAGCCACAAATATCAACAAATATTTCACATAAGTTATCAATAAAATACATCTGTACTATTTGTGCAACTCATCTCCCATGGTTCAGAAAATGAGGAACACAGAGAACACAATACTTCATAGTAAGTTCAGCAAAATGAATGACATTGAGCTTTCCCATTGCAACCAGAAAGGGATCTTATTAGTTCAAGATTGCCAAAGACCTATAGAAATAGTAGTCCACTCATCTACCATAAGGTTTACTCCTAAATTTCAAATAACCCCCAAAAATAATTTTCAAGAGAAACTTCAACACCAAACTACAGGAACTTCCACTTTTCAAGACATTTTATTCATTTAGGAATGAATGCAAATTATATTTCTTTGTTCTTTGTAATAAGCTTAGAAATGCAAAGATGACTGGGTCTTCAACAAATATTGCTGTGAATAGAGATAGTTTATTTGGAAAACATTTAAATGTTAATTTAATTGACACACTATATTTGCTATATATTGTGACATCCTCCCTCCATTTGGAGGAGGAGTGCCCTTATTCCCTCACACATCTTTGTATATGTGACACTATTGCCACCTGAGGGCTACACAATTCTAGAGAAACAGAATACAATCCATAGATGCTTATGTTGAATAAATTTGTTGGCCTTTAAGGTACTGTAGGACTCTTCACTGTTTTTGTATGTATATTTAGCTTACAAGCTTATTATTATAAACACTTCCAATCACCACGCCATGGCCAGTGACAGCTGTACTGGAATATACCCCAGCTATTTAGCAAGAATCTTTGAAGTTCAATTTTCAGGTCCTGATATCAGGTAATCTTTTCAAGTTGTTTATCAGTGACTCTACTATCACCCAGTAAAGCAATATCAATGATCCACACTTTTTTCTTCTCCACAATCGTAATATCCGGGGTATTATGCTCCCAAACCCTGTCTGTCTGTATTTGGAAGTCCCAAAGTAATTTTGCATGCTCCATTATTGCTGCTGCTGCTGCTGCTGCTGTTGTTGTTGGTGGTGGTGGTACAAGTAGGATCACTTATTTTGGTTCTGTTCCAGTAAACTGTTACTTTCCTTATGCCACTTAGTGATATTGGGAAACTGAAAACTTCCCCCTGTTATCTGGTTGGAGGGAGACAAAGAGGATGATTTTTTTTTTTCAAACCCCAGTAAGGCAACAATGAACTAATTGCTTGGCAAGCTAACAAAGTGATATTCTACTCAAAAGTATTTTTTTTAAAAAACTAGCTTCCACCTGATTCCCCAATGAAAGAGGAGGCAAGAGGGAAATATTTTTCCTTTCCCTTTCCCTTCCTTTTAATACGAAGAAAGACCAAATAAGTTGTTTGATATGCATTTTGGTCCCTCCCCTGAAACAACCCAATCCTTGCAAGTATCAACTCATACCACACCTGAAAGCATGATCCAGCTCAAGCTTGCCAGGGACAATTTGGCCATCCATTTGCCCCCTGAGCAAAAGAGGGGGAATTTGGAGAAGAGAATGTAAAAGTAGAATCTCTGCTTATTCAGGAGACATTGAACACATGAAATTTACAGTAGATATAATATAATTAACATCTATAACAAAAATTATAGTGAATTCCAAAACAGAAGTGTAGCAGTATGGATTTTTTTTCTTGTCAGACATCTGATATGTAATTTACATTTAAATTGCGGCCTATGTTACTTCTGCTTGATTTAATGGGGAAAGTAATCAGACAGATACAAATTTGAGGGTCTTTTTAGCAAAAAAGGTGCTGTAAACTGATAAGTGCCTTCTTACATAAAGATGATGCAAGAAATAAGAGCAGTAGCAAGGATACCTTGAGAGAAAGTTTTGAGTTCCTGATCTCTCTTGAAATGCTCCATTTTCCATTGTCCCACAAAGTTCCTCTTTATCAGTCATCTACAAGACTGCAGGAAAAGCTTGTCCAGGAATTTGTCATTTTCTTTATTTATTGTACTACTGGGATGCAGTTTCCATTGTGAACTAACAACTAATCATTTTCATCCAGTTTATAGTCTTCAGTGGCTGAAACACAGTCTGAACAAGGCAAAATGACTGGTAACCAATGTTCTGCCCAGCCATAAGGTAGGGACATGATGGTCTGTTCCTGGTGAATATTGCCATCTCTTATGCAGCAGCTTGGAGTACCTTCATTCTCCCAGGTAGCATCAGCTTGCAAACATACCTTCCTCCAGTTAATCTTAAATTAAAGCTTCAAAGTTTTCTCAGTACAACCATCTATCAATTTTGGATGATCCCTTAATAATAGTGTAATCCAAAGATGCAAATAATGCAAAATGAGACACAGCAACTTTGGAAAGGATGTATGGTGAACAGACATTCCTTATTCTGTACCAGGTATGCTGTCAAGTAATTAGCTTCTGGTGTAAGTCCTGGTGTCCTCTTTTTTAAGAGATGCATTTACCGTTTGACATTCACAAAGAACACTTTATATAATGTTCATTCAAAAGGTACATAACAGAGTCTTCTTAGGGATGGCCCCAGGTTTTTTTTTTTACATTTCTTGCCCAAAGAGTTTCTGGAATGTACTTAGTTTGGGTATTAGATCTGGTCAGTTACTATCCTATTAAAAACAGTGTGCATAGTTCTAAATAAAGAAAGTAAAATGTCATGAATTAGAGGACGCAAGGAGAGAAAATATTCCTTACATTTCTAGCACAGGATGACGAACAGTGGGAGTCGAGGGATATTACAATGGCTAGAGCACAGAAAACTGTTGGCTGCAAAGTCGGCCGCTCAGCAGTTCAAATCCTGGGTGCCACACAATGGAGTGAACTCCCACTGTTAACCCTCTTTCCTGCCAACCTAGCAGTTCGAAAGCATGTCACTGCAAGTAGATAAATAGGTACCGCCATAAAAAGTGGGAAGGTAAAAGAGTGTTTCCTTGCAGCCATGGCCACAGACTTGCACAACACTGGCTCTTCGGCTTGAATACAGAGATGAGCACCACCCCTAGAGTCGGACATGACTAGCACATGTGGGGGGGGGGACCTTTACCTTTTACCTCAACATTAAGTCTTGGGTGTTGCAGTGATCAACAAGGTTTTGGTGAAAAGTTCTGTGGATGTACATAAGTGCTTGCACACACATATTTGTATCTACATACAAACACATAAACACATAATACTGTATGTGTACATATGCACACACACAACACAATGTACCTTAGGGTAAGTATGGTTCTTTTATTTTTCTGAGCTTGAAGAATAAAGAGTGATTCAAGATTCCAGGACAAGAAATGCTGGTGAGTGAAACAGCAATGCAACCGTTTAGAATTAATCCCATTCCATGTAGCACCCGTTTAAGGAGCACCACAAAAAAAATTCCTTCCTATTTCCTTGTCAGAAAAGCTGGCAGTGGCTTCTAACCTTTTTTAAGTGACGCCTGCAGCTTGTGCAGTGAAAATTAATATTTATTCAAAATATTAATTAATCCCTTCTTGACACCTAATGTACCTGAGACATCTGGCATTCCTTTCTTAATCAACATAGCTCCCAAAGGCTGAATGTTTTAAACAGCTACTCTAAATAACTCCAATCATAGACTCCAAATAATTTCACGTGCCTACAAATGGTTCCAAACATAATTATGAGGCACAATAAATCAATTGCTAATTCCTGAGGGTAAATGTTGAGACACATAGCATTTATAGAGGCTTGATTAGAATCGAAGCATGATTCAAGATAGTGTGATTCCTTGAGAGAATCTTAAAATAATGGAGCTAGAAGGGGCGGAAAAGGCCATCGAGTCCAACGCCCTGCTCAAACCAGGAACCTGACAGGTGGAATGTCTAACTTTATCTTGAAGGACTCCAACATTAGAGGACTCGCCACCTCCCAAAATAATTGGTTTCATTGCCATACTGCTCTCGCACTTAGGATGTTTCTGGAAGAGAGCCTCTGAAAAACACATTCTTCATTAATGAAAGAGAGGAACATTTGTTTGTTTCTTTGTTTGTTTGTTTGTTTTTATATTTGTATACCACAATCTGATTTTCCTCACACAGGAACTTTGGCCGGTTAACAACAATAATTTATCAAACAACCCAAAACATAATAAAAATGGTAATAGTCTAAAGAGAAAAAAAAGAAAAAACAATAATACAAACCACAATGGAACAACAAAAGAACAAATACCCGGCAAGAGGGAATATTAATAATAAAAATAATGTGTGTGTGTGTGTTGTGTTGTGTCCTTACAGTCATGACCGACTCTTCGTGACCCCATGTCCCTGGAGTTTTCTTGGCAGGAATACTGGAGTGGTTTGTCAGTTCCTACTCCAAGCGCCTACAGCACCTGGTATTCCCTGGTGGTCTCCCATCCAAGTACTAACCAGGGCCGACTCTGCTTAGCTTCTGAAATCAGGCAAGATCGGATGTGCTTAGGGCATCTAGGCAGCTAATAATAGTAAAAATAATACTAATAATCAAATAAACAGAAAACAATACAGGGAACACAGCACTCCTAGCAATTTCCGAAGGCATCCTTAAACAGCCAGGTCTTCACAGCCTTTTAAAAGGATGCCAGGGATGGAGCCAGGCAAATCTTGCTTGGCAATTTATTCCATGCCATTGGGCCGGCCACCGAGAAGGTAGGGGTGTGTGTGTGTGTGTGTGTGTGTGTGTGTGTGTGTGTGTGTGTGTTTCCCTTGTTTGGTTCCCATTTCTTCTCTCTTCTATGTCAAAATCACTGAGAAATAATTTACGTAATAATGTCATGAAGGCTGTTGGGGAGGGAAGTGGGAACTTTAAAGCCCCAGTCCCAGACACTGATTTCAGTGTTTCAATCTTGCCATCACTCAATAATAATTCCCCCATAGTAACATTTGAACAGAAAGTACTAGTTAAATGCAGTCTCAGACCAGGTTCAAACCATAGTTTTACATTCTAAGTAATCAACATACTCTAAAAGTAGTTCTCTTTTCAGAAGTAATGGGAAAACATTAAACTTTCTAAATGTATAAGCTTAAAAATCAAATACTGAAGTTTTTAAAGGACACTATGCTTGGTTCACAGTGTGATGTAAATAATGATGGACTAGGATGCTTGAGGTGAAGATTCCCCTCACACATGTGTGCTATTCATGCCCAACTAGAGGCAGTGCTCATCTCCGTATTCAAGCCAAAGAGACAGTGTTGTGCAAGTCCATGGCCATGTGGCCGGCTTGGCTGCAAGGAAACACTGTTTTACCTTTCCACTTTTCAGCAGTACCTATTTATCTACTTGCATTGACATGCTTTCGAACTACTAGGTTGGCAGGAGCTAGAGTGAACAGCAGGAGCTTGCTCTGCTGCATGGCACCCGAAATCTGTTGCCTGCTGAACTGCTGCCATTGTACACTGAGAACAGGGTTCAAATCCCCACTTGCCCATGGAAACTTACTGGGGGAGCGCAACTGATAAAATATCTCACTTACCTAATTCTGACTTGCCAGCACTGGGCATATGCTTGAAAACTGAAAGCCGAGAGGACTCTGGGGTAGTGATTTCAAATAAAGGGAAAGAAGGAGCTCACAGATTTGCCACTCATTTCCACCTAAATAAACTATGCAGTATTAAGAAGCAATATTTAGTTGTTCAAAATATACATCCAAACAGACCCAAAATACCATTCCTTCACATCCAATGTCACTGAGGGCCACTCAGATGTGGAGATTCCAAGTGCCCTTTCAAATGTAACTATTTATCAACTACATCTTTTCACTCTTCTTAGTGTTCTAACACGTCTGTCCCTTCGCTTTACTTGACACTGCCTCCTCCATCCTATTCCTCCTTCTCCTCCTTCTCCTCCTCCTCCTCCTCCTTCTTCTTCTTCTTCTTCTTCTTCTTCTTCTTCTTCTTCTTCTTCT
>JAHTLZ010000016.1:73887863-73906858 GCA_023846285.1 Phrynocephalus versicolor
TCATCATCATCATCATCATCATCATCATCATCACTCCCAGCTTCTGGCTCCACAACCAGATACTGTACCTACTCCACTGGGCTATACATCACCTTTGCTATAATTTCCAGGGGGCAGCCATATCAGTCTGCAGCCTACTGTAGCACACCTAGCAGAAAGTATTGCAACACCTTAAACAAACATCTGAAGAAGTAGGATACAGTTCATGAAAACCTATGTCAAATAATATGCATAGATTGTCATGGCACTTTACACAAGTATATTTGTTTTATCTGCGCAACGAGTTTCCATGCCTCACTGGACTAATGAGAATAGGAAGCAGTGACATCATCCACATGGTCTCTGGCATGAGGCCTAATGTTGATGCACAATGTTATTCATAAGAGAGCTAATCGCAGGGATGCAACAATCCCAGCTCCATAACATAAAGTCAATTGCTTCTCTACTTCTAAAGCCCATCTGTTGGGTGAGCTCTGACAACTGTGACATGATAACAGTTTAGTTAATGGCATGTGTGTGAGAGTATAGGGATAGAAAGCTAATGGATAGCCCTATTACTGCATTCAGTCATTGTTTATTACATGCTATTGACAAATTTGCATGGAGACCTGTTTTGTGAGATAGTGGATGGTTATCCTCCTGAAAAGGGTAACTGGAACAATAAATATGATATTGCTCAGCACTGTCAGACAACATCCTGTCAGCTATTAATAATAGAGGGGCAGAACAAAAAAAATAACTTTCAAATTGGGCTTCAGATCAGTACCACGTTTGCTGTGATAGTAGTAGACAGTCTGGGGACATTTGGTCAAAGAGTGATTAAAGTCATTACTTGTACCACCATAATGCAAGGTACCAAATTAAAATGCATTGAATAATTAAAATAAAACTCAAAAAAAGAAACTTAGCAGAAAACCAGAATTCAGGTTTGTGACTGTTAAAAGTATATGGCTGCATCTTGGTAGTGAAATGCCCTCCCTTGAGGGATTTGATTGGCCCCTTCCCTTTGAAAGAAAATTAAAAACCCACCTCTTCAAGCACAAAGTATCAAATTACGCTCACCAGAAACAGAGGTGAATGTGTTTCTTTTTAACTTAATTTGAATATCTTAAAAATATAGAAACATAAGAAGCATTTCCAGGGCTGTACAACAGTTGACAGCAGGAAACTCCACTGCAACCAACATTCAATTAGCACAATAAAAGTACTTAGTCAGAGCAGTGGATACTATTTGAAGGTTAAAAACCTATCGTGGGAACAAGCTTCTAAAATATATTATGAATTAATTATGTGCTGAGCATTTAAAGACAACAAAGAGTCACAGCCTCTTGCTCTTCCTTTCCTTAGAAAGTCATTTTAGGGTTTTATGTTTTTTTAATTTTCCCACTGGGTTTTTTAATTCTAATTTTCTCTGAAACTGAAAAAACAAAACTAAAAAAGAGTGTTTGTGGAGTAAATGGCAAGCAGTAAAAAAACTATCATGAGAGACAGCAAATAAAGAAACTGTGTGGCAGATTTTTGAATAAAGAAGCATACATTTCCAACAGAAAGCAACTGGTGAAAGAGCAGAAGGAGACTCCTGTCTCATTGGTTTTCAGACGGATTCAGTGTTTTGTACAACAATATGAAAGGCAATCCTATATTAAATTGATAAACTCATCTGCCTACATTCTCCTTTCTGTATCTGTGCTCAGGGTACATATTGCATATTGGGGCAAAAAAATCAAAACTTTATCTATCAACACATGGGCTCTGAGCTATCCCTGACGGATCAGGAAAGAGATCTTGGTGTGTTGGTGGACAGCTCAATGAAGGTATCTACCCAATGTGTGGCAGCGGTGAAGAACGCCAGTTCCATGTTAGGGATCATCAAAAAGGGGGTTGAAAATAAACAGTCAACATTATCATACCATTGTACAAACTGATAGTAAGGCCGCACCTGGAGTATTGTGTACAATTCTGGTCACCACATCTCAAAAAAGTCATAGTGGAATTGGAAAAGGTGCAAAGGAGAGCGACTAAAATGATTACTGGGCTGGTGGACCTCCCTTATGAGGAAAGGCTAAAACATTTGGGGCTCTTTAGTCAGGAAAAAGACACCTGAGGAGGGATATGATTGACACGTACAAAACTGTGCAGGGCCTGAGTAAAGTGGATAGAGGGACGCTCTTCTCCCTCTCACAAAATATCAGAACTAGGGGACATACACTCAAATTGAGGGCTGGGAGAGTGAGAACAGACAAAAGAAATTATTTTTCTACCCAGCGTGTTGTTAGCCTGTTGAACTCCTTGCCACAGGAGGTGGTGATGGCATCTAGCCTGGATGCCCTCAAAAGGGGATTGGATAGATTCCAAGAGGAAAAGTCCATCACAGGTTACAACCATGATGGAGATGTATAATCTCCAGGCTTAAAACCAGGGTACTTCAAGGACCAGATGCAGGGGAGTAGTATCAGGAGACAGATAACTAGTCTCATGCACTCCCAGAGGCATTTGGTGGGGCCACTATGAGATACAGGAAGCTGGACTAGATGGGCCTTTGGCCTGATCCAGCATGGCTCTTCTTATGTTCTATGTTAAGATGTACCCACCACCAAGGCAGCATTTACAAAAAGAAGCAGGTAGTTTCCAGAGTTAGGCCTCCTAGAAGAATTGTTCTGACTACTAATCAATCTCCAAGCCAGTTGAGCCAAAGTAATTTCACTTGAGGGTAGATTCCTTACCCCCCCCCCAAAAAAAAAGATACGGCCTTGAAAAACTTCCAAGCTCCAGACGTATAACATGTCTTAAACTAAGGAAGCTGGTACTTCTGCTGTGTAACTCCATCATAAAGCTGCAAGCTACATTCACAGGTAAAGGGTGCTTCCTCTGTGCATGCTGCAGAGGCCCAGGTGCTGGTGGCAACAAAGCACAAGAGTTGTATGCATCAGGGCCAACATTGTGCCCTAAGAACTTTTCTCTCACAATGAAAGCCCCTCCATTACCCATTGTCCCGTGGACAGGAACATGAGATAAGGGAAACACCTGCAACAGCAGGCATCAGCTTTTAATGGTCTGGTTCTCTCTTAAGCACATGGCTTTAATATATCTACTGAAGTTTATAACTGCACTGAGTCACTCTGAGCATATCAGTCAAAAGCAGAATCAAAATACCATAACTGCATATATAACCAGGGCCATCTCAGTCTTCTAGGTGGGAGCTGTGCCAGAACCCAAATATTGGAGCCCTAAATGTAGGAAACAAGACTTTTCAACAGTATCCTCTTATGACAGATTAGTTCAGACTGGCTCTGTAATCCCATTTTAGCCTGACAGTCACTACTTGCTACATCAGCTCAGCCTTCAGAAGCAACCGGAGTTACCATTTTGCTGCTTTCACCATATGCCCACCTCTTCTGCATTTCCTCCTCCTCCTCCTATCACAGGCACACAGAGAAACTGTACTTACATATAGAAATACATTGTGTTACATTGTCCCTGTTCCCCTTTGCATTTCCCTCTAATAGCGAACACTGTCCCCATTTACACTGTTCGATTCTTGAAAATCTGGTGCTCCCGTAAGACGACTTCAGTGCAAATGTTTTTGCCACCTCACACAAACATCCAGTGAGCACGATGCCTGAGTGGAGACCCCAACTGTTGGCCTTTGCTTAACACTCTCTCCACTACATTCCAGTGGCTTCCTCTGACTCACAGAGGTTAACAGGCACCTTTGGCTGTAAACTCTGTGTAAATAAATGATCTTTGCAAGGGATGCTTTGACATCGTCTTCCAACCCTGAGTAGCAATTTTGTTAGATGGTGTGGTACAGAAGTTAAACAAACAAATAAACAAATAAACAAACCCTGAGGCTTCTGGCCCTGACCAGAAGGAGAAAGTTCGCAGAGCAGCGGCATGATCTTCATCCCAGTATGAATGTCAGTCTGGCTTCAACAATAAATGGACACTGCTTATTTTTGACACTGTCAAACTAATTAGCTTGTTTTCTAACTCTTCCTTCCATTTCCCAATTTTTTATGAGTTGCCTTTAAACTGCAGGCTTGAGTAAAGAGCCTGTGTCTTATGTGATTTATGACAGTGACTTCTTAATGTAAACACTATAGAAATATATAGCACTGACAATCAACACTGCCCATCCAATGGAACAGTGAGTGGATGACAGTCACCTCCATTCGAACACACACACCTTAACAAGGGCATCTGGGATATCCTTCAAGGCTCTCTTCTGCCTAGAGACAATTTTTCACCTCTTGGAAGTAGCACTGGAGCTCCCACCGCTGGCAGACTGCTTAGATTGCCAATGACAAAGGACTGTGGGAGTTGTGGTCCAAAACATCTGGAGGGCTGAAGTTTGGACATGCCTGTCCTAAGCAATGGCCACTACACATACATCTACACAGAAGCCATATGTGGCTGTGCTTTCTTTAAAAAACCCCAAACCCAAGTCTATTTTCAAGATTTTCCTGAAAACTGCCTATTTCCTAGTATTTTGTAAAGACAAATCTCAACTGCAATTGGGATCTTGGTGTTGAAAATAAATGTTAGGCAACCTCCACTATACGCATTTACACGTATAAATATGAATTGTTAAAATGCATATAAATATGAATGGCTAAAATCTTAACATGATTTTCCAGCAGGTGGATAACTATGCTCATCTGCTGCAAAACCAATAAATAGCCTCATGGTACCTTAAATATTCATACGTTTTAGAAGCATACACTCTCCTTGAATCCAACACACTTACTGAGACAAATCTAAAGGGAGGAGCTGGCATCCATGCAAGCATACTGTTTGACAACTTCATAGAACTACAGAATAACTGAGTTGGAAGGGGGCTACATATAAGGCAATCAAGTCCCCTTGTGTGTCTTCCAGTCAACACAAGAATTGTTTCTGATATTTAAAGAATATTGTTGAGTATAGGATACCCAGAGTGACGGACAAGGACTCTGAGGCCTGGAGTCCAATTCCTGACAACCCTGAAAGTTCCCTGAGGAAGTGGAACAGGTAAAACCACTCTTTAAATATCTCACTTACCAATTAGGGTCACTGTACGTCATTTCCAATATTGCTAAATATCTCTCAAGTACTTAAGAAGCGGTTGTTATTATTATCAAAGTCAAAGTAAAACGAATAGGCATAAATATTCAAGTATGCATGCTCTGAAATAGAAACTGAAATGAAATTTAAATGGGGTAGCTCCATAACCAGCATTTAGATTAATCTTCATCAAGGTTTCCATGCACTTAAGCTTCCACCTTTTTACAAATTTAAGAAAAGTCTGATGTAACAGCTTGCTGGGTCAGTGGGCTCTACAAACACCCCTAAGTCCATAAGGACACAGCAGTTTGACAGGCATCCTATTACATTTATCATAATAGATTTACTGTCCAAACCTATTTTCTTAACTGAAGCTCCCGTCCAATCCCACCTCAAACAGAATTATCTTAGAAATCCCATTCTGCTTTGTCTGTCTCTCTTTCATTGTTTAACCCCCACATTTTTCCACCTTCATGATTTCCTTCTTAATCTTCCTGCATATAAAATATAAAATATAAAAGCTATTCTCACAATTAGCATTTTGTGCCCATACCCGATATATCAAGACATGCGAAATCATTTTATCTTATCTATAGGGAAGTTTTGTCAAAACAGATCCTATAAACATATGGCCAGGCAGACTGACAACAAAAGCAGAGACCTACTTTGTACATACATGGACTTAGAAACGGAGGTAAATATTATAGTCCCAAGTCAGTAGCACTTCAAAAATTCTGAACGCAACTTTTTCTGAATTCTGAACATTAAAAAACTGCTTGGCCGTTGCTGTCTAGGGCTGCTACATGACTTCTTTCACAAAGATATTTCATATTTTAAAATGGGGAAAGAGCGACAAGTAGTGGCCATTCCTATTACTGCACCATGATCTGTCTTCATCCTCTTCCCTCTGTGGGACCATTGAGGATATATCTGGGGCTAAATGCACCAAAGTAGAAACAAGACAAAACAAAACATATACAGTGGTACCTTGTATAAAGGAATTAATTCATTCCAAATGAAATTATGTTAAGCAAATTTTCCTTTATACAAATTTCCATAGGAATGCATTGAAAATGGAGTAATCCCATTTTTATGTTGTACGGATTCTCCCCATAGGCAATTATGTTAAGAAAATTTCCCCTATCTCCGGAATTTTTTATGTTGTACAAATTTTATGTTATACAAGCTGTTTGTTATACAAGGATCCACTGTAAACGTATTCTAGGGCTAAAAAGAGAGTAGGAATTAGTAAGACCTTCCCACAAAGAGGAATGTTGCATGAGGAGGTAGGGTGGCAAGAACTATCTCATAATTCAGGAGCACACTAACCACTCTTACCTGGTGAATTTAATTTAAAAAAAAACAATCTGGAAACCTTGTAGTTCACTGATATATTTTAAATTCAGAAAGCAAGAATGCATACTCAGCAAGTCTAGCCAATTAAAGCAAAACATCATTGTAGTGAGAGATCCCAGTTTGGGATTTTGCGTATCCTAATTATGTATCAGGCTCAGGTCCAGCTAAAGCAACCTTTAGACGGCATTTGAGAGAACCATCTTATATTTGGACCTTGTTTTGGGTCCAGACTTTGCACAGAGCAATGACCACAGAATACCTTCTGCCTACTCTTCTTAATCCAGCATCTGGATAGTTCTACTATTAATGCAGATAATGGTGTTCAATCATGCTTGATCACAATGTTAAATAAGCCAAAATGTGGCAGCCACATGAAACACAGGAACATGTTGAATCATTTATATTTATCTCAGATATTTGGGGCCTTAACAGCATTAGCAAGAATCTACAATATCTACAAATATGTTTACATATAAATATTTTTAATTTTGTTTGCAAATATTTTATGAATTTATATTTTATATACATTTTATATAAATCTTTAATAAATTTATGTTATAAATTTATATTTATAAATGACTTAAAACTGAAGGTCTCAAAGTGCTATGTGATCATAATAAAACATACCACACACCTATTCAAAGAATTAAAATGCATTATTGAAGGTGTCCTTAAAACATAAATTGGACTACACAAGGAAGACTTGCACAAATAGGCAACAATTCAGTAGACCTCAACAATTTTGAAATTACTGAAATAGAGATTGTTTGAATATGTTAATTAGGGAAGAATATTTTATATAGGGGGTGCCACCACGATGCTAAATATTCTGCTTTGAATTGCCTCTCAGCATTGTATGGCAACATCAAGAGAGTCTTTTCAGATGACCCCAGGGATCAAATATACTTACGAAGGAAAAGAAGGCCTCTCGTTACTTGCCCAGTCAACTGGAAACTTCCAAAATATTTTATCTTTGTTTTAGACCACAAACTAGTATGAAAGGCAGATTTAGGATGCAAGTCAATGTAAAATCTTGTGGAACAAGTAATATTTGCAGATTGCTCATTGCAGATTACTAGAATTGTACTGGAAACCATCACTTTACTGGTTGAGTTCATTAAAATGGCCCTTCCATACACACATAATCTGCTTCTTCTCACTGCAGTCCAATTCTGAAAAAAAAGTGGCTCTGTCACTGGACCAGAAAGGTCTGGACTGGCTATAGTAAAGGGGTTGGGCTGGTTTGCAGTCCCCTGTACAATGTCTGGTGACCCGAAAACAAAGTGAACCAGACCTTGCCACAAGCAGTCCAGAACAAGAGCTGAATTGCCAATGATCACACCCATACTTACCGGACTGCTTTAGAAGAAGAAGCTGTGTGATCAACTTATCATTCATATGGAAACTTCTCAATATATAAATAACCTAACATTCAATTTACACTCAGCTCATCAAAAAGGAGATGTAATTACTCCCTTCATGCATTTAGATCTCCCACGAATGATCTAAATCTATCTTTAATTCAAATACAGAAGAAGAATTCTCCATCTCACATATACAAAAGGTGTCATTGGTGTAAAGTATTTAAAGATTAATACACAATACTATTTTGTAAGCCAGATATATACTTTCCCGTAGCCTGGTTTGTAGCACACATACGGCACTTGGACTCTTTTACTACAAGCAAAACAATGGCAATTTGGCATCTCACTGGCTCAGTGCGCATTACAAAGGCTTATGGCAGCACACCAAATTGGAAGATGGGTCTATAATGATTCAGACAAGATGTTTGTCACATGAAAACAATGTAGAACAAGAAATGAGATTAGCCAGGCAGCGTACTCACGAGAATTTGTGTTCCTTGTGTTTTAGTAAGCCATGCTGATTTTAAGCCGGATTTTAGAAGCAAATAATAATTTTAAATGGGGAATTTTGATTTGTAAGAGTTGTCATTACTGTACTCTAATAAGGGATGGAAACCTGTGAAACCTGAACATGATGTTGGTTCTTAGTTTTAAAAAGCCTGGAAAGGGGGGGGGACTTAAACCCACACGAAAAGTACCTAGAAGGTATCAAATTTTCCACCCTAGCGGTCAATATTCTAAGCAATAAACCATTTAATCACTTGGCAAAAGCAAATATGATGTGATATATTTGGTGAATTTTATGAATAGGAAAGGGAGATCTATACAGTACAGTAGGACCTCTGTACCCACTGGTTCATTAACCACTGATTGAGTTATCCACGGTTGGGAGAGGGAAAAATTAAATATTCCAGCCACTGCAAAGCAAGCTACCATCACAAAACAGCAGCCATAAAGCAGGCTACTGTCACAAAACAGCAATTTTTAAAGAGGGGGTTAGTGTTCTCCCTAAAACACATTTTTGTTATCCACGGGAAGGCCTGGAACTGATCCCCAGCAGATACCGGGGTCCTACTGTTTATAGAAAGGGAAACACAGAAATAGATGGACAGAGATATTTGATGAGTGAAATATTTTTTTCATGGTAGGTAATAAAAGGGATCTCCATAATAATAAGATTGTGTTCTGGAATGCCACAGGAACCACTGGAATTTCTATAGTGCTTTACAAGGTGGAAAATCAATAATGGTAAGTAATAGCCCAAAAAGATGGCTTAACTAGCCCTACTGACTTTTTTTTCATCTGGGGCAAGAGGGTGTATGCAATCAATTAGGTAGATCCAGACAAGCATGAGTTACCTATCTAGCACTACTGTGTTTCATCTGCATTCCACAGATGCGTGGAAGTGTTAGATCTGTTTGTAGGATACACTGCTATCTATCTATCTATCTGTCATCTATCTACCTACCTACCTACTTATCTAAAGTCACAAGAAAAATATGTGAACCTTTTGGAATTTCATAGTGTTCAGGATTAATGTGTCATACAATTAGATCTGATCTGCCTTTGAGTCAAGTGTATTGACAAATATAATGTGCCTAAAATAATAACACAAACATCTGATCTTTCATGTCTTTATTAAATACACTCATTCAAAGATTCAGATACTTTTTCTTGCAAATGTACCTACCTACCTACCTACCTATCTGTTTTTCATCATCACTTTTTAAAGCCCCACTTTTGAAAACACGTGTACAAAGCAATGCAAACAAATGAGATAACATAAACTACAACTGAGAGATAGGCACATCCAAATGGTGTTCTGATGCACAGAAGTCAATTCCAGTCATATCAACAACTAATGAAAAAGAAGTCTTTCAATCTGCCTTACTATGTGTTTCACAGTTGCTGGATCAACCACTATGCCTTCATAGGAGGACACGAGGGACAACAGTTTTGGCTAGTCCCACCACATTACTTGGGTAAGGCATACTCAGAATTCTGTGCAAAGGATTCTCAGCAGCCCACTGCAGGCAAGACAATATGAGAAAGCTTGCTTCAGAACAGGAAGTCTAACAGCTACATGTGGGTGCAATGGCAATTAGACATGGGCACTATGCCCCATTGACAGCTTCATATAAAGCTGTCAGTGCATCTCCCCACCTCTTCACTGGAGTGATCAGATGCCTGTGAAGGTGTGCACAGGAATGACAGGATCCTGTCTGGAGTGGTGCATCACCAAGGAAGAAAGACTCCCAATGGCTTACAACAACCAGTAAGTGGCCCAGCCAAGAGGAGGCATGGGGGATGGAGCACCTGTGTTCCCAAGCTTACAGCGTTGTATGAATCCGTCACCCGGCCGAAGCATCATGTCTAATAACAATTGTATTGCTATATATAATGATATTACTAACTTAAAAGTAATACTGCCAGGAAAACTCAATCTTCTCTTCAAAACAGTTTCGTATGTCACTTGGCATATTTTGCTATTTTAAAAATAAAATCCATGAATATGCTTAAAGCAGTGAGTTCTCAGATTACAGATGCCTTCTCATGTTAAAGACACAACGTTTAAATGTTTTAAAGACACAGTGTTAAAGACACAAAGTTAAATGCAGCGTATTGCTATTTTCACTAAGGAAAGGATGGTTGCCAGGTGCCTAAATGTATGCCAGGTGCATCTAGAAATGTTGCAGGGCACGCTGGAAGGTCCCCACCGACTAAGTACACCAGCAGAGGAGGTCTGAGCCAGATTCAAAGTCAAACATAAACATGGAGGGATGGTCCCACTAAGCTTTCCTGAGTCTTCTAATTTCCACAGACAGATCTGCAGGAAGGGGAACTGAGCAGGCTTTCTCCTTTCCGAAAAGCCTAATCTTCTGCCATTTCCTCAAATCCATACTTTGCTTTTCAATTCAACAAACGAAGCCATATGAACAAACTTAGCAAGAGCAGTTTGCCTATCACGTGGCTAATGATGTGAACAAATGTCTAGTATCAAAATAGCATTTTTAATTCCTCTGATTTTGCCATAGATACCCACTGCAGGTGACTCCTCCAGCTTCTTCTGCCTTGAACATATAAACAAAGTTATATACAGTGCCACCAACATAGCTTTTAATGTTCGCTTCCAATAAATGCTTGTGTGTGTCATGTTTTCTGAACAAATCATAGTTTTTCCCATTAGTCACACTGACAAATTAATGATACTACAATATATAAGTACTTACAGGTCTGAAGGCACCCCCCCCCTTCCCATAAAAAGCAATATGCACAGTCCTCAGCCTTTATAAGTTACACTCTTACAAAAACACGTAAGATGAAACACACTTGCCATGGAGAAAAACCTCTTGTTTTTTAACTTCCAGTTTTAAGAACATGTTTATCATATGGCCACTGAACAACAAGTCCAAATGACCACAGTAAGTAAAACAATTGAAATCAATCCCAAATTGGAAGGAAAAGCAGTTTTCTCATTCACTCTCAGCTCCCAGGCACAGCAGGAAAGAGAAGACTTCAAATGATCCACAGCAAACAATGGATTGAATACTATCCAAACACTAGAGGGCCTCAAATACCTATATGCCGTGTAGGGATTCATGTATTGACCATATATTTGCAGATAATAATTTGGGCCAGACCCAAATGCCATTCATATACACAGGAATCTGGATAAAAACACAACTTGATAAAACCCTCTGGAACCAATATATGGAAAGAAAATGAACATACACACTTAATAAAGAAAATAATTAAATGGTTAAGCAGAAAAGGGGTGGGATGGGACTAAACTCTCTTTCTTACAGATCTCTTAGAGAGAAATGCAGAAATGCTATAACATAACTTCACCACCTGGAACAGATTTAACACAAACTCCAGTCTCCAACTAAAATCACACTACAAACTCAGTCATTCCCTGTCAGGCCTCTTTAAAAAATAACAGTTTCTAAAATACCATGGAGAACATTTAAAATAACAAAAGTGTTTCATGGGTGAAATTGATAACCCCGTATTTAAATACTCACTACGTGGGGCTGCCCTTGAAGGGGGTTCGGAGGCTGCAGCCAATGCAAAATGCAGCTGCCAGAGAGGTATCTGGTTTGTCATAATCTGATCTTATTGTACCTGCCCTGCCCTGTTTGTACTGGTTGCCTGCCTACGTGCATGTGCTACATTTCAAGCCCTTAACAGTTTAGGACATTGCTACTTGTTTGAGCACCTCTCCCTTGAGACATCTACTTGTCCCACCCACACTTCATATTATGTTGGGATGTGGCAAGTGGCATCCTAAGGGAAGCCCAGAAGTCTATCATCCAAAACTGGGCCTTCTCTGTGGGGGCCACATTACTCAGGAACTTGCTCCCATTTGAGATGCAACCATAGAATCATAGAATCATAGAATTGGAAGAGACCTCAAGGGCCATATAGTCCAACCCCCTGCCATGCAGGAACCCCATCACAATATTTCTGACAGATGGCCATCCAGCCTCTGCTTAAAAACCTCCAAAGAAGGAGACTCCACCACCCTCCGTGGCAGCATATTCCACTGCCGAACAGCTCTAACTGCCATGAAGTTCTTCCTAATGTTCAAATGGAATCTCTTTTCCTGTAGTTTGAAACCATTGCCCCGAGTCCTAGTCTCTGAAGCCATGGAAAACAAACCTGTTCCCTCTTCAATATGACATCTTTTCAAATATTTAAACATAGCTATCATATCCCCTCTCAGTCTTCTTTTTGAAAGGCTAAACATTCAATCCCATCCCTCCTAGGCTTTAGAAGACAGATCAAAATCGGGTTATTCTCAAGGGCCTTTTTAATCTCCAATAACCAGGGGGGCTGGGGGGTTGTGGTGTTTTTATTTTGTTCTTGTTCTTGTTTTAATATAGTTTTCCCTATATTATATGATTTGTACACTGCCCAGCATAGCGGCCTTGCCACTTGTACTACTCTATAAGTAGTCTGCTCAAGTGCTGCAGATCTTTGCAATTTTAAATCTCAGAACCCTCTCATCTCTGAGAGTTTGTGTCTTTTGAGTCTGTATTTTCCCATATTAGTTATATACTGAATTGCTGAATCTGTGCTGAATTTTAATCATTTTGTGTTCAATAAAATCTTTCTCAAGATATATTAACTACTGCTCTGGTGAAAAATTCCTTAAGAGTAGAGATGTGCTTCGAGGTTGGGGAGAAGTGAGGGCTTTTAAAACTTTTTATTAGTCCTGAAGCAAGTGCCGATCACATGGCATGTGGGGCTTCCTTTGGGAACTATTTTTTTTTAAAAAGCCTGCACTTTCCCCCACCCGATCGGGCACATTGGGGGGGGGAGTGGGGGCTTTTAAAACCTTTTTAGTTCCCGAAGCAAGCCCCACATGCCAGCTGATCAGCACTTGGTTTGGGAATTAAAAAAACTTTTAAAAGCCGCCCCGCACCATTCCCCCACCCGATCAGGTGTGATGGGGGGAGGGCAAGCTTTTAAAAGTTTTTTTAATTCCCAAACCAAGTGCTGATCAGCTGGCAGAACTGGCGGCTTTTCCCCATAGGAATGCACTTGTTTGTTTGTTTGTTTGTTTGTTTGTTTGTTTGTTTGTTTGTTTGTTTGTTTGGCTTGTATGCCGCCCACTACCCAAAGGTCTCTGGGCATTGAAGCAATACAAGCCCACAATGCATTCCTATGGGAAAACAAAAAATGGAACGAAACGGAACGAAAATTTCTGTTTCGTTTTGTTTCATTTTTCTTTGAGGGGTCATTTCGTTTTTCATTTCATTGGGGAATGAAACAAAAAATGAAAACAAAACAAAAATGTTTCTTGCCCATCTCTACTTAGGAGTATGTAACAGCTTTGTTCGTGTGTTTTTTTTAAGGATCAAGACAGGATATACTTAAGCTGGTTTGGTGAGAGGTTTCACTTAGAGGTCAGAGCAATATTTTCAAGTTCCAGGATTCTCATCAGGTCTTCTGTAACACTGGTTGTTACCAAACATGTGCAAGTTACAGGAAAGTAAACAAATAATTGTCTTAGATGATTCTTAGCCAACCCTTCCAACGTAAAAAAGAGTTTTCTAGGATCAAGATGTATGAGGCACTTGAGGCAGAATACTAATGGATTGTCCAATAGACACCTCACCTGCTTCAACAACCACAACCACCAGAAAATACATCCTAATATTTCTAAACAGATGAATGCATTGTTTCATAATTAGAAAAAAGTAGGTTTATGCTTAGAACATTCTTTCCAGCTGCAGGTACAAAGTATAATAAGATGGGAATAATCAAGGTTTATCACTGGATTCAGCATGGAGAACACAGCACTGTGATTGCCATTTATGACACTCATGCAGCAGGGAGTATATATAATACTGTATAATAAATAAATGTACAGCCTATAATAAGTTAGTTGTAATATTGTGTCCCCCTTCTTCCTAATTAATAGAGTTAGTGTCATTTGTACTGGTCCAAAAATCTGCAGCCCAGCCAGGTCAAAAATAGAAACAGGCTGGGGAAAATGAATTTGTACAGGAGAAGTGCTTAGTCCTCTATCACACCATAATCATTACTCTTAAAAACTACTGCCTGTCTGCCAGAATTTGAAAATTACACTGAGAAAGAAATATGGAAGAAAAATGTACATGCTATACTTTAAGAATATGTGAATAATCTCTATAATGTGTGCAGGCTTCTTTTCTCTTAAATTAGCTCTTTAGACACTTGCAGGGCTCTGCAGATATGAAATAATTTGAATTTCCAAGGTAAAAGGCAAATAAATTAAAAGCCTATGTTTATACAAAACAGAACCAAGGCATAAATCCAACACGTTTTATTTCTAGCAGGTCACCTTTAAGATTACCATCCGTCTTGACACTGAGACAAGAGTTCACATTTCCGCTTAAGGCAATTCATCATTTAGCTTAATGTCATTGGCACATGAAGAAAATATATGTTTAAAATATTTATTTATAATCTTTGGCATAATCAGTTGGAATGGCAGATGCTCCAGGAGGAGAAGAAATAAAACTTGTTTCCATGAGTTCGAAAGCCACATTTTTTTCTAAACAAATATGTTGGTCATTGCAAAAATTGTACTGTTCAGTTTATTAAACCAGTGCATTCAAATTAGTTTACTGTGACTTGCTTACAAAATTATTAGAGAGCTGGCAATACTGATTCAATGATTTATTTCAGCATCAGAAGTGCTTAAAGCAAATTGTATCAGAACCAAAGCAGAGGAATGGAAGACAAAATACAAGATTTTCTGAACTGAAATAACTTAACTTAGCAGAGCACTTTAATTCCAAATACAAACAGTAGTTTCAGTAACATTTCCTGAACATGTTCTGGATCTGCCCTAGCAGAAGCATCGTACTGAAGCAGAGGTAGACCAATCCCAGTCAACAGACTGAAAACACCTACAAAAATTTCATGGGTTTAAATTTTTTACTTGGAAGGTAAACTAGTGAAGTTTTTGTAGGTCTTTTTAGTCTATTGACTGGGATTGGTCTACCTCTGCTTTAGCATGCTCCAAGACAGTAGGACACTGGAACAACAGCATAGCGTTCCCTTATTGTGAAAGGTTTTGGAGTCTCTTGCAGCCTCTCAGTTCTAAGCATGCTGGAATAACACATATTCTCTAGATCAGGGTGAAGAACATGTGATCAGCAGGACACATATGCCTCCCCAAGCCATGTTAAAGCTTCCCACCAGAGGCAAAAGACAATCAGCACTGCCACAAAACGTTTATTGCCTATTCCCCTGACGAACTTTTGACTACTCTAAAGCTACCCAAGTCTCAAAGGCAAAAATATTTGTCAATAGATTTAATCTGAGCCTCTTTAGACGTTATCTGCATCACCATCTGTTTCTAAATTGCACTAAACATGGCAACTACAATTTAAGTAATCGCTGAACAATAACAAACAAGATATCATTTCTGTTCTCATTTTAAAGGCACATTAAAAATTAAATAAAAACAAGTTCCTGAGAATGTTCTGTTCAAAGTGATAACTGAAACCACACTACAAAACTCATAGATTTCAAAATGCAATTTAAAGAACCAGGTTAGAAACAAGAACAGGTCTTCCTTTGCTAAATAAATATTTAAGATACAAAGTTATCCATTTTGACAGTTTTGCCTCTTTGTTTTGCCACTCTTTTAGCTTCACATCAGTTGCTTCAACTTCAGTCTTGAAGTCTGTCTTTTTTAGCATTTTTACGGTGTCCTGCTGAGTTTCTTCATGTTGTTCAATAGTAGTATTTAACCTCCAAGTGCTCTGTGGAGCACATATGAGCATGTCTGGCTGTCTGCAACACATTCCTATAAATTACAACAGATTCAAGCTCTCCAGATTTTGCCATACAAGAGTTTCACAGAATCATAGAACAGTGAAGTTGGAAGGGACCTACAAGGCCATCAAAGTCCAACTCCCCACCCAATGCAGGAATACAAATCAAAGGGTTTCTGCCAGGTGGTTGTCCAGATTTCTCTTATTTTGGGCACAATTAAAAGAACAAAACAAAAGACATAAAACATATGGCGCTTTACATTCAAATATGAAAATTAGTCTTTAAGGTGCCACATGTTTTGTATCTTTTGTTTTGTTTTGTTTTGTTTTGTTTTTCTTTGATTTTTGCCTGAAATTCTTGAAAAGACTAACATGGCTACCCTCTCAGATTTCTCTTGAATGTCTCCAGTTTTGGAGCACTCGCCACTTCTTGAAGTCATTGGTTCCACTGCCATACTGCTCTAACACTTAGGAAGTTTTGTCCTAATATTCAGCCAAAAGCTGTTTTCTATTAATTTGATCCCATTGTTATGCCTCCTGCAGTCTGGGATGATCGAGAACAGATCCTGCCCTTCCTGTATATGACAGCCCTTCAAATATTTGAAATGTGTTATCATACCACTCCTCAGTCTTCTTTTCCTCTAGGCTAAACATGCTGAATTCTTTCAGTCTTGAATTCTTTCAGTTTCTTCATAAAAATTATGCTAACATTTCAACAGAACAATTGCCATAAGACAGGAAAGTGCACATTTTGACAACATTTCCAGAAACATCTTGATTTTTGTCACTGTGAACTCTGGGGCAAAGCTGAGGATATCTTCACCCAATGATATATGTTCTCTTAAGGCGTTTATACACGACCCCTAAACTCCGGGGCAAATGGCTCCCAGCTCTGGAGCTTAAAAATGTTTCCCCACCAGCTCCGGCGTTTACAGGAAATTAAGTGCGACCATGCCCACTTTAGCGCGTCCCAGCACACCTTTCAAGTGCCTGCTCTCTGGAGGTGAAAATTCCTTGATGCGGTGTAACGATAGTGAGTGCAGGGCTCTCCTCGCTTCTGTTTGTTTGTTTTTTGGCTCCCGCCCCTTTAAGAGCTACTTAAGAGACTGGAATGTTGCCGCGGCAAGAGCAAGAGGCAGAATGGAGGTGAGTCTGCATTTTTTCCTTTCTTTTTTTCTCCCTCCCCTCACGCAGACAGGAGCAAGGAAGTGCGGAGGGGTGGGGACACAGGAAGAGCGACAAGCCTCTGGTCCGAATTTAAGTGGCCAGCGGATCTTAGGGGTCATGTGAAAAGGTAGTTAGAAGAAAAGGGTAATGATCCTGAGGAAATGACAAGTGAAAGGAAGGAAGCAGGGGCTAGATAGCTATCAGGGAGCCAAGAAGGAACCACAGTGCAGAAGGTAGACATTTTGTAAGAGGGAAAACATCCAGAAGAAGCGGTAAGAGAAGAAACAGTGAAGGATGCTCTTCTGAAGAAAGAGCGGGAAAAAGAGTAATGTAAGGAGGTAGGCAGAAAAAGAGGAACAGTAGAAGCTGGGAACACACATAGGAAGGAGAAAGGGGTGACACTCCCACCAGGAGTGAATCTGGGTGGAAAACCCTTGGATTCGATGCTGGGAGAGACTTGATGGCACACCATGAAGAGGCTGGTAGACACAGATGAGGGTCTGTAGTCCAGAAGCCCTCCTACAAAGGCCAGAGAGAGAGAAGGGAATTACGTGAGGAAAAAGTGAGGACAGAACTAGAAAAGAGGGAGAGGGCTGGATGAATCCTGGAATGTGGTAGAATGCACACGAGAAGCCAGGATTTTGGGACACCCAGGAAGCAGGGCACTGAGAGGGAAAAGCTGAAGACCCCTGTGGAGAATGGCTGCCGTTGCTGCTGCTTTCAGCAGAGCTGGAACTAATGGACCTTAAATCCAAAGACTGTGGGGGACTCTGTGATGATGTTTTAGGATTGGTCAAGATTTAAACCAGTGCCAGACCCCATTGAGTAGGAACGAGATGTGGGATGTTAATAAAAGTAGACACTCTGTCTTTCTTGAAGTTACCCAAAATAAATGTTGGTTGTTTAAAGCCTGATGTAAAGGCTCCTTAGACTTTATTATCAGATGGTATAAGTCAAGTTAAAGGATGAACCCTCATATTCACAAACAGCAATGCCCCTAATCAAGGCATTCAACTTTCTCCAACCACCTAGTGAAGCAAAAATTCTGGGGAAATTCTGTGACAGTCATAGTGGTGTATGATGCCCTCCCATCTGAGGAATCTTTGGACAGGTAATACATGTTACACAAGAGTGAATTCATTATCCGTTCAATTGTAGTGAATACATGTTCAATTGACTACAATTCCGTTTCAAAAATACATTTACAACATCAAGGCTAGAAGTTCTAAAATAAACCCATTATTTTCCTTCTCTTTCCTATTCATTTCATTCTTTTTTTATTATTATTTTTCCCCACTTTCATTTTTTTCATTTTTTTTCAGGAAAAGATTATTTGCATTTAGACAGCCATATAAGCTGGTAACGATTTTGCAAGTGATACCAAACACATGCCTTTTTGATTCTGCAGCAGTAGCTGTTTGAAGAAGAAGAAACATTGGTTAGATTGTATGTAGAAACTTTCTGACAGTGTTCACCCCAAAGCAAGCTACTAAATCCATCTGTCCCTTTTGAAGAACTTTATCCAAACCATCATCAAAAAAGATTTTAAAAAATACTTAACACCATTTCAACTTTGTCAACGAATGATCAGAGAAACACAGTGTCAAGCCAGAAGCAAGAATACACTTGACTTTTGTTTTTATACAATGAGACTTTGGGGGCTATTTGGCTGTCTCAAAACATTTGCTTGAATAACCTACTTATGTTGTTACTAGAGTTAAATGACAAATTTATCCCCAAACATAGATAGATAGATAGATAGATAGATAGATAGATAGATAGATAGATA
>JAHTLZ010000016.1:73906868-73943324 GCA_023846285.1 Phrynocephalus versicolor
ATAGATAGATAGATAGATAGATAGATAGATAGATAGATAGATAGATAGATATTAACCCATGTGCCACTCAGAGTCCTGGGAGAAAAGCCAAATACAAATCAAACAAATGAATCGATATTATGTTTTGGAGCCCGGGATACTTCTAGACAGAGCACTCTTAACTCTACCAATCAAAAGATATTGTGTGGCTATTCTGTCTTTCGCTGCACAATGGATTTTCTGTTAGAAGAAAAACCTATGAGAAAACACGAGACGGTTACGAATGGAAAATAATAATGTCTGAACTGAGACGCCTCTCAATCAAATTCTATGAATGCGGCAGGGAAATTTCACAGTGGAAGCTTTTTCTGAAAACAACATCATTCACCAAAACAAAATCATAGAACTTTGTCTCCAGAAGGACTTGATGAGAAAGGTTTCTTGCCCCAGCTGGATCATGATGGCAAAAAGAATTATTCTGTGATCAGTGAAGTCTAATCTGCACCAACATAATATTCTAGTCCAAAAAATCTGGACATACTCAGTTTTTCCATCTACAGTGGACCCTTGTATAACAAACAGCTTGTATAACATAAAATTTGTACAACATAAAAAATTCCGGAGATAGGGGAAATTTGCTTAACATAATCGCCTATGGGGAGAATCCGTACAACATAAAAATGGGATCATTCCATTTTCAATGTATTCCTATGGGAATTTGTATAAAGGAAAATTTGCTTAACATAATTTCATTTGGAACAAATTAATTCCTTTATACAAGGTACCACTGTAGTCTCTATCTAATTTTAATAAGCTTATTCTCAGCCATCTCCTAGCTGTAATGAGAAAGTACTTAAGAACAGGAACTAGAATGTCTCATCAGTATACACAGCCTTTAGAATTATAGAATCACAGAGTTGGAAGAGACCTCAAGGGCCATCCAGTCCAACACCCCGGCATGCAGGAATCCCTATCACAGTACTCTGGACAGATGACCATAAAGCCTCTGCTTAAAAACTTCCAAAGAAGGAGACTCCACCACCCTCCGTGGCAGCATATTCCACAGACGGACAGCCCTAACCATCATGAAGTTCTTCCTAATGTTCAAATGGAATCTCTCTTCCTGTGGTTTGAAACCACTGCTCCGAGTCCTAGTCTCTGAAGCCATGGAAAACAAACCAGTCCCCTCTTCAACATGACATCCTTTCAAATTTTAAACATGTCTATCATATCCCCCCTCAACCTTCTTTTTGTAAGGCTAAACATTCCCAGCTCCCCAAGCCGTTCCTTGTAAGACCTTTCTTCCAGACCTTCAGCCATCCTGGTCGTCCTCCTGTGGACCCATTCAAGATTGTCAACATCCTTTTTAAATTGAAAAGCGCAGAACTGGACATAGTACTCCAGGTTGGCTCTGACCAGAGCAGCATAGGGTGGTATTATCACTTCCCTTGATCTAGAGATGGAACCAAGAATTGCATTGGCTTTCTTGGCCGCCGCATCACACTGCTGACTCATGTTCAATTCGTGGTCCTCCCAGACTCCCAGATCCCTTTCATGTGTACTATTCTCCAGCCAAGTGTCTCCCATCCTATATCTATGCAATTCATTTTTTTTCTGCCTAGATGCAGGACCCTACATTTCTTTCTGTTGAAATTCATTCCGTTAGCTTTGGCCCAGCATTCTAATCTGTCAATGTCATTTTGGATTTTTATCCTATCCTCAAAAAAAATAGCAACCCCTCCTAATTTGGTATCATCTGAAAATTTAATCAGTCTATTTCTTCATCCAAGTCATTAATAAGGATATTGAATAGCACTGGACCCAGAACGGAACCCTGGGGCACCCCACTAGTCACCTCTCTCCATGCTGAGAAGCCATTTATGATCACCCTCTGGGTATGATCAGTCAAAAAATCCACCTAACAGTAGCACTATCTAGCCCACCTTCTACTAACTTATTTGTAAGTACAGCATGAGGAACTTTATTGAAGGCCTTACTGAAATCAAGATAAGCAACATCTGCAGTGTTCCCCTCATCCACCAGGCCCATCTCTATCAAAGAAAGAGATCAAATTAGTCTGGTATGACTTGTTTTTTAAAAATACTGTGGTGACTTCTCATAATGACAGTATTGCTTCTTAAATAATTACAGACTGCTTAATAATCTGCTCTAGAATTTTTCCAGGAATAGATGTCAAGCTGACTGGGCAGTAATTATTTGGGTCCTCTTTTTCCCCCTTTTTGAAGATGGGGACAACATTCACCCTCCCCCAGTCAATGGGGACTTCCCCTGTTCTCCAGGAATTCTCAAAGGTTGCCAATTTGTACAACAAATCCTGAAAGAGCATGGTTGCTTCTACCTAAAGATCTGACCACTTCGACTCCATTTACAAGGTCCTCCATATTGGGCAATATCTGGTCTAAAATAGCTGTTCCTCTTGTTGCCTCCTCCACCTTCTGGGCCATGAAATTGTCTGCAAGGCCAGTAAGGAATTTATTGGACCTTTTGTTTTTATCTGAGTTAGACAGCCAACATATATTGAGATGGTTAAAATCTCCCATTAGTACTACATCTCTCCCTTTTTACTGAGAGGCCATCTGCTCACAGAAGGCATCATTCAGTTCCTCCAGCTGGCTTGGGAATCTATAAAATACCCCAGCGGTGACATCCCTCACATTTATCTCCCCCTTAATTCTCACCCACCTACTCTCAATGTGACTTCCCAGGTGTGTATTCTGGATGTCTTCACTAATATAAATGCCCTTAACATATTCATTTATTTATTCAATTTATATGCTGCCCATCTGACAGGAAGCCACTCTGGGCAGCTTACAGCATAAAAGGACTATTACAATATGTAATAATACAAAATCATAATAAAAACAAAAATAATACGAGTAAAAATATAATTAAGTCAAACATCACTCATAAAAATCAGAGATAGCTAAGATAGGCTAAGGGAAGACAAGAACAAGTCAAAAAAGTGGAGCACTAAAACAATCAATATAAAGCTACTTCTCCTTTTTTTACTAGGTCTGTTCCTCTGAACCAGGTTATACCATCCAATAACTATATTGCAATCATAAGTCTCATCCCACCAGGTTTCAGTGATGCCAATTATATCGTATTTATTTTGTTGTGTTAGGAGTTCCAGCTCCTCCTCTTTGTTTCCCATGCTCTGTGCATTGGTGTAGAGACATTTAAGGCTCTGTGTCCTTCTTACAAGCCCTTTGATTAACCTATTTTTCCTCGCACTGTTGGACTGTAGTACTCCTTTGCCATCTCCTACTGCATGCAACAGAATAAAGGAATTAATACAACTGTTCTATAGTAAATCATATTACTTATTCTCAAAGGGTCACCCGATCCAGAACATCTACAGCAGGCATGACCAAACTTTAGCCCTCCAGATGTTCTGGACCACAACTCTCACAGTCCTTTGCCATTAGTAATCAAAGCTTAGAATTCTGGGAGTTGTGGTCCAAAACATCAGGAGGGCCGAAGTTTGGACATGCCTGCCTTAAAGTTTTTGGGCAGACACAACAAAGTGTCAAATTTTTGGTAATTTTGGTGGGCTTTTACAATTTTTTTCTAACTTGCCTATACCTTGCCTTTGAATTGGTTCAAGCCACTGTGACTTTTGCTTGCTTCTGCAATTTTATTTTGCCAAGCCTTTGAGTTGATTCTACACTGTGGGCAGAAGTTAATCAATCGCATGTGGTGGTATTTGAACTTGTTTGGCAGTATTTATTCAAGTTTTTGCTTGACGTGGTATTATCACTTCAGTTAAATCAATATATGCAGCTTACAGAATTTTGCACTGATTTTTTTAATAGCACCCACATGCATACTCTGCTTCTGCTATTACATGCTATAATCATTCAGATGAAACTTTTCTGCATTTGTGTTTGGTAATAAGTAATACTAAGGGGACTAAAATTTGTATTTCCAAATCAGAGAATCCACAATAAAACTCATAGTTGGGCTGAACTCTAGAATTTTAGCTTCAAGAGGTTCCGGAGATAAAGGAGGCATCTGAGGGACATTGTCATGTGAAAAAACTTTGGTAATAAAAAAAGCATTTGGCATAAGACATTTATTCAAGTCCAGTAATACCCAAAGTTTTCACAGCCATTCAACAATAATCGTCTATCAGCAAAGCATGCTTAGATTGATAAAAGGTGACAACAGTGTCATTGTAACAATGAATTGGGACATTTAGTCTTGGTAAATCAAGTTAAGGGGTTTGTAGGAATATCAAGATACAATACTACCACCCGCAGATTCAGTTATTTTCGGTTAGCAATCTCTTCTCCCCTCTCGTTTCCACCGTCACTTCTTAATTACCTGTCTGGCATGGACTGAAAGAGTCAAGCGCACCTCTTCCTCACAGATATGGAGAAGGAGGGTAGCGTCCAGGTGCTGCCGGGAGGGGCTTGGGAGTCAGTGCATGCACAAATGCAACACCACCTCTCTGCCTGCATAGAACCAAGGGTGATGCCTCCAACCTCTTGACTTGGGGCCATGGAGGAGTGGGGTTTGTTGAGGGCTTCAGGTGCACAAAGCGGCAGATGCCGCTGCACCAAGAGGTCACCTGGCAAGAGGGGGTGGAGTGAGCATGGGTAGGGGGAGGACGGGTGGCTGAGATGGAGCAGTTACAGTTGCGGCTTCTGACAAGGACAGCCGTCCCTTCCCACGACCCCACATCAGTCCTGGTGTTCTTTCTCCATGAGCATCCGCCAAGTCGCCGCAACTCCCCATTCCCCCAGCCTTAACTTCTGGTAACTCGGCTCTCCTTCCTCAGCGCCAACAAGCCCGATGCCACAAGAAGGTGGCTGCCTGTGTAGGGAAAAAAGGCGAGGAGCGGAGGTGACCTCCATCATCGAGAAGCTGCAAAGCTGTGCAACTGCAGCTCCCTCTCAGCCAATGGAGAGGTTCACTCAATGTGCGCAGGAAGCACTGCAAGCTCGCAGGTGGCATGGCTTTGTGGCTCCTGGTGGTGGAGGCCACCTCCTCTCCTCGCCTTTTTTTCCCTCCCCAGGTGACCATCTTCTTGAACAGAAACACTTGGATTTAGCCTCAGAAGAGTGATAAAACCCCACCTTCTCTTCACCACCGCAAGTTGTACCAACGTGTACCAAAACTGAGAACATGACAGATAATAATCAGCATGTGCATTCATGTAGAAAACTCACTACAGAAATGCCAAATCCTGCTCCGAAATGTTTATGAATACATCTTCCATAAAAATAAGCACCATTAGTAGAAGCCATTTTTTTTGCAATCAGTTCTACAGAAAATAATTTAAATGTGTTATGTGCCAAGCAAAAGCAATGAGCAAAAATGTGGATGAATAATTGGAGATGCCATGCCAACGAAAAAATTGAATTAATCAAGCAAGCAAAGGTGAGACAAAAATGCAAGAATACGACAACTATTTGCTTAAAATATATCAGAGTGAGAACTAAATTGGACATACAGGTGATGTAGTTAAAGAGCTTCCTGTTAAGATTAGGAAAGAGGCAATGCAAACCATTACATGATTACACTTTAAAGCAATTTTACCCTAACTAAGCTCAAAATCCTGGCAAGGTGAGCCAGCTGCAACCTCTAGGAAATTAATTAAATGCTACTGGTTCAAAATAAATTGGTTATGCTTTAATCAAATTCAGATCATTACAACATGACTAATTTAAGCCCCACCAACTTTAGTGAGCCTGAAGTTTGACCAATGTGCGAAGAATCCAGCTGAACGTACTGTATTCCACAAATGGAGAAAGCAGATTTACAAAACTAAAACCTACAAGTAGATCTAGCTCTAAAATGAGAATGCCAACAATTCTGTGGGTGAAGCGCCGCACATGAGCTGCGGAGCACCACTGAAACGAAACACGTAAGCAGAACAGATAGCCAATTGAGTCTTTATTAAATGTCACTGGAAGTATCTAAGAACCCGTTTCTTCCTCCTTCTCAATACACTTGTCTACTTTTCAGTTATTCAGCCTGAAGGAAGGATTCTGTCTGTGCTTTTTACAGAAAATGAAATGCAGGAAAGCTATTAGTTTCTAATGTCCCAACAGCTCTTTGTGAGGTTTAGAAAACTGATAAAGGTCACAGGAGAAGAGAAGGGTTCCAAGCAGTTGGCTACCCCACGAGAAAGCACACGGCTCTGCCGGTGTGGTATGTGCCAGTCACTGGGATTCTAATTGGCACCAGCAGGGCCATAGCAACTGAAGCATGCATCTCAGTTGTCGCCACCTCAAGGCATTGCTCTAGGGAAGTGTCCGGAAAAGCCCAATGTAAAGAGCCTCAGAGCAGGCGGGAAGGACTCTGAGGATCATTTTTAACTATGTGCCGATGGCCAAATCATGTATCTGAACTGAGGGGGTGCAATGATTGTGCTCTTCTAGACTATACTTCCCAAAACCATCTCTTTAGGTCATTTACATTTAAATGGAATTTGTTCCTGGAGATTATTTTGCTAGTCGTATTGAGTACTGCTTTCATTCTTCCACCCCTTACAGATATCTCCTAAACTTCCAACTCTCTGCCTTACTTTTCAAAACTCAGTGTTCATTTTTGAAAGACTTTCCCTAAAATTAACTCCATCAATGCGGATAAAACTAATTTTCTCAATGCATTGTAGCTCAGCTTCTGGTATTCTGGTGTGGGAATAGAAATGGCCTTAGTTGCTCTGTATAATGGCTAGGTGGGAAGAGGGAGAGGGCAAGCATCACCATTTTTGTATTCCTGCACCTCTCCAAAAAAAAAAAAAAGTTCATTTCTATCCAGAACATTATAGTTATGGGTAGGCTGCCCAATTGGGAACATTTCAGTACTCTGTTTCAGCTCTTCTTTCAACAGTTCATTCCAGAATGTGATGCCAAAGCTCTTGCCCTGTGGAGTATTTCAGGGACATTATACTGCCCACATCCTTACTTGCATCTACAGTAGTACCTTGGTTTACGAGCATAATTTGTTCCAAAAACATGACTGTAAAACAAAGCACTTGTATATCAAAGCAGATTTTCCCATAATAAATAGTAGAAACTCTGATATTTATTTGGGGGCCCTATTTTGTACATTCAAAATGCCAAAACTCTCAAAAGAAGTTGGCTAGAAGTCCACGTCCACACTAGGGTATAGGTACGTGGCTGTGGAATCTGCTCTGCTTGGGACTAAACAACTGGATTTTACTCTGTGTTTTTAATGTGACAATAGTAAAATGCAATTTGTAGCCCTACACACACTTGACTAGCTGTCCTATGACTAGAAATGGTTTGAAAAAAATAAAAAAATGATGTTGAAAATGAATTAAAGAAAAATATAAAGAAAAATAAAACAAACCCCTAATGTGCACTCCCCTTTTAAAATGTTCCTGGCTGTTGTAAGGGAGACCTCCCTTCCTCTCTCCTCCCTCTGCTTTGGAGGCTTGCCTGAGATGGAATATTCCAGACAATCACCCACAATCTTTTCCACCACTATCTTTTTTTCAATAGTTTATATTTTTATTTTCTTTTGTTTGTATTTGTGTTATTGTTATTGTTGTTATTGTTATTGTTGTGGACTGCTCGGAGTGGCCTAGTAGCTAGCTGGGTGGTGCTATAAATATAATAAATAAAATAAAATAAATTCTAACTCAGCATTCAGGTAAGATAGTAACCTTAATGGGGGCCAGTAGGTCAAATTATGAAGACTGTGTGTGTCTTCACAGGATCAGGTTCACAGTTGGGCGGTGGGGGGAGGGGGGAGGGCTCTGGGAGCCATCAGTGACTCAAAAAGGCTTTCTGTAGCTCCAGCTGATCTAGTAGTGGCATTCCTCACATGACAGAGCTAGCTTTATACCACTTATCCCCACTCTGACAACCTCTCACTTAGACTACTACTATTACGTATGGGGCTGCCTATGAAGATCGTCCAGAAATACCATCTAGTAAGAAACACATGAGCTAGGATGTTGATTGGGACTGCTTAATGAAATGATATTAAAGCAGTCGTTTGCTGTCTTCACTGATTTTTGTTCTATTCCCATAACTCTCTCAAACTGCTGGTTCTCATTTTTAAATAGTTTGGGTGCAGGTTATCTCAAGATGCATCTCCTATCACATCTACCTCCCGGGACTTTAAGGCCAATTATCCAAGGCTTGCGGGGGGGGGGGGACCCCAAAGTGCTACAAAACAGAGGGCCTTCCAGTTGGGGGCTATGTCTGAGAAATGTCTTCCAGAGAACACTGCTTGGCAGCCACATTATTCTCTTTTTGATAGCAAGGGAAGACTTTTTTTTTTATTCTCCCAAACTTTGCTGCTCCAACCCAGGGTTGGGGAGTGCACGAGTAGTGGAGTCATCTCTCACCCACTCCCACCCCCCGGGGGTCGTAGCACCAAGGATTGCCTTTTAAAAGATCTGCACGCACCATGGAAAAAGCACCTTGGCTGCGGAGCTGTCAAAATCATCCGCCAACAGCCAAATGATTTTGACAGCTTTGCTGCCACTTGATTGAGGGGTTTCCCCCAAAACGTAGCAAAGCAGGGAAGCTCTATTTGCTGATTTGGGGAAGGCTTCCCATATGAATGCATTGAAAACCAATTAATCCACCCCCCACCCTTTTTTTGTCCTTTTTCCAATGCATTCCTATGAGAAACCGTGTTTTGAACTACAAAAAAATTGAATTGTGAAAAATCAATTGGAACAGATAGATTTCGTAATTTAAGTCATCACTATATTTTCTGAATAAGTATTAAAAAGCAAAAAAGGAACGTGTTCTGATTTTATACTGCCCCATAGAGCTTAAAGCACTCCCTGGGCAGTTTACAATTCAGTTATGTGGGCTATATATTGCCCCTTGCCCCCACCCTCAGCAAGCTGGGTGTTCATTTTACCGACCTCGGAAGGATGGAAGGCTGAGTCAACCCTGAGCCGGCTACCTGGGATTTGAACCCCAGGTTGTGAGCACAGTTTTAGCTGCAGTGCAGGCATTTAGCTACTATGCTACAAGACCCCTAACAAAACTTAAACTTACTTATAAATGTCTCAGAGAACTCCAATTATTGGGTAATCTAAAAGTGTATGAAATGCTATAGTATTCCACATTTTCTCTCATTACTTCCCCCTCACTTTGAGGATCAATATCCCTGACAAGTCAGAAGGTGCCTGAATTCTAATCAATTGCAAGAGCTTCATTAAAGTCTGCTGGCATGAGCTGCATCCAAGTCCAACAACATCCAATTGTGACGACAGAAGTGGGGCATAGCTTTCTTCGGTGCCTGACTACACAGACATATGCAAAACACATCTTTCAGGATAGAACACTTTAAAAATATCAAATATCAAACAATGTGTCCATTCAGTCCAGTATGGACAAATTACAAGTAGTAGTGAGTTTCCAGAGTCTCAGCGGCAATTAGGGGATTTTTCCAGTTCTAGGTTTTTTAATTCAGTAAACTGGAAAGACTAGTGGTTTAATTGTTTCTGCATACGAAGCATTGTCTCCAACACAGAATCAAAAAAGACACGTTATTTTCTTTGTGTGTTCAGTACAGGACAATGAAAAGATAATTTAAAAGTCACTTGCCGGTGACTAGGGATGCCACTTTGTCAAGATTCTGGAAGGAATCTATGCACATCCATCAGTGGGGTACTCTCAAAATCCTGTTTCAGATCTTCACAGCAAGTTCATGAACGTTGGAAATGAATTTGGTATGTTTAGGAGCAAAGGGAGAAGGGCTTTCTGCTTTGAATGTACAGAAATGCCTTTACTATTCTGATTACTAGGCATGACCCTTACAAATGTATATATAATTTCTTTTTTGGTTTCTAAAACCAACTTACTTCTCTAAGAGGCACCTGGAGTGGGTAAAATGCTCACTGCATAATTGCAGAAAGTTCAGCAGGTCAACAGGCAGCTCTAATCATGACATAAGTCTGCACTGCAAGCATTAATTAATGACCCTCAAGAATGCACATCAGTGGATATGTTATGGACTCTTCCAAAAAAGGGATCCATTTAACAACCATCAAACTTCATAGAATATCCAGTTATCAATTTCTTCATTTCTCATTAAAGGTTCAAAGCAGTGCCATAAGAAGATCAATACACAAACTGATTTTTATTTTAATGGGTAACCAAATTGGAAGACCAAATATCTTAGCTTGAAATGGAGGAATTAAAAATATTTGCATGTAAAATGCAATGAGACTCTATCTCCAAGGCATTGTCAAAGATTTATGAAGCATTTTTTTTTAGCATGCATCATTTAAACAAGCCATGGTCATAAGACTTCATTCAGAGTATCCAAAGAAAACCTAAGGCAACAGAAAAATGTATCTTGGGGATATAAGAAGTAAGTCTGACAGCTTAGCTCAACTCCCTTGTTTAAGGATCAGCTGTTTACGTGAACTAAGGTTTAATGGACATGCTTTAAAACTATGCTCCTTAAGGAGAGATGTCTCTGCAACAAAAACAGAAGTCTACACTCACTAATATTAAACAGGAAAGAAAAAAAGCTCAATTTGTACAAGCTACAGCAGAAGCACAGCCAACAAGAACAGCGTATAATTGTACAGCAAAGGCCCTTACCTTTGTTTTGTCTGCCTGAAAACATAGGCATCTTTTCAAACTTTCTTCCAAATCAAGTCAATTAGCTTCTGTTCAATACAAACTCAAGAAAAATACAACTGTCTGACTTCAAATGAAGCACAGAAAATGAGCCAGCCATGTTCTTGTACTCTTCATGTTCAAGTAAGCTTTAAAATCTGGTATCCTGAGGGATTCTGCCGCCGCCCCCCGCCGCAGCCCCCGGACATAAGAAAGGATCCTGCCAGAAAGGGAGCGGGATTTACTTGGCCTGATTCTCTATTAAAATATTGATTCTGATTCCTTTTAATTTCATAAAGAGTACAATGCTGTTGTCTTAGAATCTGACTTCTCTCAGTAATACCTCTTATATTTCTGGCTGTTCCAAATATAGCTTCTGATTTAGTGGCAGTGATCAAAGTGAAACATGTGTTTTGTAGTTGGAGTCAAGTCTGTTATGTGCCTTCGAGCAGGAACTGATTTATATTGACCTTAATAGGGCTTGCAAGATAACTGGGACATTAAAGGAACAGTTTTATCAGTTCTACACACCCCAGTGAGTTGCCATGGCTGAGCGGAGATTCCAACTCAGGCATCCTGAGTTCTAGTCCACCACTCTGTCCACAGTCACCACTCTATCCACAATGCCACCTTGGGTATCTTGATTGCAGGTTTAGTTGAGCTCTTTTTACCAGCTGTCTGGAAGCCCATTATTCACTTCCTTCTTCTTGGTTTAAGTCACCCCTAATAGAAGGGAGGCCTCTTGGTCTAGATGCCCTAAGCACATCCGATCTCGTCTAATTCGGCTCTGGTTAGTACTTGATTGGGCGACCACCAGGGAATACCAGGTGCTGTAGGTGCCTGGATTAGGAACTGGCAAGCCACTCCAGTATTCCTGCCAAGAAAACTCCATTGACATGGGGTCACGAAGAGTCGGTCACGACTGTAACCACACAACACATGCAATAGAAGGGAGACAGCAACATGGGGCCTTTTCACATGACCCCTAAGATACGCTGGCCACTTAAATTCGGACCAGAGATCTTGGGGGTTCGTTGCTCTTCCTGTGTCCCCACCCCCCGCACTTCCTTGCTTCTGTCTGCGTGAGAGGAGGGAGAAAAAAAAGAAAGGAAAAAATGCAGGCTCACCTCCGAAGCCGCCCAGTAGCCCCGTCGTCGGGAGGGGCGGGAGGCAAAAAACCAAACAGAAGCGAGGAGAGCCGGGCACTCACCAGATTATATCCGGACCTGGGGATTTTCACCCTCCAAAAGCAGGTACATGAAAAGTGCGCTGGGACGCACTTAGGTGGGCGTGGTCACACTTAATTTCCTGCAAACTCCGGAGCTGGTGGGGAAACAATTGTAAGCTCCGGAGCTGGCAGCCATTTGCGGCGGAGTTTAGGGGTCGTGTACAAATACCCATGGACTGAAGTACACAGATTGTTAGAGAAAGGGAGAAGCTGTAGTGCTACTTCTTCCACAAGGCAGTCCCATGCCTTTCCTAGATCCGCACAGTAAACAGAATCCAACAGCCAGTATGCTAGACTGAGGAATGTACAGAATATATTCCACATTTCTTATTCCCATCAGCCTAGGCCACTTTGATGAGAAATATTGAAGCTTGATGAAATTGATCTCCTCTCAAGCAAGGACAAGATAAGGACTGCTGGTTTTTAACTTATGCCTGTAATTTGCATAGACTTGTGGCCTTTTTAATTCAAGATGCAAATGCATACAACAGCAAGTATTGAATGATTTTCTAATTGGTTTAAATGACACAAAACAACCTATCTGATGTGTCAAACTTTCAAAGTTCATTTGGATTACTTGTGTAATCAACTTGTGTTAAATGTAGGTGAGAACAAAAAAAAACCTTGTTCTTGTTCTCATTCTTGTCTCTTGTTGAGAAAGTCACCAAGTACACCACTCAAGACAAGAAGTTCTTCTCCATGCCTCAGGCATCTTGGAGTTCCTTAACTTCATACAGGAGGACAAGGGAAGCAAGGACAGATATCCTTACCAGTCATGATTGATTTGGGCAGCCATCCCTCAGGTACATGATGTAAACCTACTACTGACATTAAAGGATCAGGCGTCATTAGCCAGAGAGGTAAGTAAGTGCCTAAGAACATCATGGAGGCTCTTTTGAGAAGAAGCCAATCAGCATGACAAAGGATGCTACATGCAGGTTGCTGTTACCTGCCGTAAAAGAATGTTTTTTGACAAAAAGATCCCTAAGATTATGGCTCTTCACAGACCAAATCTAGTTTTTCAGGCATCTTTTATAAACCATCAGTAGTAATGTATTACATTTGGAAATAATTTGTCAATGGCATGATGCGCACAATCAAGGTAATCAAGCATCACTGGTGGCACAGTGGTGTGAAGAAGAGAGAGGGGGGAGGGAGGGAGGGAGAGATGAAATCCCTATTGATACTTGGGATTCCAGAAAATACACTTTGACCTCAACAACACACACTCTTCCTTTTCATTTCATCAAGCACTGATCTTTCTACTTTGAAGATCCCTGAAATTGTTGCCCTCAGAGTATGGTTACTGCCCCAAAAGCCAATATAACAAGGCTAACCATAGAACATTACATGCCTATACACACATTTCCAACACCTATAAACTTCCATAAATCAGCAATGTGACATGTGGCCTCCAACTAAACGAGCCCCTGCATTATATGATACCTGTCTGAAGAATGATAGTACAAAAGGACAGATGACAAGCAACAAAAGAAGGCTCACTCCATTTCTAAACATAACTGATAACCCTCTTAAATTGCTGTAAATGCAGCAGAAAAATTTACACTGTCACATTCTTGCATAAAGGAAATATATAAATTATGTACACCATCATGAACCTATGAGACTGCAAACATATTTGCATTCTATGGTTTTGTACTGAGATGTGAGATGAAAATCCCTTCCTTACAGAGACGTTTGGAAGATGAACTAACATAACAGTAATGGAGCCAGATCCTAGAAGCCTGCAACTCGCAGGTGTTTTTAACCTAACTAAAAGATGGGTGGAACTAGAACACATGATATAGCAAAAATGCGATAGAGCATTTCGAAAGATTTGCTCTTTTACAGGAACTGTGAATATTCCAGTAATTTATTGGCTGGGAGAGATCAGAAGACTGTCAGGGGTCAATGAACAGTTGCATAGGGACTGGAGAAAAGAAAAGTTATTTCCTTAGCATTCTCAAAAGAGGACAAATCAGGCACTGAAACTCATATAGTGTAATATCCAAGAAGCAGTGAAAGGCTGGGGAAAGGGGAATCAAAAAGCACACAATTTTTGCAGATTACTCCATAGAATAGAAACGATGGATGGAAAACATCTATTAAATGTCAACTATACTAAGGTCATAGTTTCCCCCTACTGTTTTAATCTTTTTTTCTTTGTCCAATTCTGGTTCAATACCTGTGAAGGATATAATTTCTAATCATAAATGTTCAGCTGCCACCCCCTTCGTTATGCAGATAAATGGTAATCACATGCAAAGAATGACAACACCATCTCAGATTAAGGGTATCATTATGAGTACAATCTTTGTTCAAAGAAAGATCAAACATACCCTTACATAAATGGCTTCAATTTAAATGCTACTAGAACAAATCATAATGAAGAGATTCAAGGCAGCAAACTAGACTTCCACAACTGGTCCTTCCAGACTGTTTAATTAAACCCTAAGTGGATGCTTACTGGGGATGCAATTAAGCAATAAGAAAAATTTCCCATTTAACAATACCGCAGCTGCTTTAAAAATTATTAAGAAGTATATAAACTTACTAGAACAAGGACGAGACTTTGTCGAGGATGTCAGAACCAGCCCTCCGTGGCCCAAAATAATTGCGTTTTCTTGTGCAACTGTTAAGAGAAGGGGGGAAAGTGGAGAAGAGGGTTATGAAAGAATGATAAAGGATTTCACTGCAGCTATTTCTCCAGCACAGCATTTTTACGCATCTAATATTTTTACTTGTCTTTCAATCTCCTTTCTATTCTACCTATCGGCCTTTTCTGGAACTCCAATATATTTCTTATAAGACACTGCAGGCAACTGTTTAAAAAAGGGCAGCTGTGCAAATTACAGTTTATGGATTCTATAATCTAGTCTGCATCCATCTTTTGGATAATTTTAATATCTTGTGAATGGAGAATTAACAAGGAGTTCTAATTTGCATCTTAACCCAAAAGAGCAAAATGTACATGCACACCACAGTATCTTAAGTTCTTGAGGTATGTATATCTTTTTAATGATGTAAACCACCTTGGATCCTTTTACAAGAGAAAGGTAGGGTGAAAATATTTTAAATAAATACAGCCACTCAAAGCTTTGCTAGTTTCAAAATGCAACTATAGCTCTATTCCCTACTTAGAAAGATAAAGCCCAAAAAACTTGGGTCCAAGTTACTTCAAGGACTCTGTTTCCCTTTATGAGCCTGCCCAGGGATTATTAGACCATCAGGAGAGACCTTTCTCTCAGTTCCACCACCCCACAGGTGCATTTGGTGGGGACCACAGCAGAGGGCCTTCTCTGTTGCTGCTTCCAGACTGACCCCATCTTTTATGTCCTTCCACAAGCAGCCAAATACTTTTTTCCCCTTCAGGCAAGCTTTCCTTCAACGACTGGGTACTGGGTACCTGACTGGAGGTTTTAAGTGAGTTAGTATATACCTTATTCCACTGAATGTGTTTTTAGTGTTTGCTGTTTTGTTTACTGTTTTTTTCATGTTGTATTTGAACCTTTTTAGTATTTGTCTAAGTGTTTTTAGCTTTATATAGTTGTCTTTTAACTCCCTTTTAAGGAGAAGGGGTGGGGTAAAATATTTTAAACAAACAAATAAATAAAAGGCTCCTCTCTGAGGAAAATATCTCGCATTGAACATCATTAGAAAATTTGCCTTGTGTAATGCAACTGTGTTAAAACTGGATATGCTCTAATTCCCCTGCTGCCACGTTTTTAACCTTCCAGTCTCTTCATTGAATTTCAGCTTGTTGCTATCCTAATGGCTATTCTGTGCTCCTATTATCCTTGGAAATTTGTTATGTTATAATTTGTTATGTTATATATATATAATTAAGGTGAACAAGTATGTGTGTGTGTGTACACACACACACACACACACACACACACACTTTTTCACCTTAATTCAGATTTCAGTTTCATCAGCCCTTGTGTTACCAGCAGTCTGCATTGTGCAGGTCTGCATATAGAACCTGGCCTGGAAAATATCTTTCTGTTACTGAATTCTCATTTTAGAAACTGAATCAAAATATCTTTATGCATCACGAAGATATTTTAAACTAAAGATAATATAGCTAGAGCTCTAGGTGGACAATCAAAACTCGGTAGCATAATCCCATTGGCATTTAGAGTCCAACCAGATGGTTCACATAGAATGCAGTTAGAATTCGGAATGCTTTAGCTGCTGAAAAAGGTGTGATTATCACTTCATTTGTTTGCACATCTCCCAGGATCTTGCATATTACTTTCTTTTCCCAATTAGAATGGAAATGTGGGTTTCCTTTAAAAGGCCAATTGCTCATGCATGAAAACTACAAGGAATCTTATCACTGAAACATTGTCAGCGGCTTTGAACACTGTGCTATCTATATATTTAATTTGACAGTCAGTTATAAGAATAAAAATACAGGTACAAGCATGCCTGCTCATTCTCAAACTGAGGTTGGAGAGGGTAGAGAATCACATAGAGAAGACATAGCAGGTATAGGTATTAGCACCGGGAGAATAACGGAATGTGACAGTTCATCTACTGAAAATAAAAGCTGTGGGGCGAATAGAACAAGGCAGCAGCTGTTGTTGCGGGACCCACAGTACAGGTGCTTCTACGCCAATGCTCGAAGCCTCCGAGCAAAGATGGGAGAACTTGAACATGTGGCAGCTAGGGATAACATTGATATAATAGCCATAACAGAAACCTGGTGGAATGCGGAGAACCAGTGGGATACAGCAATCCCAGGCTATAAACTCTATAGAAGAGATAGAGAGGGGCGGGTTGGAGGAGGAGTGGCCATCTATGTCAAAGAAGGGGTAAAATCCAGCAGAATGGAGATTGACAGAGGGTCTGACTCCACCATAGAATCACTGTGGGTTAAACTACCAGGTCCAAGGAGTGATGTGATCGTTGGAGTATTCTATCGTCCACCAGATCAAAACCTTGAGGGGGACCTTGATATGAGGAGAGAAATCATGGAGGTGGCTAAGAGGGATAGGGTAGTAATCATGGGGGACTTCAATTATCCCCACATTGATAGGGCCAATGTGAGCTCCGGGCAAGAAAGAGAAACTGGGTTTCTCGACTTGCTGAATGACTGTGCCTTAGAGCAACTTGTCACGGAGCCCACCCGAGAACAGGCAACTCTGGATCTAATATTGTGTGATACTCAGGACCTGGTCAGGGGTGTGAATGTCACTGAGCCTCTGGGGAACAGTGACCATGCTGCAATTACCTTTGCCATGCATGTCGGAGGAAGAGTGTCAACCAAATCAGACATAAAAACCCTTGATTTTCGAAGGGCAAACTTCCCTCAGATGAGGAAACTAGTTAGAGAGAAACTGAAGGGGAAGGTTAGAAGAATCCAATCTCTTCAGAGTGCATGGAGCCTGTTTAAAAGAACCATAATAGAGGCCCAGCACAAGTGCATACCACAAAGAAAGAAGAGCTCATTTAAATCCAAGAGGACACCGGCATGGTTAACAAGTGGAGTTAGAGAGGCTCTAAAGCACAAGGAGAGGTCCTTCTGTAAATGGAAATCCTCCCCAAATGAGGAAAATAAAAAGGAACACAAACTCTGGCAAAAGAAATGTAAGAAGATGATAAGGGAGGCAAAGAAAGACTTTGAGGAACGCATGGCTAGCAATATAAAGGGTAATAATAAAAGCTTCTTTAAATATGTTAGAAGTAGAAAACCTGCCAGAGAACCAGTTGGCCCTCTGGATGGTGAGGGAGGAAAAGGGGAGGTTAAGGATGACTTGGACATTGCAGAGAAATTGAATGAGTTCTTTGCGTCTGTCTTCACGACAGAGGACCTTGAGCGGATTCCGCTGCCTCAGCCGCCCCTCTTGACTAAAGAATTAAATCAAATACAGGTTAAAAGAGAGGAGGTTTTAGGACTAATTGATAAATTGAGGATTGACAAGTCACCGGGCCCAGATGGCATCCACCCAAGGGTTATTAGGGAACTGAGAAATGAAATTGCAGATCTCTTAACGGTTATATGCAACTTGTCTCTTAAAACGGCCACAGTGCCGGAGGACAGGAGGATAGCAGATGTCACACCAATTTTTAAAAAAGGAAGGAGGGGGGACCCGGGAAACTACAGGCCGGTTAGCCTTACATCTGTCCTAGGGAAGATGGTGGAAAGCCTCATCCAAGAGAAAATCTTAAAACACATGAAAGAACAAACCTTGCTGAGAGAAAATCAGCATGGCTTCTGTAAGGGTAAATCTTGTCTGACAAACCTCTTAGAATTTTTTGAAAAGGTCAACAGGCACGTGGATTTGGGTGAACCGGTGGATATAGTCTATCTGGATTTTCAAAAGGCTTTTGACACAGTCCCTCACCAAAGGCTGCTGAGAAAATTGCACAGTCAGGGGATAAGAGGGCAGGTCCTCTTATGGATTGAGAACTGGTTGAGATCCCGGAAACAAAGAGTAGGTGTCAATGGGAAATTTTCACAATGGAGAGAAGTGAAAAGCGGTGTGCCCCAAGGCTCTGTCCTGGGACCGGTGCTTTTCAATCTGTTCATAAATGACCTGGAGACAGGGATAAACAGTGAGGTGGCCAAGTTTGCAGATGACACAAAACTTTTCCGTGTGGTAAAAACCAGAGAAGATTGTGAACAGCTCCACAAGGATCTCTCCAAACTGGGGGAGTGGGCTGAGAAATGGCAAATGTGTTTTAATGTAACCAAATGTAAAGTAATGCATATTGGGGCAAAAAATCCAAACTTCATCTATCAACTCATGGGCTCTGAGTTATCCGTGACGGATCAGGAAAGAGATCTTGGTGTGTTGGTGGACAGCTCCATGAAGGTGTCTCCCCAATGTGCGGCAGCAGTGAAGAAGGCCAATTCCATGCTAGGGATTATCAAAAAGGGGACTGAAAATAAAACAGCCAACATTATAATGCCATTATACAAAACAATAGTAAGGCCCCACCTGGAGTATTGTGTACAATTTTCGTCACCGCATCTCAAGAAAGACATAGTGGAACTGGAAAAGGTGCAGAAGAGGGCGACTAAAATGATTACTGGGCTGGGGCACCTCCCTTATGAGGAAAGGCTAAAACATTTGGGGCTCTTTAGTCTGGAAAAAAGGCGCCTGAGGGGGGATATGATTGAGACATACAAAATAATGCAGGGTATGAGTAAAGTGGATAGAGGGAAGCTCTTCTCCCTCTCCCAAAATACCAGAACTAGGGGACATACACTCAAATTGAGGGCTGGGAGAGTAAAAACTGACAAAAGAAAATATTTTTTCACGCAGCGTGTTGTAAGTCTATGGAATTCCCTGCCACACAATGTGGTGATGGCATCTGACCTGGATGCCTTCAAAAGGGGATTGGACAGATTCCTGGAGGAAAAGTCCATCACAGGTTACAAACCATGATGGAGATGTGTAGTCTCCAGGCTTTAAACCAGGGTACTTCAAGGGCCAGATGCAGGAGAGTGGTATCAGGAGACAGATATCTAGTCTCATGCGCTCCCAGATGCATCTGGTGGGGCCGCTGTGAGATACAGGAAGCTGGACTAGATGGGCCTTTGGCCTGATCCAGCATGGCTCTTCTTATGTTCTTATGTTCTTATGTACAACAATGGTCCATAAAACAAGAACAAATCAGAAGGGGAGGGTATTACAGTGTGGCATACACTGATGTACTGAGGAGTGCCTCTTTCATTTTTGCACTTTCTGTATACCTGTCCGTTTGTTTTGCATGAAAGGCGGATACTCTTTTAGGTTTTCCATTTGTGTTTGATCATATGCAGAGATGGGCACAAAGTGCTGGTTCAGGTCAGTTCATTTGGTTCTTATTTATTAAATTTGTATACCGCCCATATAGCCTGGGGCTGTTCTGGGAGGTGAGCAACAATAAAATAAACAAAACAAATACAGTAACATAAAAATAACTTCAAACAATGTTAAACATTAATCTTTAGAGACCGAACACTATGCAGTAATCCCACAAAGAACAACAGGAGCAAAGAGCACTGGTCAATGTCTTCCCGGCTCTTTTCCAAATTAAAAAAAATCTCCACCGCCCTGAGATGTCCCAATTGGCTTGCTCAGAGGACACATGATGCTATTAGATTAAAGATTCCTTGGGCCGTTTGGCACAGCCTCCCTGGCCAGCACAGCTACTGTTGAAGGCTTATGGGAGTTTTAGTCCAGCAAAGACTGGGGACCCAGAGTTGCAAACCTCTGATATAGAGATTTCACATTTGGCAGGTACCAAACGAATATGAATTGTATGAAAGACAGCTTATATCGTGTTTATAGCCTTTCTTTTAAACACAAAAAGCCCATCCATATTTATAATGACTAATGAAGATTTTTTGCTCGATCTTGACCTGATAACTTGCACTTATACATTTCCAAATGCATTAAAAAACTGATATCTTTGCAGTTATATATGTTCCACACAAATGCATTAGTTTGAACTATTGTATTTGAATTATTATACAATTGGTGTTTAGGTATACCATACATAACTTTTTTTAAAAGCGCCCAGTATACCTCCAAGTAATTTTATGTTTTTCATGGCCACTGCTACTGTTTTTATGTTATTATCATTGTGTTGTTTTAATAATGCAAAAAAGGTTATAATGCATTATTATAACCTTATTTTTAAATAATTATAATTATGATCCTGACATATTTGCTACATTTGAGATTGCAAATTATTTTACAAGGCTAGTTAAAGGAAGCTTTTTTAAAAATTCTAATTGCTAAATAAAAAATGTGAATTGCACCAAACTGCCCTCAGTTTGTACTAGCAGTTTCCAATGTTAAATTATAACATTTCTCAGAAAACCAAAATAAAAAGTTGGTACTAGAATGTTCCCAGACCACCATTGTATAAAGCTGTACCAGTGTTTCTGTCATGTTTTGCCAGCCCATAAATCAGACTAGCACTAAGAAAAGTTATTAAGCTATCCCATAAAGCTCTTTATTTTGTGTTGGAAATTAATGAAGTTAACGCAAGTGTTCCCTGAGAAGACAAAGCTGTCTGACCAAATTCATAAGCTCCATTTGGAGAGAAAGGGTAGTCTTTGAGCTAAATGCCATGAGTAGAATTAGCCCTATAAGGCAGAAAGCAGTTGAAACCAAATCTCACTATTAAATATACCGTCTCACAACACAGCAGTACCTTTAGAGAAATAAATGAACAGAAGTGAGGAAAAGATTGGGGGCATTCCATCCTTAATGTCACTTGCTTGGTAGCATAAATCTGAAGATTGCATTCCCCAGTCTGGGGAGAAAAGATTTAGTTTAAAAGCAGACTAGACTGAATTCTGCTCTAGCACAGGGGTGATGGAAGGACGGCCTTTTATTCCACCCTATAAAGCTACGATAGGACCAAAAACAGATTACTCTTCTCACAGATTACTGTAAATTCTGAAACAAGGCCCTCAGAAGCCAACTGAACAGATGTCAGGAGCTTATTCTCACTACCTGGGGTATTTGGCGGGTAGGGTGGGGAAGCCATCGGTCCATTCCAAGCCAGACATGCTCATTCTGTGGCTACGCACTATAAAATCCTTGTTCAAAGAAATGTTGCACAGGCAGTGAACATGTTTATTGCTGTGGAGACTGAAAGGAGATCAATCTTGCATCAGTAAAAGCAACAGGCTGCAAGAGGACATGTCCACCTGGTCTGCAGAACTGCTTTCAACCCTTCCATCTATTATAGAATAGAGGCTGTGCCGCCTGTTGAAGTGTCCTCTCCCACACGCCAAGGCCATCCTCCTCTAAAAACATGTACCCTGGAAGTGGAACGCCAGGAGAACAGGCAGGCAGAATATAAGAACCTGCTTGTGCTCCAGCTGGGCCAGTACTGACTCCAATGTGTGGTTTTCAATGGAATCCTTTCCAAGAGCAGAATTACTGTGAGCTGTTTTGAAGACTCCAACCTGGAAATGAGATGTGCATGGTCATCAACTTCCCTCCCACGCCAGTAAAGAGGAAATGGTTTCCAGTCTTTTTCACTCCAGTACAGACAATAATGTTTTAAGAGTCCTGGGGGCAAAACTCTAGCTCACTCTCGGCACCCCCGACGGCTGCGCCCCCTCGGTCTCCTCGCATGGTTGAGTTTGGGCCTGTTAACTCACTTGAGACCTCCAGGGCTATTGCCCACTGCCGGCCCGCGTCCACCCCCTTCGACCCTTGCCCATCTTGGCTCTTGAAAGCCGTTGGAGGGAGCATATCAGAATGGGCATCCATCATCGCCACAGCCTCCTTTAGGGAAGGGATTTTTCCCTCTCGCCTTAAGGAGACTGTGGTAAAGCCCATTCTGAAAAAACCCAATCTAGCATCGGGCGATTTATCCAACTATCGCCCGATTGCAAATGTTCCCTTCATGGGCAAGGTGATCGAGAGGGTGGCCGCGACCCGGCTCCAAACACATCTGGAGGGTGAGCATATCCTGGGTCCATTCCAGTCTGGGTTCAGGCCCGGTCGGGGGACCGAGACAGTCTTGGTCGCTCTGCAAGATGACCTCCTCCGGGGGGGCGACAGGGGGTGTTCCTCCTTGTTGGTCCTCTTGGACTTGTCAGCGGCCTTTGATACCGTCGACCACGGTATCCTGCTGGATCAGCTCTCCGGGGCTGGGATCGGAGGCACTGTTCACAGTTAGTTCCGGTCCTTCCTCGGGGACCGTCCCCAGCAGGTTCAGCATGGGGGCGAGTTATCGGCCCCTTGGATACTCCCTTGTGGGGTTCCACAGGGGTCGTCTCTCTCTCCCATGCTGTTCAATATTTACATCAGGCCACTGGCAGAGGTCATTAGGGGACATGGAGTCTGCTGTCATCAGTACACTGATGACACGCAGCTCTATGTCTCCTTTTTCACCGCTGCAGATGAGGCTGTCTGGACCCTCGACCGGTGCTTGGGCGCAGTTATGGAATGGACCAGGAATAACAGGCTCAAACTCAACCCCGATAAGACCGAGGTTATGTTCTTCGGGGCTACCCCATCCAGCTACGGTGGCCCATTTCCCACCTTGGAGGGCGTTTCCCTCAGGCCATCAGACTCAGTCCGGAATCTGGGAGTAGTCCTGGACCCGGCGCTCACCATGGAGGCCCAGGTGTCCGCCGTGTCCAGGGCTGCCTTTTTCCACCTTCGTCGAATCGCCCAGATTCGTCCGTACCTGGATGGGGACTCCCTTAGAACTGTGGTCCAGGTGTTGGTGATCTCGAGACTGGACTATTGCAACGCGCTCTACATGGGGTTGCCCTTGAATCTCATTCGGCGTCTGCAGCGGGTCCAAAATGCGGCGGCCAGACTGGTGGCGGGTGTGCGTCGATTCAAGCACATCACCCCAGTCCTGGCCCGCCTGCATTGGTTACCCGTTGCAGCCCGAATCAGATTCAAGGTCATGGTTTTGGTTTACAAAACCCTCCATGGCCTAGGACCTGGCTACCTGGCAGAGCGGATCGACCAGCGGTCAACTTCGGCCCGTCCAACTAGGTTGTCGCAGGCGCACATGCTGCGCGTGGCCACGCCCAGAGAGGCTCGGAGGACTTCCACCCGTTCCCGAGCCTTCTCTGTGGCTGGCCCGACACTGTTGAACCATCTACCAGCAGAAGTGCGCCTTGCAGAGTCCCTGCCTGCCTTCCGGAAAGCTCTGAAAACCTTGCTGTTCCGGGAGGCGTTTGGATGATTTTTTTTCCCCCTCTTCTCCCGCCATCGCCATCTTTTGCAATTGTTGTTTTACATGTTATATATGTTAAATTTTTACTAATATATGCAATTCTGTTGTTTCCTAACTGTTGTGAACCGCCTGGAGTTCCCCACCAGGGAGATAGGCGGTATAGAGATGAATAAATAAATAAATAAATAAATAAATAAATAAATAAATAAATAAATAAACTGTTATTGCCTAAGAGATCAACACCCTCCCCTGCTTTAAGAGTGTTGTTTCTGCCTATTGCAAGTGACGGTACAAGGGGCTGGAGGTAGCACACTCCCCCTCCAGTGCCTATGGGCTCCACACACTCAAAGAATGACTCCACGGAAACATTGGCATGAAATTTTACTGTCCCACTGTAGTCTCCCGTTAAAGCTGCTGCTACACTTGATTTGTGTACAGCTGATGTAAGCACCTAACAGACGCTTCCTGTAACATCACTGACAAAGCTCCAAAAATCACATTTTTTAAAAAAAGCAATCCTTATGTTACTCATTTTCCCTCATTATTTGTTACCATATTTCCACACTGGTTACTTTTTAGTTCTCTTGTTTCCTATCTCTGTGTGTATGTGTGTGTGTATAATTACCAGAAATTATTCCTGCAATGCCCACGCTATGTCTTCACTCAGGAAGGTGGGCCCAGTGTTTCCAATTCTGAAAGCAGCCTCACTGTATTTTAAAGCTCTCAGGTATCAAACTGTGGGCTACCTCAGCTCACAAGAACCTGGAGGATTTCACTGATGATTCTAGAAATGCTTCCTTATAATAAGATCTGAGTGGCCAACTACAGCAAGCTGACTTCAGCTCTATCCACAGGCTGAAACAGGCCCCAAAAGGGCAGAAGGGCAGAGGAAAAAACCCAACTAAGAATTAAAACAAGAATTAACTTCTCAAGTACTTCTCATTTTAATTCACTCCAATCAAATTAAAGCAAAAGCCACCATTCCTGAAAGCCTGCAGTGGGATAAAAGTTTTGTTTCTGCAAAACTGAAAACAAAACTGAATACTGGACAGGCCTTTGTGATCCTCTGGGCCCCTTGTCCATCTCTATGGTTTAAGGAGACTGGGAGCACTTTACCAATTATAAACTCTGCACACCCCATTTACTTCTTTACAATTTGTGGAAGGCAGAATATTTGAAATGTCTTCTTTTGCAGCCAGACTCCCCATCGCTATATAACCATTTGGATAACAATATATAAAGGAAAGAAGAGTGTTAATTTGCTTACTTCTTTACATAGATACGAAAACAGTATTTTGGCACCTGAAAGGCAATCAAAGTTTTGTTTTCATTTTGTTTTGGTTTTTGTAAAAAGCTTTGGCAGACTGCAGCCCACAAAATGTGCAGTGACAAGCCATGAGAATGCAAAAAACTATTATAAACCAAGTAGGCAGTATCTCAAGTTATCTTGACCGCATTCACTTAACGTAGCTGTTTGATAAACCTGTGTTTTTCTATTAATCCTTTGCAACTTTTCATGCTTTTCCTTCCCCCCACTCCCTTTATAACACACTACTCTTAAGAACAATGAGGCCTCTTCCAGGTACTTTACAGCATCAGGACTTAGCAGTTAGCTGCTCTTTTACCTCATGTACTGACTGACTCAATTTCAAGGCCAGAACATAACACAGGGAGGCCAGTCTGTGGTGTTTTGTTTTGTTTTTAAACTCCTGTTGACCAGCTGACCCATGGGGAGGATGGTCGGCAGGTTTGGGGTTTTTTACTTCCATCTACCAGGTGGCCCGTGAGGAGGCTGGTCGGCAGGGTTTTTTTTTTTGGGGGGGGGTCCCGCCGACCAGCTGGTGCACAGCCCTGTGCGCCTGCTGATCGGCACTTATTTTTATTCTTTATTTTGACAATAGCCGAGATTGGCGCTTGTCAAAATAAATAATAAAAAACGAAATGGAACGAAATGAAAATTTCCATTTTGTTTTGTTTCATTTTTTAAGGGCACTTCATTTTTCATTTAATTAGAAAACTAAACGAATAATGAATAATGAAATTAAAAATATGGTTCATGCCCATCGCGTGGCCACATAATTCTAGAGCTCTTTCCCATAAGTAGTGTAACTGCCTCCTTCCCTCCTTGACTTCAGAAAAACAACTCAAAATGCGGCTGTTCACCTAGGCCTTTCAGAGCCTAGTCCTGACTAATACGATTTGTGATCACCTATACTCAGTGAATTTTTGAATAATGGGCAGTGGCACTCTTTTGCCATCTATTGTATCTATTGTAATTATACAAGAATGCACGTGTGCACACGCGCACACACACTCACTCACACTTACTTGCATTGGTTATTTTATTCTAAGATATTTGGTTTTGTGTCATGTTTTATTAGTTTATTACCATCATCCTATTATGTGTTTATATTATGTGGGCAGGATAAAAATTTAAATAAACAAACAAATAATACTCAATGCACCAAGCCTTCTTCTAAGAGTCATCTAGAAACAGTCTGTGTGCCGTTAAATGGGACAAAACAAAACAAACGCCAAGGAAGGCGACAAGAAAGTGTTAATCTGATCAACAGCAGCATCCCAGTCTCAAGTATCTTCCCCTCCTCTGCTAGAGCACAAGGTTAAGACATGCAATGCCTCTGCCTTTAACCTATCCCATCAATATCCACTGCATCATGGTTAATGGAGGTGTCATCACTATTGACTTCCACTCAAGACAAAGGACTGAACGTCTACACTCACAGACAGCTGTCTCTACTGATTCATAAATTATCTGTGTGTTCCATTTTCAACAAGATACAGTGCATTCAAGACCCCACCCAAACCCCCTTTTCCCTTATTCATTTCACATGCTGTAGCAGAAACACTTTCCAATTCTATTTACCCTTCCAATCATGGTGTTTCAAGGGGATGTTGCTTTGGGAGCCCACGAGCATCACACTTAATACCCCAGAAATAAAAACATGCTGTTGATGACACAGACTGTGTTTACAAGAACTATCACAGGACATGCTGGCTCAGTAGAATTTATTTATTTATTATTTATTTATTGTATTTATATCCCGCTTAATATCAAAAGATCTCTAAGCGGCTTACAAAGCCGAAATGGCATTGACAATTACAATAAAACAGACAAACAATACACACAATATAGCTAAAAACCAGATAGTGTTCCTGATACTATCTAATAAAACTCTGATAAAAATATCATTCAGAAGACATGGCGATGGCAGGAAAAAAAAAGAAAAAAAAAAAACTAAGAATCGCCAAAGGCCTCCCGGAAGAGATGGGTTTTTAAGGCCTTCCGGAAGGCCAGCAGGGACTCTGCAGAGCGCACTTCAGGAGGGATGGAATTCCAAAGGCTGGGGGCCGCCACGGAGAAAGCCCGGGCCCGAGTACTCGACTTCCGGGCTTCTCGAGGAGTGGCGACCCGCAGCAAGTGCGCTCGCGCCTGCCGAACGGGACGGGCCGAGGTGGATCGCTGAGCGATACGCTCTGTCAGGTAGTCCGGTCCCAAGCCATGGAGGGTTTTATAAACTAAAACCAAGACCTTGAATCTAATCCGGGCTGCAACGGGCAGCCAATGCAGGCGGGCCAGAACTGGCGTTATATGATCATACCGACGCACGCCGGCCACCAGCCTGGCCGCCGCATTCTGTACCCGCTGCAGACGCCGGAGAAGAGTCAAGGGCAACCCCATGTAGAGGGCGTTACAGTAGTCCAGCCTCGAGATCACCAGTGCTTGGACCACTGTTCTCAGAGAGCTCGCGTCGAGGTACGGGCGGATCTGGGCGATCCGACAGAGATGGTAATAGGCGGACCTGGTCACCGACGCCACCTGGGATTCCATGGAAAGCGCCGGGTCCAGGAGCACGCCCAGATTCCGCACCCTCTCCGCGAGCTGGAGGGAAACTCCCCCCAGACAGGGGAGGGGGCCACCGTACCCCGACGGCGAGCTCCCAAAGAACATGACCTCCGTCTTCTCGGGGTTGAGCTTAAGCCTGTTCGCCCCGGTCCAGGTCAGTACGGCCTCCAGGCACCCATCGAGAACTTCAACAGCTTCCACAGCAGAGGTGGAAAAGGAGAGATAGAGCTGCATGTCATCAGCGTACTGATGACAGCAGACTCCAAAACTCCTGATGACCCCCGCCAACGGCCTTACGTAGATGTTAAACAGCATGGGGGACAGAGACGACCCCTGTGGAACCCCACAAGGGAGAACCCAAGGGGCCGATAACTCCCCCCCATGCTGAACGTACTGCGGCCGGCCCTCCAGGAAGGATCGGAGCCATCTGCGAGCAGAGCCTCCGATCCCAACCTCAGAGAGCCGGTCCAGCAGGATACCGTGGTCGACGGTATCAAAGGCCGCTGACAGATCCAGGAGGACCAACAGGGTAGAGCAACCCCTGTCGGCCGCCCGGATAAGGTCATCTTGCAGGGCGACCAAAGCTGTTTCGGTACCCCGACGGGGCCTGAATCCGGACTGGCATGGATCAAGGCACTGCCGATCCTCCAGGTATGACTGCAGCCGGACCGCCGCCACCCTCTCGATCACCTTGCCCATAAACGGGACATTGGCGATTGGACGATAGTTTGTTAAATCGTCAACCGCGAGGCCGGGTTTTTTCAAAATGGGCTTAACCACCGTCTCCTTCAGACGAGAGGGAAAAACCCCCTCACTGAAGGAGGCGGTGGCGATGGCAGAAGCCCATTCGGCCATGGTCCCTCTGGCAGCTCTAATTAGCCAGGCAGGGCAAGGGTCGAAAGGGGTGGAGGCAGGCCGGCAATGCGCCATGGCCCTGGAGACCTCGACAGCGGAAACAGGCCCAAGCGCATCCAACCGAGGCGACGAAGGCGGACCAGCAACTGGCGATGGCGGGGCGGGACCACTGCAACCGGAGTCAAAGCCGGCACGGATGGCCTCTATTTTTGTTCGAAAAAAGGCTGCGAACTGCTCACTACTGAACTCAGTAGGAGGAGGCCTGGCCAGACTAGGATTGCTGAGGTCACGAACCACCCGGAAAAGCTCCGCCTGGCGGTTCGAGGCCTCAGCAATTCTCAGGGAGGTAAAAGATGTTCTAGCCTCCCTTATCGCGATGGTATAGCGACTAGACTGGGCATCAACGGCAGCCTTACTCAACGCCGTCCGGGTTTTCCTCCAGCTGCGCTCTAGCCTCCTCCTCTCCTGCTTCATTGCCCTAAGCTCCCCGGTGAACCAAGGGGAAGGCCGGGCTCGGCAACGGAGGAGGCGCTTGGGGGCGATCCGGTCTATGGTGTTGGCAGCTGTATCATGCCAGGTGTTAGCCACAACCTCAGCCGGAGCGCCAGTCAAACCACCAGGCAACCCCCCGAAGATCTCACCGAACCGCTGAGGGTCCATGAGCCTCCGGGGGCGGGCCAAAACAGAGGCCCGAGGGTCCCCGCGGGGAGGGGCCGGAATCGCCAGGGAAAAAGAGAGCAGGTGGTGGTCTGTCCATGACACAGGCAGGGAAACAATGTTCCCCACCTCCAGACACGAATCCCCCGACATGGAGGTAAAAACCAGATCCAGGGTATGACCGGACCTGTGGGTGGGGCATAAAACATGCTGGGACAGACCCATGGAAGCCATGGATTCCATGAACTCCAGGGCAACACCGGAAAGTCCACCGCCGGCATGCACGTTGAAGTCACCCACCACCAAAAGGCGCGGGGACTTCAACAGAGCAGCGGCGATGAACTCCGTGAGCTCTGGTAGGGATTGTCCTGGGTTGCGGGGAGCTCGGTAACCCAGCACAATGCCAAATCTGTCCCGCTGACCCACCAACAGGTGAAGTGCTTCCAACCCCTGGCTAACCAATGTCGAGGCCCTGCTGACATAAAGAGAATCCCTGTACACGATCGCAGCCCCTCCCCCTTCTGACCCCCCAACCTTCCCACTCCCTCTACCAAGTACCCGGGCGGACACAGGAGAGCAAGGGAAGCCCCACCCTCCGTGCCCACCCAGGTCTCGGTGATAAACACCAGGTCGGAGTCGCCATCAGCGATGGAATCATAAATGATGGGAATTTTGTTATGCACCGACCTGGCGTTCAACAGGAGACAGGTAAGATTGGGGGCGCTGGTAGAGTGACTCCCGGATACGTGACAGAGAGCCGAGGGGTCAGAACGAGGGACAGGCACAAGTTGCCTGACCCGCGTTCTTCTGGTCTGACGAACCCAACGGCTACAAGCGTACCGCCCACGGCCCGACACCGTTGGTATATGAGCCCCTGCAAACATGGCGGTAACGTAGATTAAAAAAAAAAAACACGAACAAATATACAAAACAAGCAAATGATAAAAATACAATACAAATAAGAAATATACAAAACAGAGCAAATAATAAAATACAATACAAGTAACTCAAAAGAAAAATGAAATAAGCAAATAACAGGAAAGCCTTGGGCTGGAGGGAGATGGTTAAAATAATAGAAGCAGGCTAACTGCCAAGGTAAGAATCAGATACACCTGGGAATGGGGAGAGGGAGGACCATGGTAGGAGGACTGATTAGCGGCAAGGTCACAAGTAAAGGGGTATACATAGATGTAATAATAATGCTAGCCACCCAGCTAATCTAAGAAGTCAAGACCCCAACCGGTCCCAAGATATATTCTCCGTCCCCGAAAACCCCATAAGCGCCCTATAGAACGCCCTCCCACCCCCAAAACCCCAGTTTCGACCCCCGGGAAGCAAACAATGGTGGCCGACCTGCCACCCGAAAATTCCGAGTCCCACCGGAGGAAACGGGAAAACATCAGCCTCTGCTTCTGGTCCGGTGCCCACACTGAGGCTTGCAAATTAAGAGGTGCAAACTGCAAGGCTCTGATGTTGATGGGTTGAGCACCGGAGGCCGACACGCCACCTAAACCCCCCAACGGCGCTGCCAACGCCGGCGGCCGAGCTGCCGCCCGAGAGAACCTTCCGGCTCCCGAAGATGAAGACTGGGACGCGAGGGACAAACCAGCCGCAGCAGCAAATCGCACACAAGCAGCAGCCTCCGAAGCAGGCCCGCCTTGATGGAAAACGGTGGACCTCAGATGGAGGAGGGCGGCAGCAACGATCATCCCGGCTGGGAAAAGACGGGCGGCAGCCCGCAGATGGAAGGGAGCGGCGGGCTGCTTGCTCTCCGCAGCGGTGGTGGTCTCCGGGGCAGGCCCGCCATGGTGGAGAGCGTCGGACCGCCGATGGTCGAAGGCGGCAGGCTGCAGCTGGGAGACAGGACGGCGGGCTGCTTGCTCTCCTCGCCTGCAGTGATCTCCGAGGCAGACCCGCCATGATGGAAAGCGGCGGGCCGCAGCTGGAAGAAGGCGGCAGTCTGCAGATGGAGGACAGGCAGCGGATCGCAGATGGAGGAAAGCAGCAGGCTGCTTGCTCTCCGCGCCGGTAGCAACCACATGGACAACCTCGGCGGCTGCCCGAAGATGGAACCAGGCGATGCCTCCGAGGCAGGTCCGCCATGACCATGGAGGCTGACCGCGGAGAGGACCCAAGCGGCGTCGGCAATCTCCAGCTGGCTCACGGGGGGATACCAGGCGGCGAGCCGCAAGCGGCAAACGGCAACAGCCGACCCCCGGAGCAGGCTCGCCGCGAGGGCAAGAGGAGGCAGGCAGCTCGCTGCATACAACGGCAGTAGCCGCGGTCGGCATGGCTGGTAAGGCACCGGGCTAAGGGGGGGGAGGGACGCTCAAACCTGTAAGACGCGACAAGGTCTTAAGTCTCTCCAGGAGGTCCTCAGGCGAGCCCCTTCAGTTCCCACTCCAAAGCCCTGGCCATCCAAAATAAAAATTAAACAAAAACAGAAAAACAAGGCAGCATGATCAGGAACGCTAGGTGCAGCCGGCGTGAACAGCTGCTGCTGCCGTCCGCCATCTTGAAATGGATTCTCTCACCTAGACAAATCTTTAGTTCTTAATTCAGTATATATAGCAGGAGGAGGAGACACATGTGCACGCCCATAAGTGCGTGTAAAATTCGGGGGGGGGGTGTCTGTTAAGATTCTCAGTCATCCAGATGAGGTTATCTGGAAGTTGAGTCATGGCAACTGGACTTCTTTTCTTATGAGATCAAAATGTGTCATTACTCATCCAAGTATCTTCTCAATCTGAGGTAAGTTGATGCACGGAGGGTGGCAGAGCGTAATAAGAACTCTACAGGGAATTCTACAGGATGCAAAACCTCCAAGCGTCCTAGTGCACTACCTCACCCAATGTAAGACAACGTAGTGAGAGCACTAGCAAAATTTTCTCATACTGCTCCTGTTTTATCCAAAGTCCCATATGGAAGGAACCTACAAATGGCCATCCCAGGAACGGTAATGTTGGGGTGATAAAATGCCATCAGCTCCAAACAGAGAATAGCTTTTAGACTGCTAAGCAGTCTAGTAGAAGAAGAACTGGGTGGGTACAGGAGAAGAACCACTGAGACAGTTATGGAAGCCACTGCCACTCTAAACATGTTTCCCTCCTTAATTCTGCTTGTTATTAGACACCTTAGGAGTAACAGAAATAAGATTCCAAACACACCCCATAGACTTCAATCCCATCACTGTGCTCCAGACCAATATAGACAACAGTGGGAGAGGACCATCTTCGTCACTGGTTCCAGGGCTGAAGCTCCCTCTCGTGAGAGACCAGGCCGGCTCCATTTTTTGGTGTCCTTTCACAAGCAGGCTAAGGCTGTTTTTAACAATGTAAGCCACCTTGAGCCCCTTTTCATGAGAAAAGGGTAAATACAGCAAATATCAATATTTGTCCTTCACTGTTCTTTGGCAGCCACACTTTGCTGAATCTTCTACAAGATACTACCATTTACACAAGGATGATGCTGCATACACATATTTGCTGAAAACAGAAACCCCAGCTAATTTTTTAATTTAAAAAAGTAATTTTTTTAAAAAATGGTCATGGGTTTGTCTTCCTTTCCATTTACACAGAGAAAACAGCAAAGCTGAAGTACCCAAAGGTTTAGTGATGGGTTTGAGACATAATTTTTCTTTCTGATTCTGTTTTTTTAAATTAAAAGTGGAGATGGAGGCTGAAAGCAGGAGCAAAAAATTACCAGGAGATTTGGAGTGGTCTGCTTAACTCTCTCCACCCCACTAACATTTCTTGCTAAAAAGTGTATCTTCCCCCGCATACTTATATAAGCAAGTTACACTCTACATACAAAAAGAGCAAGATTGATCTGTGATAAACTTCCACATTTTGATATAGCTGAGAAGTATACAACAGAATGCTCATGAATTGTAAGGTAATGTAGCACCCTTTCTGAAAATCTTAATAACTTCTCTCATTTTCTTTCCAATGATGCATAAAAATTCAAACACTAACATGCCTGGTTCAAACTTATTGATTTTTTTAGATACAGGTTTAAGGCAACCTGGAAGGTGGGGGTGGCTGATAAGTACTTTTCTGGGTTTTACTGCAGTCCAGAAAAACTGCCAAACACTGGTATTGTGGCTCTTAGTGACACATGAAATAATAACTGATATCTTGGCATTTTATAGCATTAATTACAGTAGAAACTCAAAAATCCTTTCCGCATGAGTCTGCTTGCTTAAAACATACCCAGCATGTTTTAACATTTTCCTGTTTAAAAATAATACCCTCTAAGCCTCTGAGTCACCTACTCATTCAAATTTAGGTTGCTGCTCAGGCCTCTTCTGCTTCATCATCACTCTGAGAGAACCACTAATCCATACCATAATTTGATCCATAATCAGAGAAGATGGATGACAACGAGCCATCTTTCAGGGAAAATAATCTGCCATTATCAATGTAAACAATAAAGAACTGTAGAAAATGTTACAAAAAACCTACCTTCCCTTGAAACAGTTCAAATCACTAATTATTCAAGAAGAATCATTTTTCAAAAAGAACATGCAACCAACATGCAATGATAACAAGTGTGTGTTGTCTGTCATTTCAGATGCTCTCACTGAATAGTCTGAATTATGCATATGTGTATAAATAACTTGAAGCTCTCTTTTGGTGTGCCAACAATTCAAGGTTTCATTTAGACATTTTTAGCCTTCCATTTAGACTGAAAAGCATAGCCAATGTTGAACTCATTAATGATAACAGCCTTTAAGCATTTTTATCCACTTTGGTTCTCTAAGTAAAAGCAGGCGGCCCATACCTGCAAAAGTCTAAGGATCCTGGAAGGCAAGCTGAGGGATGTGAGGAAAACAATTTTCTCATATGTCTGTGAAGATTCTCAGTCATCCAGAGGAGCTTATCTGAAAGCTAAGTCATGGTAACTGGATTTGTTTTCTTGAGAGATTGAAATATTTTGCTACTCATCCAAACAGCTTCATCAGTCTGAGGAAAGCTAGTAGCAAGGCCTCTAATTTATAATTCACCTTGATTTCACATCACCCTGTTCTGAATAAGCTCATAAATTGGACAATGTCTTGAATAGGCTTATTAGTAGACAATCAGGCCATTGTCCACCTAATGAGGCTATTCAGAACATTGTCCAACTTATGAGCCTCTTCAGATCAGGATGATGTGAAATCAAGGTGAGGCCTCAACACTAACTTTCCACGGACTGACAAAGCTGCTTGGATAAGTAGTGAAACATTTCAGTCTTTCAAGAAAAGGAGTCCAGTTACCATGACTCAACTTCCAAATAATTTCCTCAGTGTTGTTGAGATCTCTGTTCATAGAAATAAGCACACTGACAGGCAAAGTACAGAAAGGCACTGTGTCCGTAGGCAGCCATTCTCCCCTGTTTTTTACAATGTTGGGTTCTTGCTAGTTTCCAACAAACTGCTGGCATTGGGACAGACTTTGGGGTTGAGAAGTGGATGTAAATGAAAAAGCAGGGAGCATGGCCACCAATTTACTGTATGGGTGTTTTCTGAAACAAATGTATCTGCAATGTCTGAGGCCTTCCTACAGCTTGACAACAGACTTCCTTGCATGCTCCCCTGGTGATTGCAGACTTCTTCAGCATTTGCCTCATCATCTAATTTCAGCTTTGCACTATTTATATCACATTTGCTTTGGACGAAAGATCCGTACCATTTTTCCTATGATCAAGCCATGATTTCAGAACCACTCCAGGCCTCTGGGTGGTTTTCTATCCAAGACTAATGGGCAATTGCATCATTTGGAGAACATTATTTGTTCTAATCTTATTCCAGAGCAGAATAAGAGAGCAGACCACCCCACTACCCTCTCCCATTTTGACTCCTTCCACCTACAGAAAGAAGCAGGCCATTAAAAAAAACTGGTTTTTTTCTGTGATCATTTTACATTGTTAGCTTCATAGAAATCCTGAGGGGGGAGGGGAAACAATATGAAAAGGATACCCTAAAAGGTAGGCCCAAGGGCAACACAAATGCTTAGCACTGAGCCCTCATGCACGAAACTGCTCATACACTTCATAACAGCTGCCTATCTCCTCAATATATTAACTCTGAATGTGATGTTTTTGTAATTCCCCATACTCAACAGTCAATCACCTTCAGCAGGCCTTTATCTAAAGCCCATTTGCTCTGAGATGAGTTTTTCTATTTGGTCGAATATGCTTTACAACTGGTGCAAATAGGCAAAACAATGACAGTCTTCCACATTCTCATGATGGTTTTTCAAGTTTCCTTTTTATATCATGCTATTGAGGCTCTGACTTTAAACCCAATATATGTACCCACATTCAAACGTGCTATAATGGCTGAAGAACCAGGAGGTTTTGATGCTCACTCGTTTTGTTTTTCTTGGAGGAAAAGTAAGAAATCAACAGTTTTGTCAGCAGATTTCAGGACCATTTTTGCTGGGCCTGTTTCTCCATCTCATGAAATAGGAAAAGGATTTTCCCACTTCAAATGTTTGTTTCTGATGCATTATTATAAACATCTGTGGAGTGTTGGATAATCCAGAAAAAGGTGTTTCTGCAATATCACAGGAAGACTGCTTTTACCACCTTTAAGCTAGAAATAGTACAGTATTAGAAATGCCATTCCTAAGCACGAGTTACCACTAGCAAGTGAAAACTTCAATCAATTTATGTTTTACATTTGAACTACACATACTTCATAGGCAAAGAGAAGTCAGCCCAGCTACAAAAAGCCATGTAGAAGTCTGATAAAGATAAATGTTTCCAAATAAGGTCTCAGTTTGTATCACACTATCAACAGCATATGTACTTATTGATAGCAAAGAAGATTCTCTCTCTTCCACATGCTAGGGCTGGTACTCAAAATGTTCTAACAGTTCCTGTCACATGAAAAGGCTTTATCTCAGAATCTCACATTCCATGAGAAAGCTTGAACTCTGATCACCTTGACAGTCAGACAGGTACCAAACCACTAACCAGCCCCTTGAGATCCAAAGATGGGGCAAGGCCATCCTGGTAATAGCTGTGTCAAAAGACAGTGGCATACCCACAACAATCTCAGAGAGTGAAAATGTGGAACATGGCACCATGTTCCACTGGCAAGACACTTTTTGTACCACAGAAAACTCTCTAAACACTATACCAAATTGTTGAAATAGTTTCCTGAATTCAAAAGGCTACCACTGAAAATCTTAGGACAAAATTGTTGAAAATACATTTGCTAATCCATATAATTGCTTATGTATATAATACTGTATGTGTTATATACTTAAGCATGTGTGTGTGTGTGTGTGTGTGTGCGTGCGTGCGTGCATATATATCCCCCCTCAACCCTCATTTCCATTTGGCTCTTCAAGACATACAAGCCCCTGTTGGCAGGGGGTCGGGGGGGGGAGAAAGGGTTGATGCAGAAGACCCTTTGGGGATTGGGGTAAAATTTAGTAAACCCGCTCTGTCACCTTAACCTGGGCTGGCTGTGACTCATAGGGTCCCTCCCGGCGGCGGCTGCTGCTGCTGCTGCTGCTCCTCCTCCTCCTCCTCCTCCTCCTCCTCCTCCTCCTCCTCTTCTTCTTCTTCTTCTTCTTCTTCATTATTATTATTATTATTATTATTATTATTATTATTATTATTATTAT
>JAHTLZ010000016.1:73943334-74021925 GCA_023846285.1 Phrynocephalus versicolor
AAGGTATGTGTGGGGTGGGGATGAAGGGAGGGGAGGAAAAAAGACATACTGCCGAAGAAAACAGCAGAAGGATATTTTGCATCCAGAAACAACTATAGAACTTTAAAGATTTTCTAGACCGTGATTCACTCATAAATCCAAATGATGATTGCAAGAAAGAAATTAGAAGATGGAGACTTGAAAGAGGAGCCCTGGACAAATGAGAAAATATCCTCAGGTCCAAAAATCTGCCACTGGAGATCAAGGCAAAACCCCATCCATTCTATGGTATTCCTGATTATTGAGTGCAGATGTGAAAGTGGGATAGAATCACAGAATCATAGAATCATAGAGTTGGAAGGGACCTCAAGGGCCATCCAGTCCAACCCCCTGCCATGCAAGAACCCCCATCACATGACTCCCGACAGATGGACATCCAGCTTCTGCTTAAAAACCTCCAAAGAAGGAGACTCCACCACCCTTTGTGGCAGCATATTCCACTGCCAAACAGCTCTAACCATCATGAAGTTCTTCCTAATGTTCAAATGGAAACTCTTTTCCTGTAGTTTGAGACCATTGCCCTGAGTCCTAATCTCTGAAGCCATGCAAAACAAACCTGTTCCCTCTTCAATATGACATCCTTTCAAATATTTAAACATAGCTATCATATCCCCCCTCAGCCTTCTTTTTGAAAGGCTAAACATTCCCAGTTCCCTAAGCCATTCCTCATATGACATTTCTTCCAGACCTTCAACCATCCTGGTCGCCCTCCTCTGTACCCACCTGAGGTTGTCAACATCCTTTTTAAATTGGGGCACATAGAACTGGACACAGTACTCCAGGTGGGGTCTGACCAGAGCAGAGTAGAGTGGTACTATCACTTCCCTTGATAGTGAAGAAAGATGTCAGGAGGAAAATATTTATGGTATTTGAAATGTGATGTTGATAGTGAGGTTTACTAATATCATGGGTGTCAAATATATAAATAAAGGGATGCAAGAGCAATTCAGACCTGAACCCTGAAAAAGAAGATAAAATCACTCATCTGAGGCTGCTATGTGCTGAGCAAAATGTGAGAAAATGAGACTCATTGGAAAAGGCACCGTTGCTGGGAAAAGAGGAAGACCCAACAAGAGATCAGATTGAATCCATAAAGGAAGTCACAGCCTCATGTTGGGCTATGACCCTTTATTTTTCAAGATCAAAAATGTTGCTTAAGATACGCCGAGTTGGAAAACTAACACTCGAGGTGGGGCTGCCTATGAGGTTGGTGCAGAAGCTGCTGTTAGTGAAGAATACAGCGGCCAAATTACTAACAGGGACAAAAAGACATCGTCACATTACACGTGTTCTGGCCACTGTGCACTGGCTTCTTCACTGACTTCAAGGTTCTAATGCTAACATACAAAGCCCTAAATCAGGCATGTCCAAAGTCTGGCCCGGGGGCCAGATGCAGCCCATTTTAAAATTTCAAGTGGCCCTCAGCCTCTTCTCTCTGTCAGCTCAGCCTGTCACTCATCCCTGCTGGCTTGCCCCTCCTGGTGTTGATTGAATATGTCAGCTTGCAATTTTATGGTTTGCCTGCCCGCCCTGCCTACTTACCCCTGGCTCCATTGCTGCAGTGTCCTCCCCACCACCTTGTGAGGGAGGGCAACTTATGCAAGCAGCAGTGCATCTTGGGTCCGTGTGGGCTGATTCCCAGGCCATGCAACAGCCTCTGGATCCTTGGGCACATTAAAACCGGAGCATTTGTGGCTGCTGCAGATGTGCATGGGCCACACCCTTTCTCCCCCCTTCAGGCTGAAAGTCATCCCCCACACATTTTCACCTCATCAAATCTGGACCTCCTTGCAAAAAGTTTGGACACCCCTGTCCTAAATGGTTTGGGACCTTATTATTTATCACAGCAGCTTCTCACAAATAGAACTGCGTGGACCACCTGCTCCTCGCAAGCTGGGCAGTTGAGGGTGTGCCTACAAGAAGGCAGGCCCGTAAAGCATCAACTAGAAATCAGGTCTTCTCAGTGGTGGCCCCTCAGCTCTGGAAGAAGCTGCCCTTTGAGATACATACAGCGGCCACACATAACATCTTTAAACACCCATTGAAAACTTGGTCATCTAGAGTACGGTAGCCTTCCCTGACTCTTGATCTTTGCATCACCTGGATCTGAAAAAATTTATCTTCCGCCTCTTGCTATGTCTGTTTTATAATTTTCTACTTATTTTGTTAGCTTAATTGTATTTGTTCTAGATTGTTATTAACATTGTATTTTGTATTTTGCAACTTTACATTAATTTGTATAGTTTGTTGTTTTATGTTCTTTATGTTTGGTTATTGTCAGCTTATAATTGATATATTCTTTATTACTGTAAAGCGCCCAGAGTAGCCTTCAGGCTAGGTGGCGCAGTATACAAATCAAATGAATAGAATAGAATAGAATAGAATAGAATAGAATAGAATAGAATAGAATAGAATAGAATAGAATAGAATAGAATAGGCTAACACATTTTCGTTATCAGTTAATGCAGGGAAATAGCGTGTATGGAAAACTCTAATTTTATTTGACAAAGTGGAATAAATCCTTCTGTAGAAATCTTCATGTGGATTGATGGAGAAGGGTTGGAGAAAATGCTCTCTACTCCTTGTAACAAAAGAAGAACAATGGCTGAGATGGTTGTGCATTTATTTATTGACCAGCCCTTGTCCCTGATCCATGTGAATCTTGGGGCCAAAACTGACCTGGTTGCAATTTTTTTCAATTAATTGTTTTGCATTGCTTCACATAGTTTCATATTATTTTGCTATTTAACATTGTATCATTAGATTTTACTCTTCTTATTGTTATTGTTCTGTTATGTAGACTGTATTCTTGTGATCTGCCCCAAGTAGCCCTGTAGCAAGATGGGCAGTATAGAAATCTAATATATAAATAAATAGTTACTGCTCTAAAAACGACCCAATAGGGAAAATAAATTCATACCAATATGCATATATACAAAAATATCCTGCACTTCCAACAGTGCTCTTTCATATACTTGTCTACTTAGGAGCAAACCATGCTGACTTCCGCATGACTTACAGCCCAGGTAAGTCGGCATAGGAATGCAACCTCAGACAGCTCTAAGACTATCTCAATAAAAGCTGCAGGTGTTGTTCCTAGGAATGGATGCTTGAGACGCCGCCCAGTTTCTCTCACTGCCGCCCACTCTATTGTCAGCATCCGTTTCTTTTTTCCTTTTTGCACGGAAGCAGTGCCACGGTTTTGGAACAATTGCTGCTATTAAAGTTGCACGGCAAGCACTCCGCTGTGTTTCAAACATATCTTCAGATTGCTTGGTTAATACTTGCTTGTTAAAACCCAGTCACACTGCTCCAATGAAAACAGAATGCCTTTTCAGTATTTTACAGGGACGGGGTGTGCTTTCAGAGTGGCCATAAAAAGCAACGCTTCATGTTGCTCAGCATCAATCAGTATCTGCCACAAAATCTGGGGGAGAAAATTCAGTATGCCATTAAACCATAGGGTACATGGATTTATCGTTAGGCAAGTCACTTACAACCAGATGTTTCTGAGACTTGGCTGTGTCAGCGAAAGCAGAATAATTTAACCCTGTTCCGAATTAGCACTGATCAAGAAAAACATAATGAAGTCCTTTCCCACATTGACTTCCTACGAATAAAGTGCAAGTTCTGAGAAGAAACCATATGAGAAATAAAAACCTTCTTTGTCCCCTCTGAAGCTAGACATTTATCAGCACTACAACACCTCCTCTGTTCTAGGCAAGGCCCTACCTCGGTGACCCTCTGTGCAGATCACTACTTGTGATCTGTTTTAACGTTGCTTCTGATTTGCTCCACCAAGATCTAAGCAAGAGGCAAACAAGAGACAGGACGATACAGGTTCCCCCTAAATATCATTAATATTGGTCTACAATTTATTGAACTCCAGCTTTTTCTCCCTTCATGAAAACAAAGCTTCATATTTTATCTCAGGTCCCAATAAAGTGTGTCCGCGCACTTTATTAGGAGGAGAAATCATTCCTTTGGAACCGGGGCGCTGCAGAAAAAAATTAGTAAACTGAGGCATTATTTTCAATGGATTTTCATTTATAAACCAAAAATTATGTTAACCAATGTGTTTTTAAGCCGAGGTACCACTGTATGTGAAAGAGACTGCTTCCTGGAGCAAAAACAACTGAAATAAGATTCTAGTTAGATCCTGAAATCCCACGGATGGGATATAAACCAAGGCAGTTGATTCAGACCACAAGTGCCTTGAGGGAAGCAGAGGATTTACCACCCCACCCTTGGCTAACTGAGCTGCCAGCCCCAGCCATCACCAGCATTGGCCTCTTTGCCTTTGATGCCCGCTGCCTGCATAACTCTGCACAAAGAGTGCCCTTTGGTACAACACTCACCAGGAGGAGGAAGAGGAGGAGGGCAAAGATGTGTTGACTTTCTCACTGCAGCTCCTCAGCCATGCCTAGGAATGATTCCTCATCCTTGAAGTCGAAGTTGTTATTGGTAGTGGGGAGTCTGGCCAAGAGGGCCTGTGCAGAGGCACAAGCAGGAAAGGGGTGGCCACCTTGGGTGTCATACCATTATCCTGATGAGTGGTTGGAGTACAGAGATGGATGGAGGCAAGGAAGAAAGCACCACTTGCTTACTTACTCACCCACTCTCCCAGGGAGTGTTGTTGGGATAGGTTACAGCAGTATTTCTTTTCCTGCCTCAGGGAGTGTGGGAGATCGCACCGGCACTGTGCTTCCTTCCCCCATGACTGACTGCTCTGTGCCTACATCTAAATGTCAGAAATAGTCTTCATCATAAAAACATGAGTGTTATTTCAGCTTCTCAAAAACTGAACTGATGAACAATTAATATGTTCAATCCCGAATTTTTCGTTAGATGCCTTCTATTTTTTCTAGTTAGATCCTGAAATCCCACTGAAGGGATATAAACCAATCTATGCTCATTAATCCTTAAATATAGAAACATTTCTCAGGGAGGGAACATAGAATATGCCAAGTAAATCACTATCAGAATTTGCAATCTGCATGACAAGCAGCTGTCATCAAGTGTTAGGGAGGGTACAACTCCCACTGTAATAACACTTTGCAGAGTCATGTGAACGGCAAATGAGACTTGTGGAACACCACTAAATTTACCAATGGACTAGATGAGGAAAGAAAGCACAAACTGACTAAGGTCAGCCTTCCCCATGCTTGTTCAAAGCATTATTTTTACAACTGTTGGTTTTGGCTGAACACTGTGGCATTAGCAGCTGAGTAGCTCCATGGTTTAGATCTCTGGCTAAGGAACCAGAGGGTGGGAGTTTAATACTCCATTGTGCCTCCTTGAGAGGGGCTGCTAGACTCAATTATCCACAGGGTCCCTTCCAGGTCTTCATTTTGAAGATTCAAAGAAATGAAGAGGAATGAGTAGAAAAGGAAGAGCAGATGTATAGGCAAGAGGGTAGTCGTGATTCTGCGATTATGTGCCATGTTTTCTTCAGAGATACTCCCCATTCTCCTTCCCAGTCTTACCATTTCTCATCAAAGTTCAGTCTTCTTTGCTCCTTCAGTATGCTCACTTCGGTATTGTTTATTTTAAAACAGGGTTTCCTTGTGCTCTTATGGATCATCAAGTCCAGACACTATCAAGGCCGCGCAGAAGTGAACCAAAACTCCCAAACTCTGGCTCTGCCGCCAGATGCCCCTCAGCCACTGAGCTATGCAGCTGCTCCACTATTAGAAGTAAAATCACACATTAGAACAGGCTGGTCAATTTTATAACAGGGTTCAGGGCAAGACCTCTAGAAGCTTGGACAGTAATAGGCAACACATCACCGTGCTGGGTTTATCAGAGGGTTTCTTACTGATAAGGATGTTGATGAATATCACAGGCACCATTTGGGCTGCAAACCACTTTCTAAAATTGTTACAGGCACTGAAAAATCTATCTACACTTTTGGCCCCAAGAACTTCCAATAATGCATCCTAGGAATCTTCTTCCGATAGCTAGCTCCTTTTGCCTCCTAACATGACACTGAAGTGCTGATCACATTTCTGCGAATGATAATGCACTGCTGGTACTGTATGTCTAATGAAATGGTTCATAGTGATGTCTCCACGGTCATCCTCCTTAGCTTTCCACAGCTTGAAGACACTGTTAGGTGTCATATCAGCAAGCACCTAAGGGAGCAACCTTCTGAGTGGGAATCTGAAATCAGACCTATTAAACAGAGGGATGTACTTTTGGGTAACGGCTAGGCCCATTCATGGCATCTGCCACTGCAGGAAGAATCAACAGTGAAGGTACTGCAACAACATGGGCCCTTTGCCAACTTCATATTTATTACACAACACAAATTAAATAATGCACTAAGGAAGTGGGAAAATACTGTCTTACACCTGCATCTTCCTGTGTGAAATACTACTTAAATTATGCACAGCACAATATAAACCATGTCATCACAAGCAAATCCTTCTATTCCATTCCACCAGGGAGAAAGGCGGGATATAAACTAACAAACCAACCAACCCAGGAGAAAAGTAATCAGGATATGCAAATAAGAAAGAAAAGCCTAGCCGGGGGTCTTTGGGAACAACAAAGACATACATGTTCTTCAGCACATTAATAAAGTTAACAGAATGGAACAGAGTTCACTATTAGGTTCACTATCATTTCATTCACAGCTACAAGGTCAGCTAAGTGGATCATTGCACGGAACACCGAGATGTAAAACCAACCATTTGATTTGATGGTTAACCAACATGATAATTTCCACTGGATTGATACTACGAAGCATGCCTAAAACAAGGGAGCGAAGGAGGGAGGGAGGGAAGGGTGTAGAATCATAGAATCATAGAGTTGGAAGAGACCTCTTGTGGTCCTTTAAGGCTAGAGCACTGAAAACTGTTGGCTACAAAGTCGGCAGCTCTGCAGAGTGAGCTCCCACTGTAAACCCCAGCTCCTGCCAACCTAGCAGTTCAAAAGCATGTCAATGCAAATAGAACAAAAGGTACCAGCGTAAAAAGCGGGAAGGTAAAAGTGTGTTTCCTTGCAGCCATTCCGGCCACATGGCCACTGACTTGCACAACACTGGCTCTTCGGCTTGAATACGGAGATGAGCACTGCCCCTAGCACGCTTGTGTGGGAGGAAGCTTTACCTTTACCTTTTCTGAAAGCCTGGCCTGGATCCAAGGAATGGATCTGCCAGAGTTTAAACAGCTTAAGGGAATCCAGTTTCATGGAACAAAAATATGTCAAACCCTGTGCTTTCAGCACTGTGATCCTAAAGTTTAATTTATAAATTAGACAGTAAAACATAAACAACAAAGCACAGAAGAACAATGAACGTTACGTGAATGTGGTTACTGCAATGTAGTGCCAGGCATTTTCACCTTCTAACAATCCTTCTGCTTTGAACTTTATGATCAGATTCCTCAACTTTCATCACAAACGTTATTTCTGGACACATAAGCCTCCTAAACAAGATTCTAAATTCAAGCTCAGTAGAGTTTCTACTCAGTTCCTTCCCTGAATGGCAACACAAACTTTTTTTCTTTTCAGATTTCCACCACCACTACTTTTACCAAGCTAGCAGGACAGGGATGCCACTTTTCTGAAATGTCAAAGAAATGGGAATCGGTCAGGGAAAGTCAGGGAAATTGGTTTAAAGTCAGGGAGAGTCAGGGAAATTGTGACTAAAATGTATGCATGAAGTGGATTGTTTAACTGCTTTTGCAACAGCATGCTCTACTCTTTGTGGCAAGTGGAAGGGAGAAGTAGCGGAATACAAGTAAAACTTAATTATGCCCTTTTCCATCTCCAGATGTTTCTCAGCCCCACCCCCAGCAATCATCCTAATGTGTTTGTTGAGTTCTGTCCCTGCATGATTTCCCAGGTCTGCCTGTAGCATTTGCAAAGTTTAACAATATACAGTGGTACCTTGTATAAAGGAATTAATTCGTTCCAAATAAAATTATGTTAAGCAAATTTTCCTTTATACAAATTCCCACAGGAATGCATTGAAAACGGCGTGATCCCATTTTTATGTTGTACGGATTTTCCCCATAGGCGATTATGTTAAGCAAATTTTTCCTATCTCCAAAAAAATTTATGTTGTACAAATTTTCTGTTATACAAGCTGTCTGTTATACAAGGGTCCGCTGTACAAACTTGAAACATCTAATTGGTTTCATCCCTACCTGCTAAGTAATGCACTTAATTTAAGCATTTAAGGTATAAAAAAATAAGCATATTTTTGGGGTCATGCTAGTGTGTGTGGAATGGAAGTCTTTTTCTTCTGCTAAATCCAGCAAAGAGTGAGGGAAATCAAGAAATGTTGGTCAGGGAAAATCAGGGAAATAAAAAATAAAATCTTAATGGCAGCCCTGAAGGAATCCTCAAACAGATTAACTGTGCTCCTTTGCTCTAGGGAAGCCTGGCCTACATCCAAGGATAGATCAGCCAGAATTTAAACAGATTGATTGATTGATCATCAATCAATAATCTGGCTTCATTGATTGCAGGCAGCACCTGTGGTTACTGATCCAGCTGGTGCAGGAGTGCTACTGTATTAAAAAGGGGGCAGATAGAACTCCTCATGTATGCAGACATGCTTTTGAATGATTGCATACAGGGTATTATATGATGAGCAGCAGCAAACATTTGAGAATGGCTGTAGTTAACATTAACTGAAGGCTCACTGGCATCCTGTACTGTGTTCCCACACTGTTTAACTCTAAACTTAACATAGGACTTAGACATGGGCACGGAGTGGCGAAATTCTCGTTTCCGTTTTCGGTTATCGTTATCATTAGGTAACAGAAACGGTAACGATAATTACTCCGCTCTAGCTCGAACCCGACGCGAAAAAAGAAAAATTGGGTCTGGTTCTTTGTTGTCGTTAATGGCATCGCGGCGATCGCGCGATGCCATTGCCAACACAGCAGTACAGAAAAAAAGTTTTAAAAGGTTAAAAAAAAACCAGATTCCCGACCAAAAAAGCAGGCGAAAATATGCCTACCTGAGGACACCTACCAGAGGGGTGGTTTCTGGGGGGGGGTGTCCCCGGCCTTCCCCCCCTTTCCTGTCCTGGGCTGCTTGCACCAGGCTGGGGGGGGGGTCGGTCATCCTCGTCGTCTCCATGTGCCATGTGGTGGGGGGGGATCCAAAATGGCGACCGCAATATTTATTTGAAATTGTGGTACAAAACCCCACCAAAGCACAACAGAAACATGTGAAAATTAGGTATTTTAAATGCCTAATTTTTTATAGTAGCAGCAGTGGGTTTTTCTTTGAATAAAACGTCTCTATTGATTTTATTTTATTTTATTTTTATTTTAAATTTTTTACACCTGCGCAATGATGGGCTGGCCATGGGATGGGACCATGCAAATTTTTTGAACCATTCCACCAATCGCATGGCCAGGTTTTGACTGACATTTCTGATGTGCCAGAGGGCATAAAAAGCTGAGGCACCTTCCAGAAGTCGCAGTCGGGGCTTGGATGTGGTTGAGGGTGGAGGGCTGTGTGGCTGGCTGCTGCTGGCTATTACTGCGGTATTCAAATTTGGAGGGAGGCTGGAGGCTTTAGATTTTGCTGGCTATTCGAATTTGGAGGGAGGGAGTGGAGGCTTTAGATTTAAGTTAGGCAGGCAGGGAGGGAATTGAATTTAGAAAATAATTTCTTTGATTCCCTGCAGCTTTGTCTGCTGAAGGGAATAGCAATTTATTCTTTATTTCTTCTCTGGCAGTTTGTGAGGATTTTTTTCTGATATTGGATAAAGGGGGAGGTTCGACTGGGAGTGGGAGGTGTGGATTTGTTTTAAATATATATTATATACTACCATTTATTTTCTATTTTCCCAACTTCAATTTGCTTGCACACACACGCGTTTGGGGTGCAAGCCAAGAACAGAACCTCTATCCTAAGTGATATCCTAACTGCCCACTCGCACACACGCCCGCGCCGCCACCCGCCTGCGGCCCGCGCTGCCACCCTGCCGCTGTCGCCACCCGCCCATGGCCCCCCGCCACCGCCGCCCACCCGCACCTCCGCCCCGCCACCCGCCCCACCCGCCGCCTAGGACGCAAAAACACCTAGCGCCGGCCCTGATTGCGGGACGCCCCTATGCTCTGGGAAGTCAAATCGCGCTAAATCGCGGTGGAAACAACAAATGACAAATGACAAACGAAACGACAATTTTTTTAAAAATTTCACGACAAACGGAAACAACCCGAAACAGACCCGTTCCGACAATCGAAAACTCAAAACATCATTTTTTCTGGTCGTGCCCATGTCTAATAGGACTTATTTCTTTTCTCACAGCAAGTCACCACTCCAGAGCTCTGATCTAAAGATCTATATGCTTCCTACATGGTGTACAGGTGAACTCTAAAAGAGATGTCCATGACCTAACACACATCTTCGCAGGTCATTTCCAAGGAGCTTTTACCAGGGTATGACTAGAGAGCCCAGTTACTCCAGCCTGAATCAGCCCAGATCTTGTTCAAGAGGGTCATTTTGAGCCATAGTAGGTCACTCGGGGTGATTCTAGCATCCAGTGCAAGTGCCCAAGTTCAGCATGACGTGCAGACGAATCTTCTTTCTCTTTAAAAGGGAGAGGGGAAAAAATACAAATGAATGAAGCTCCCCTCCTCTTTCCTGCACTGTGCTTTGCCTAAGCTACTTCATGATCCTCGAAAATTGAGAGCTTATTTTGTCGCCTTGCCTGCAGAGAGGAAGGGAGAGGCAGCTTTAAATTTCATGTAAATTATTGCTGGCACTGTGCATCAGTGGTGTTCTGAGAGCCCTGCATGAGCAACAGACATGGGATTTTTATATTTCGCACTGAGGCGGCATAGGTGAGGAGGCAGAACAGGGAGTCTCCTCACTCAGCTCATGAGTGGTCAGCTGTGCAAGAAGGCAGAGAAGGGTCAGCTGGGCTCCTTCCCATATTGGAGCACCAGAGCTGTCTGAAGGACCCCCTGTGTGGTGCAGAGCCCAGCAATTGGGCAGGCCAGTTCTAGCGATGGAGAATGTGAATAGTCCATGTCTTGTCAGCAACCATTAAAATGAAGTGGACAACGGCCCCTCTCTTCCCCCTCTGCTGGCAAGCAGCACAGAAACTTTCCATTTCTCAAGATCATTAAGTAGTTTAAGCAAAAGGACAATGTAAGCGAAGTCACTTTGGTTCAACTTCAGTGATCACACACTGGAACCGAACCAAAATGGAGTAGTCATACCGAGAAAAACAAACCAACTGTACCCATGACTGAGACACACACACACACCCAAAAATTGTGCAGGTAGGCATCAACTGGGCAGTCTGGTTTAAAATGGCATTTATGTTGTCTGGTTGACAGGAAAAGGAGCAAACCAGCTCATACCCAACCTGACCCAAACTGTTGGACAAAGGCCCATCAGATCCCACCCTGAGACAATGCCTGATGACCTGAAGCCTTATGAGAAACTCAAGGGTAAAACTAGATGAAACTGCAGAAGTGCTCCATCAAGCACTTCATCTGTTTGTCATGGGATACCATTTCACACACCTACTTATTTTGCATTTAGCACACTATGTTTTATGATTGCTTTCTAAAGGTAAACACGGGGATGTTCACCCGTTTTCTCCACCCAGGGTATTTGTACATGACCCCTAAACTCCGCTGCAAATGGCTCCCAGCTCCGGCGCTTAAAATTGTTTCCCCACCAGCTCCGGAGTTTACAGAAAATTAAGTGCGACCACGCCCACCTAAGTGCATTCCAGCGCACTTTTCAGGTACCTGCTCTCGGAGGGTGAAAAATCCCAGATCCGGATGTAACCTAGAGTGCCAGGCTCTCCTCGCATCTGTTTGTTGTTGTTGTTGTTGTTGTTTTTGGCTCCCGCCCCTTTAAGAGAAGGAATCAGGACGACGATGGGCTTGGGGCGGCTTGAACCGGCAGACAGAGGTAAGCCTGCATTCTTTTGTCCCTTTTTTTCTCCCTCCCCTCACGCAGACAGGAGCAAGGAAGTGCGGAGGGGTGGGGACGCAGGAAGAGCAACGAACCCCCAAGATCTCTGGTCCAAATTTAAGTGGCCAGCAGATCTTAGGGGTTATGTGAAAAGGCCCCCAGAAGATTGTTCCATTACAACTGGGGTGTCCAAACTTTTTGCAAGGAGGGCCAGATTTGGTGAGGTGAAAATGTGTGAGGGCCGACCATTCAGCCTGAAGGGAAGAGAAAGGGTTTGGTCCGTGAGCATCTGCAGCAGCCACAAATGCTCCGGTTTCAAGGTGCCCAAGAGCGTGGTGGCTGTTGCACAGCCAGGGAATTGGCTCATGCACGCCCAAGATGCCACTGCTCGCATATGCTGCCCTCCATCACAAGGAGGTGGGGAAGACACTGCAGGAACGGAGTCAGGAGTCAGTAGGCAGGGCGAGTGACTGAGGGGATAGAAGGAGGCAGGGAGGACAGGCAAACCATAAAACTGCAAGCTGATGTCTCTAGCCAGCCCAGGGAAGGGCCAGCGGTGGGGATGAATTACAGGCTGAGCAAGCAGGGAGAAAAGGCTGAGGGCCACTCAAAATTTTAAATCGGGCCGCATTTGGCCCCTGGGCCAGACTTTGGACATGCCTGCATTACAACATTGTATGGGGGGGTATGGATGCAAATCTCACTTGTTTTGCTCTCACAGTCAAGTGTAAGGAATTAAAATCTTCTGCTGGCAAGGACCTGCTAAAGCATTGCTTGTGCACTTTTGAATAAACTGTGCAACAATTCCTTTCAGTGTCATTTTCTTCGCTTTGGGAAAACTCAACAAAATACCTCAACACCCCCACCACCACCCAGGGGACAATTTTGCTGCTTCTCATCCTCACTGGTAAGAGCAAAACAAGCAAGGACTTCATACTCCTTCCCTCTTTGTGCTTTAACCAATGGGGCAGGGTTGTGGGATGGCCATTTTGGGGGGCAAAAGCAGAACACAAAGCAAATGATGGATAAGTGAATTTTCTTTCTCAGCAATTTTCTGGGCAGTTTTGGACTCGACCATAAGAGTTAAGATTTTGACAGAGTTGGCAAGCTTGCTGTTTAGGGCTGGTCAAGTCAAAGGGACCCTCTCAGAGGTGACTGCTGCTGAAGAGTTCCATTGCCTGCTCCTTTCCTCTTTGAACTGGTCTACGTTTTTCCAGTTAGGCTTGTCTTTTCTGAGTTAGGCCTGGTTCTAGAAACTGAGCCAGGCAGACTCCATCACTAGTTGATTATTCCAAACCTCATAAATGGGAACTGAAGGCTAGCAGTGACATACCAAGTAGCGATCCTTGTATTAAATTATTTTAAACCTGCCAACCCAATGTCTTGTGAACTTTATGAATAACTGACATTTTGAAAGGCTTAACAATGAAGTGCACATTCCCTCCCACATCTGTCTTTCACTCACACAGAGAGAGAACTGCCATTCAGCTTTTCATTTTAAAAAGAACCATTCTGAGATATAGGCCATAAGGCAGAGAGAACACCTCTATTCTCAGATTAATCTCGCCCTCTTCTGTTCACGCCTCCTGTGCAAGATCAATGCACGAGGTCCCAGTCAAGTCAAAATTGCCTTTTTCCTCTGGAGACCAAAATGGCCTTTCAAGAGACATAATAGATTTTATCTTCAGAAGGCATTTTAGCAGCACAGGTGGCTCTCAGATTTCTACTGTATTACAATATAAATCTGTTGGACATCAGCAGGGAAATGGGTGGCGAGTCAGCACTCTGTTTTCAGAAAGATGCTCAAACAGGCTGCAGAGAAAAAAAAGTTTCTAGCACAGATCTGTCATTTCCAGCCCACTGGCTAAAGATTTAGGGACATACTGGTATTGCATGGTAGTTGGAGCCCTTACATTTTAGATTTACACACAGTTGTGTTTATGTGGGTAATGCTTGCAAACTTTCCAAGATCCTGCAAAAATCTGTTCATGATGTGGTACCTTGTATAAAGGAATTAATTCGTTCCAAATGAAATTATGTTAAGCAAATTTTCCTTTATACAAATTCCCATAGGAATGCATTGAAAATGGAGTGATCCCATTTTTATGTTGTACGGATTCTCCCTATAGGCGATTATGTTAAGCAAATTTCCCCTATCTCCGGAATTTTTTATGTTGTACAGATTTTATGTTATACAAGCTGTTTGTTATACAAGGGGCCACTGTATTAGTATGGCATTTATTTGATCCTTTTTAGTACAATGGTACCTCGTGATTAGACATGGGCACGACTTGGTGAAATCCTCGTCTCCGTTCTCGTTCTTCGTTCTCGTTACGGAACAAGGAACGAGAACGACAATTACTCCGCTCCAGCTCGAACCCGACCCGATAAAGATGAATTGGGTCTGATTTGTCATTGTCGTTCATGGCATCGCGGCAATCGCGTGATGCCAAGCACAACAGAAAAAAAGTTTTAAAAATAAAAAAACCCCGAATTCCCGGCCATAAAAGCAGGCGAAAATATGCCTGCCTCAGTGAGGGCACCTACCGAGGGGTGGTTTCTGGGGGGGTCCCTGGCCTTCCCCCCGCTCTCCTGTCCTGGGCTGCTGGTACCAGGCTGGGGGGGGGGCATCGTCGTCTCCATTTGCCATGCGGTGAGGGGGATCCAAAATGGCGACCGCAATATTTATTTTTAAATCGTGGTCCAAAAACCCACCAAAGCACCACAGAAACATTTGAAAATTAGGTATTTAAAATGCCTGTTTTTTTTTATAGTAGCAGCAGTGGGTTTTTCTTGAAACAAAACGTCTCCATTGATTTTATTTTATTTTATTTTATTTTTATTTTTTTACACCTGCACACGCGCAATGATGGGCTGGCCATGGGATGGGACCATGCAAATTTTTGGAGCCATTCCACCAATCGCATGGCCAGGTTTTGCTGAGACTTCTGGATGTGCCAGAGAGGGAATAAAAAGCCCACCAACCCTAAGCCTAAACCTAAGCCTAAACCTAAGCCTAACCCTAACCCATACGCCAGTACACTGTCTTCTTAGTGGGTCAGAGGCACCCAGAGGTGCTGCCACTAACCCACCCTAACCTTAACTGTTACCCTAAGCCTAGCCCTTACCCTAACCCCAACCCTAAGCCAGATTCATACGCAAGTACACTTCCCTTCTTAGTGGGTCAGAGTGGTGCATCAAAAGGTGCCTCCAACTCCAGACCCACTCCCTCCCTTGTAACCTGTACGCCAGTGCGCCAGTATGCTTTCCTTCTTAGTGAGTCAGAGTCAGCGCCGAGAGAGGTGCCTCTGACACACTAACCCCCAACCCTGGCTAATATGGCTAAGCTATAGCTATTTAACGGCTATAATGTTCTTAGTGAGACAGCGAAGTGCCGATGAGGTTTCCTGTCACACTAACAACCCAACATAATTGGCAGCGGCTACGCGTTACGCTTCCCTTCCCTTCTGGGTCAACCCAGAGAGGTGCCTCCCAGAGCCCACCCCTCCCCCTAAACCTGTACAAATGACAGATGACAAACGAAATGACAAATTTTTGAAAATTTTCGCGAAGAACGGAAACGACCCGAAACAGGCCCTTCCCGACAAACGACAACTCGAAACGTAATTTTTTCTGGTCGTGCCCATCTCTACGTCGTGATACAAAATTCATTTGTTCCACAGGACGCTTCGTATTGTGAAAGTTTGTATCATGGATCTGAATGGCGTGCAATGCACCCTGGGAATTGAAGTCTTCCGAAACATTTTTGTATCTCAGGGCATTCCATAGGAAATTTTCATATCTCGAGTTTTTGCAGAAGACTCCAATTGCCAGGGTGCATTGCACCCTGGACAGACTATCCTTTTGTATCATGAGATTTTTGTGTCACAAGGCGCCCATATCTAGAGGTACCGCTGGACTTATATACTCTCTGTTGCTAGCTTTTAGTGCTGTCTTTTAACGATATAAGCCACTCCAGGCAATTTTGAAGGAGAATGGTAGGGTAAAAATATTTTATATAAATAAATAAATTATACTGATCTATTCTTTGTATTACTAAGAGGAATGAAAGCAAAAGTCCTACTGGCACATGTCACTTCATGCTGCCCCAGAGTTTAGCAATGGACGGCTAAATGTGGCAGGGCTTTCTTAGTGGTGGCACCTAAATGTCTGGAATTCTCTCTCTTGTCAAAGATCATTTGTTTCCCATATTTTCTTTTTTTTTCTAGTGCTAGTTAAAAAATATGCACCTCTACCAGCTTTTCAGGAATAAGTGTTTAATTTGGCATAGACTGCCATTTGTTTCTATTGTATTTTAGCACATTTATAATTTCAAATATTTGCAACATTGTTGTGTGCTGTCAAGTTGGAACTGACTTATAGTGACCCTGATAAGGCTTTCAAGATAAGTGAGATATTTAAGGAGCACTTTTACCCAAACCTTCTGACTCCTACTCTGTCACTATATCCGCTACACCACACTAGGGATCCCATTTGCAGTGTTGTGTGTATGTGTGTGTGTTGTGTAGTTACAGTCATGACCGACTCTTCATGACCCCATGTCCATGGAGTTTTCTTGGCAGGAATACTGGAGGGGTTTGCCAATTCCTACTCCAGGCACCTACAGCACCTGGTATTCCTTGGTGGTCTCCCATCCAAGTACTAACCATGGCCGAGCCTGCTTAGCTTCCAAAATCAGGCGAGATCAGATGTGCTTAGGGCATCTTTAGGTATGTGCAAATTGAGGATTCAAATGTCTAATTTTGTACTTCAAATTTGCGTTTTAAGTAAACTGTTAGCCAAAAGGTGTCCACATGAGAACTTTGCTTTTAAACAGTAAAGATTAAAGTGCGAGCCACTGCTGAAATGAGAAGCAAAAACCTAGAAAACTGGTGCATAACTATAATCTCAATCACAGCTGCTGTTCTGGCCAAACTAAAAACTGGACTGTTTCCCATTCTGTTTGTTTTCCTGCACAATTGTGACATCCAGAGTTTTAATTTATTTCCCTTCCCATTGTCCGCATACAGTTTCCAAAATTAATTTTGGAATTGACCAAAGCACACTTTGTTTATGTTGCTTCACACACACACACACACACATACACACAGAGCTATTTGTTTGCACAATTCCACCTCACTGCACTAAACTACATAAACATGCGATTTTGTGCAATAGAAAGCACACCATTTCCAATATGTGTGCACACTATTTTATCCTGAAGCCTTTCTGATGTGCATTCAAAAACACATTTGAATGTATATGGGTGGTGGCTACCCACACTGCTACTTTAATTGGAATCCGCAGTCTGATACATTTTCCTCCCCATAGCATGAAAACCTCCCACCTTCCTGAATTAAAACACATTTTGAATTGCATCCTGAAATGATAAGAGAGAATCAGCAGCTCTTGGCAGGCAGATGGATTCCATCTCTACTTCCCAGAAAAGTCTTCAAGAAAATCCTCGTATGAGAAAAATACAAATTGGCACAACAGCTTGAACAATTTTACAATACTTAAAGAAGCAGATAAGATTCAGTGTCTCCACCCAAATTAGCAACATACTCTTTATCAGCGTCAGTAATTTATTTGCCTTCAGCGATGATAACAAAGTCATGAGTTACTTGTGACAAATTATTCAAGCCCACATTACAACAACATATCACAGGACATCAGAGAGGCATTGGCCATGGATGAAAACCTTAGCTAATATACACAAGATTAGCCACATGGGAAACCCTATTTAGTTACAATACTTCACCCTTTTGCTTCCACTTCCCTTTTCTTCAGATGTTAAGCAGCATATTTTGAGGTGAGCATCAGAAGAGGAGGGAAAAAGAACATCACATACACTTCTACCATCTGTCAATTGGATATCCCCCCCCCCCCCATGGATCGCAGCCATTCCCAGGACACAGGGAGCATTTCTTATTTTGCTTTGCTTTTGTCTTGATTTGTCTGTCTGAGGAATCACAGCTGCTCTTCTCAAAGGCAAACCCAGCGCTTCAACACAATGCAGCCATGGTTTCTTCATGCAAGCTGAAACTAACCTAGGAAATGTAGCAGAGTTAGAAAGAGCTAGAAATGATGTTCCATTTTCCCTTTTATATGGTTTCCTTCTATGAAGTGATTCCAAACTATGCCTTTCAGACGTTTTAAGAGTTCAGCTCTAAGGATCCTGGATAACTGCCCATCTCATTTGGGGATTTGAAGTCTTAAGCATCTGAAGAACCACGGTTGAGACACAAGGGGATAGAGAACATTGTTGTATATGAAGCACCAAGGGGCTGTAGCACTGTAGGAAAATCCTAATGAGCAATGTCCCAATGCAGCACAAGTCAATGAATCTTCTGTCCTGAAGTCCTTCCCTTGCTTGACAAATATAGCCTAGGATGGACAGATTGATAGGATCCAGAGATTTACCATATTTTTCAGTTTATAAGGCGCCCCCATGTATAAGATGACCTCCACTTTTCCAACCCAAAATTAAAATTTTGCAGTCACTCAGTTCTTTCCTTGGGTTACTTCCATGTATAAGACAACCCTCAATTTTTAGTCTAACAATTTAAGACAAAAATATAGTCTTATACATGGGGGGGAAACTGTATTTTCATCCCCGCAAATTCACCATGGGCAACATCAGGCCCACAAATAATTAGAAACGTAACAAAACAAACAAACACCCAAAATCAACTACTGCTGGAAGTTCCACTTCTCATTTTCTTTGGAAGAGTTGCATACCATTGTATTGCAAAACCACCAATCCAGGCAGCTTCCTGGAGTGAAAAAAACTCCCCCCCCCAATTTTCTGTATAAAGGAAAAGTGAAATGTTCTTTGGGCATTCCTTCTTTTTTATCTTCCCACAATACATGTTCCCAAAGCCACTGGATAGTCATGTAATGCAGAAGGCACTCTAATTCTCAGTTGCACCTGAGGGCATGACAAGAACCAATGGGTGGAAACTCATCAGAGGCAGAGCCAACCTGGGAATAAGGAGAAATGTCCTGGCAGTGAGAGCCACTAAACAGTGCCTCCTGGTGTTGTGGGTGCACTGTTGCTAGACGTTTTCAGGAACAGATTGGACAGCTATCCTTTCAGGATGGTAAGAGGTCTCCAGTCTTGCGCAGGAGGGTTGAACTGGAATACCTCCAAGGTCCCTTCCAACCTTGTTAACAATTCTATGATTTCTCAGGCTCAGAGGAAGGCTCTGGTCCTGTTGTTTCCTGGTTATCAGCTCCAGGCTCAGTAGATTCCCAACCATCAGACTTGATGTCAAGAACTCAGTTCAACTCATTACCAGTAAGAAAGCAGCCTTAGAATCAGCTGCCTTGAATACCTCTTCCAGCTCTGAGCCATGACAGTTGTATTAAGACCGACTCTCTCTATGAGGCTCACAAACTGAGTCGGATCTCTTCCCTCCCCCTCTTCTCTGGATCCCACCCCCTGTGTCATATAGACACCAGTCTTTCAATGTAACATGTTCAGCCCCACATCTTCAATCATATATAATCTTCCAGTACTACTTTAGCTTACCAGATGTAGCCATGCTTAACCACATTTCCATAAAGAATAGGGCCATGTGGTCCCTAAAATTACACAAATGAGACAGTGGGTGGTAGATTTTTACATTTCCATCTGCACAGAAACAATGCTAGAAGTGTATTGGAACAGGGGCATTTTTCAAAATTAAACTTTCAGAAGTCAAATAAGTACTATGAATCAGACGTTTAAAACATTTTACTGCACAAATTATCACATCCCATTCAGTTGAAGAAAATTCTAGTAGTTTATTCCCTGAGCCACTATAAAAATCTTTTTTAAAAGCATTCCATTGAATGTTCTTTACTATTATTTTTTGTTTAAAATGTCCTCAAAGCATTAATCCAGAGGTGGCCAACGACATGCTGCTCGAATCTGGCTGCCATGTTGACTCATTCCCCATCTCTGAGAGCCCCTGATGGTGCTGACCTATTGAGAAATCTTTAATAAGCACCACATGTTTCCCAATTGTTTTGGAGATCTAACAGTCCCGAAGAAAACATCAATGCCTCTGTGCAGCAGTCCTACCAGTGCATGATGTGGGTATTATGTATTCCGTTGTACTGTGCAGTAAACAAGAAGAAAAACAAGAACCCATAAAGGGTGGTAACTTGTATGTGGGGAAGCAGAATTGTTTCATGCTTTCATACAGGAACCTTAGGATTAGATCCCTTCTTTCTGCTAGTTTACAGAGGAGAAAAATGTATTTGAAAATGCAATCTGTAAATGAACTGATGCTCTCCACAGCCTGAGAACATGGTTACACAGCTGGCTTATCACTCTCTGTGCCACAGTGTTAACTAAATTTCGGTCCAGACCTGTAGCCTTGCAGTATTTACTTTCATTTCAGTTTTAATCCTAAAGGTCCAGGATTAGGTTTTGCTATTTGCCCTTTGTAAAAACATCCTACTTCTAGCATTGTACCTTTGAGATGCTTCCTCTTAGACAACAACTAAAGTACAGCCAAGAGTGAAGCCAAAATGTGGAATAGGGGAGGCATGACCACAAGCAACCCCCACGACAATTTTTGTACCCCAGGATCCTTGGAATATTACTTGTTTAAAAATACCAGGTTAAAAATGTTCCAAATCTGTATGGCATTTGGATCTGAATTTCACTTATCATATCCAAATTTGTATGTATGTGCTGTTGTACAGATAAGCCAGAATAGTAGCTGGTCCCGGGTCACTGAATTCAAATATACAACTGTTTTATAAAGGTGTTTCTTCACACAACGCACAGCTATCTAATATTCACTAACATCAAGATGTGGCAAAGGCCACTAACTTAAACAACTTTAGAAGAGGATCAGACAAATTCAATGGGAGTGAGGCTATCAATGGATACTAGTAGTCACGATTATTGTGTTTCCTTCCACATTGGAGGCTGTATGCCTCTTGGTGCTGTTTGGATGTAGCTGTTGCCATCATGTGTACCTCAAGCGTTTCACAGAGGTACAGTAATACCTCGGATAACGAATGCCCCTGATAACGAATTTTTCAGATAACAAATCGCAATTTCCAGGTATAGGGCTGCCTCGGATAACGAATTTTCCCTATGGGCTGCCTCAGATAATGAATCACATTTTCTAGGGATAGGTATGCCTCGGATAACAAATTTTCTCTATGGGCTGCCTCGGATAATGAATTTTCATTTGGGCTGCCTCGGATAACAAATTTTCCCTATGGACTGCCTCGGATAACGAATTTCTAGCATGCATCAGTAAAAAAGAGCTATCCTGAGTGGCACTGCATCTGTACCTTTAAAGTGCACTTTATAAAGAGTTTTGAGCAAAAAACCAGGTGTCTGTGGCATTTTCCCTGGCTCTGGAATGGATTAATTGGTTTCACATTCATTCCTATGGGAATAACAAACTGCCTTGGAGAACGAATTAAATTCTTTTTCCGAGGTACCACTGTATCTGACTAGACATGACCAGTATGGACATACTATTTAAATACAAAAAGAACTGTCAGAAGCAAACAAAACAAAGGTAGCAATATACAGTGCAACAAAAAGGCCCTGTCTTAAGCCCAGCCACTTGCTTCACACCCATTCTATTCCTACTTGGCAATTAAAGAGCACTTTAGTTTAGATTTTGCGTCAAATTAGTCATTTCATCATTTTAAAAAGCACTTCCTCAAGAGGTTTAAAATGTCTGCTTAAACTAGCCTGAGTTTTCCTCAGTTCCTCTGATTGCAAACTAGCTTGCTTTTACATTTGTTTTGTTCACTGTAAGACAAATATAGAGTTCCTTTGGAAGTGTGACTGCTCAGGTATGAAACCCTATCAGGTTTTAACTGTAGAACTTCCATCCTGTCCAGTTTGACCCTTGGTTGAAAAGTTGAAGAGGAAAGGTACTAATGGCAGAACAACGAAGGAGCTGGTGGAAGAGATACTGTTGAAAGTTGGAAGCATATTTGTGCCAGGAGAGAACTCCAACATGGGGTCAGGGCCATTGACAGAGCTCTCCCTTGACCAACACATACTCATAGCAGCTCTGCCATGTGAGCTGTCCAGAGACCAACTAGCTCTTCTCAGATTCTCTTGCACTGCCAGGTTTATTTTAATAACCCTCCTTCTCACTATGCTTTCCTCCGTTACCCATACTATCCACCTTCAAAGGAGGGCAAGCAGCTGACCTCAATAAGGGCAGTAGCATGCAGCCTGGCGGCATATCATATGGCAACACGGGTTCCCAAAACTCCCTCTTTGGAACAATTCATCTCTGGAGCTGTTATCTCTTACTATAAAGTGACACAGCCCTGTTCAGGAGTTTAAGTTGATCTGCAATGATAAGATGGATTGTGCTGTTACTGTTCAGCTGCTGTTGGAATGAAGTCTAACCTTTAAACTAGAATCCAGTGGCAACTACAGAGTTGAGAAAAGTCTAGGCTTGTGAGTTAATTTTTTTAAAAAATCTGCCTAAGTTGTGCCCCCATGTCTCCTGTGCTCTGTACTGAACTCATTAAAATATCCACTCTGTATCAGGATTTGGCCTTTCCTTTCTACGTAAATCCACAGATTGGACACCAAGGTTGGGAAGCTCAAAAATGTTATTAGATTGCAAGTTAGAGGACTCATGACACAGGAGTCGCTATAATTGTTAACTTGGGTACCTGAAGGAAGCACTCACGGATAAAAAGAAAGACATGTTTATATATTATTTATTAAATTTATTTCCCAATATGCTGTTGGGAACCATCAATGGTTTGGCGAGGACTATCAGACAGTCTTTGTTCACTAACCCATCAAGCAAATATCTACTTGCCTTTGTTGATATTTTTTTCTACGCTCAGACAATTAACAATAATTGGGTAACACTGAGTCCGTTCCGACTTACGGTGACCCTTTTCAGGATTTTCTAGGTAGAGAGTACTCAGAAGTGGTTTGCCATTCATTCCCTTCTTCTGAGACCAATCTGGACTGTACAGCTTGCCCAAGGCTTGCCCATAGGCTCACTCTTCTCCAAGGAGGCCCAGTGGGGAATAGAATTCCCGACCTATGGCTGTGTAGACAACAAGGGATAAATGTATCATTGGAGTTACATCAGATGGGGATTTCCTGCTCCCCTCTCTGAGACTAAAGACGGGGCAGACATAACATCAAGAGAGGTTATCTAAGATTCTCCTATGAAGGTAAAGGCAAGCAACACTGGGACTGCCTACAAGTCAAAGAACTATGCCCTTGTCCAGGACATCGGCACAGAAATTACTGTACCCTACTTCCAGAAAATGGGGGTAGGGAGAGAAAGAGAGAACAAGAAAAGCAGGGCAACCCCACAGATTACAACTTTATTGAACTGAAGCCACCATAAAAGTCTCTTCCTTTAATTATGTGGTGTGTATCCTGAACAAGCTAAGCATTCATTTCCACATCTTGCATAAATATTTTAATTTTATTCTAAGAAGAAAGGAATGATAAAGCCAAGTATCGGGAACATTATCACCAACTAATTGTACAACTTTCAATGGAAAGTATTTCCTTTCAGTCAATTTATCTTTCCACAAACATTTTCCTTACCTACAGCGGTCAAGTCTGTAAATAAGCAGCAAAAGAAAAATTAATAAGAACACAGTGTTGTCAGCACCAAGTAGCCACAACACAAAAGTGGTTTATCTTGCTAGAGCTAATGCATGCAAAATACACTATCTACGTTTAATATTAAACACAATATTTTTGAAAACAGAGAGAGAGAGAGAGAGAAATTTAATCACCACCACAATCTGAACTGCAGACAGTGGAAAGAAGAGAATTTATAATCTGGCTGTTTCTTCATAGCATAATTTCCTATTGAAGTGAGTCCACTGCCAGCAGTAAAGGAAGCTATCTAGGTATAATATAAGAAAGTAGCATTGACTGACTGCATCATGCGTCTTTAGGTACCCTATGATTCTTAATTAACATTGCTTCTATGTCTACAAAATAATTGCCCTCAGGTATTTTAAGATGCATCTGCTGCAAGTTTAATGCAGCCAACCTTCTGGGATTAAATAAATTTCACTAACAATACCTATCTATTTGCACACAAGATACTGAATTCAAAGTGGCTTACTCGTCTGTACCTTTAAAATGAGAGTTGCAAAAAACACCTATTTGCCAACAGAAACAGGCAATATTCAACTTCATTTCAAATGATATATCCTAGACATGTGCAATATAACCAGAAAAATTCAAATGAAGGATGTTTTCTTGTGAGCACAGCTGTGTCTTATTAAGCAGTAGCTTTTGCCACAGCGAAATGTATAAAAACTTCTACTGAGGTTTTGACTTTTGGCTACACATGTACACTACAAGGAATTAACATGCCTGAGATTTCTATGAGTCCAAAACACTGATATTTTATCACAAAAATGCCTAACAAAGATCATTAGGTACAGTAAATTGCAAAACAAAAACCCAGTTTACAGAGTATGCTCAGCATATTCGCCTTTTAAAAGTAGGCTCAGCATACTGAATCAGCTTGGTATAATTCTCACCTGCTTGCCTCTCAGTTGTTCTTTTAGAAAAGTACACAAACATGCATAACATGTTTCAAATTGAAGTTGAGCAACTTCAGGGCTTCTGTCCTAGAGGTCTGAGGGAGAGTGGGCCACAGTCACCATTTTCTTGTCCTGATGTCCTGCAACACCTGCTACACTTTTCTTTTGTTTAGATGATCTCTTAAACGAACAGATGACTTTGCACAGCTGGGTGATGGTTTGCTCAGGTGAACAAAAACCATGCCTAGTTCTCCTCATGAAGGAATAACACTAAGAAATAACTGCTACTCTCTTTCAGTGCCTACTGCTGATAAAATTTACATACAGAGATATTAATATAGGGAGATGTATTCTTATCCCCTGAAAGAGACATGTTCCTTTGGCTAAACTAAAAACACTGTTTTTCCACTGTTACTGTGGAATTTTTATTTTGTAAACCTGTGTGAGGACAAAAAACAAAAACAAAAATGTATTCTTGAAGGTTTTCACGGCCAGGATCTGATAGCTGTTGTGAATTTTTCAGGCTGTTTGGCCATATTCTGGAAGTTTTTCTTTATGATGTTTTGCCAGACTCTGTGGCCAGCATCTTCAGAGGGAAAGGAGCTCAGGGAACTAGATGTTCTCTCTGTGCTCTGGAGTATAGAGAAAGTGAGACTGTGGAGTTTTAAAGTTGTGGGAGAGAGGAAACTTTTCCTATGAAGGAGAATAGGTGTTAGTCATTGGGACCATAAAGCGCAGCATCCCAGACCAGGATCAAAGAACATAAAAGACACTGCAGACTAAAACAACCTGAAAAATCAGCAGTAGTTGGAACCCTAAAACAAACTGGACATGAAATCCTCTTCCAGGACAGAGAGGTACTGGACAACAGTACCAATCACTATGTCAAACAACACAGGAAAACTATTGAAATCCATAAACATTAGCACAGTTTCAACAAAAAGAAGAAAGTCTAAAAATCAACAAAGCCTGGCTTCCAGTACTGAAAACTACAGCCTGCAAAAGATCAAAGTTCAATGATTCCCACTCAGCCACAAGCACCAGTGATCAGTTCACACAATAGACCAGCTAACAACACCCATCACTACAGAGAAGGATTGCTGCAACTCCTGATTGCAGTGAAACTTCTTAATCCCTCCATCACAAAACAATGATTAACACCAATTCTCCTGCATAGGATAACTTTCCTCTTTCCTACAACTTTAAATCCCTACAGTCTCACTCACTCTACATCGCAGAGCAAGGAGAGAACTCCTAGTTCCCTGAGCTCCTTGCCCTTTGAAGATGCTGGCCACAGAATCTGGTGAATCGTCAGGAAGAAAAACTTCCAGAACACGTCCAAACAGCCTGAAAAACTCACAGCTATCAAAAACAAAAATCCCAAAACACAGAAACACATTATGGAAAAATAAATGACTATAGAAGTAACTAATTGTACCCATTAATTTTCCTCACATACCTCTATAATACCAATGAGAAATGCTTTTAAATACAGTGGACCCTTGTATAACAGTTTGTATAACATAAAATTTGTACAACATAAAATATTCCGGAGATAGGGGAAATCTGCTTAACATAATTGCCTATGGGTCAAATCCGTACAACATAAAAATGGGATTACTCCATTTTCAATGCATTCCTATGGGGAATTTGTATAAAGGAAAATTTGCTTAACATAATTTCATTTGGAACAAATTAATTCCTTTATACAAGGCACCACTGTACTTTGCAAAACCTACAGTCCTACTTACCTGCTCACACCAGTTCTTAAGACTGCTCTCTGAAAGAAGCCTGGCTTTTTTTTTTAATTTTAGATGTCATTAAACAGAGTGCTCAACTGAGTAATTACCCATCCACCATCTTCAACTGAAAGGATGACCTTTAAGAATGCCAAGTGCCCGATACTTCAAACCATGGCATATGCATCTTGAGCAACACAGTGAACACTGAAAACGTTATTTTCTGGTGGGTTTCTGAACTTGAGAACTAGCAGTTGTGCAAATGGAAAGCAGTAGGAGGCCACACATCCTATTTTAAAAGTTATTTAGGAAATTGTTCGGCACTTTGTCTTCCCTCCCAAAAGGCCTCCCAAAGAACCATACTAGGTGTCATAAAGGAACAGAACAAACAAGTAAACAGAAAAAAATAAGACAAGGAATCCAGGGGTATGTTGTATATTAAGGAAAACATGTTTGAAGCTTTCTTAAAAACAGGGCAAACAAGAAGGTGTTTACCTAGGGCTTAAAACATTGACTTGGTTCTGGAAGAGATTTTCAGAACCAGCATGCCACAAATGTACAAGAACTTTCTTCCCAGTCCCTGTCCTCTCTACCTATGAAGGCAGGAGAAGTGTCATGGTCAGACCATCATCTGCTGTCCTTTTCCCTATCAATCGCTGCCCTGCCCCGCAGGGAACCTCGGCCACTTGTTTGGGCCCGCCCCCGGAGACTCCTGGACCCTGCTCGGTTCCGGGAGGTCTTCGGGGAGCTTCCTGGTGGCTTGGCTGACGATCCGGCCGAAGCCACGGCGGACCAATGGTTTGAAGAAGTCTCCCGGGCTGTCAACCAGATCGCCCCCTAGGTGCCTTCTCTGTTGCAGAGCTCGCTCTTCGCTGTGGTATACGGCGGAGTTGAGAGCGATGAAGCAAGAACGGAGAAGGTTGGAGAGCAGCTGGAGGGCAGACCGGTCAGTGTTTAACAAGGCCTGCAGTTACAATCCAGACCAGGTGCTACGTTCGGGCGATCAGGAAGGCTAAAACATCTTTCTACTCCCTGAGAATTAGTGAGGCCTCGAACCGTCAGGCGGAATTATTCCGTGTGGTTCACCACCTGACTAATCCTGGTCTGGTAAGGCCTCCTCCTACTGAGTTCAGTAGTGAGACTTTTGCAGCCTTCTTTAGATCCAAAATCATTTGATGTCCCATTTAGGACAAAGGTGACACATGCCCTAGTGACGTCCTGGCTAGACTACTGTAACACGCTCTATGTGGGGCTACCGATTAAAAGTCTCAGGAAACTTCAATGGGGCCAAAATGCAGCAGCCAGACTGCTGACTGGGGCGGGATTCAGAGATCACATTACACCCCTATTAAAACAGCCCCCAATCAGCTATCGGGCACAATTCAAGGTGCTGACCTTGACCTACAAAGCACTATATGACCTGGGTCCTAACTACCTCAAAGATTGAATCTCGCAGTATGAACCAACTTGGGTGTTAAGGTCATCAGGAGAGGCCTTTCTCTTCATCCCGCCATCCTCACAGGTACATCTCGTGAGTACCCATGAAAGGGCCTTCTTGGCTGCTGTGCCCAGACTCTGGAACTAGAGGCCAGGACTGCCTCATCTCCGTTGTCTTTCCGGAAACAGGCAAATACCTTTCTCTTCAGTCAAGTTTTCCCTGAATGATGGACTACCTATTATGTGTCTTTTATATGAATCTATATGATCACATAGTCTTTGTGTTTATAACTAATTATAATCTTATGTGATTACATTGACAGTTGACACTATGTTTTCAACATTAGTTTCCATCACTCTTAACTTTACATGGAATTTTACTCTCCTTTTAACTGCTTGCTTTCTCTTGTAGCTTTAATGTAATGTTGTCTATCAATGCTGTAAGATGTCCCTCAACTCCCTGTTCTCAATATTTGAACATGTCTTAATTGTACTGGACTGTATATTATCCCTCATTACTGTAAGCCGTCTTGGGTCCTTTTCCAAGGAGAAAGGTGGGGTTAAAATACTCTAAAATAAATAAATACATAAATATTTACTTTATTGCACTTTACTTTATATACCGCTATATCATATTTATGTAATCAAATTTACACACAGTTACAGTAGTGTGCTTATTTACTAAAATGCTAGAATGTAATCTAGGATTTTTAGGTCTTAAAGGAAGGCATGTGAAGAAATTAGAGGTACATGGGATATGTAGTAGTAGAGCAACAAGGTTTTTTTCAGGAATCTTGCAGCTGCACAAGGTTGGCAGAGACACTCTGGGAAGACACAACAATTTGGAAGCCAGAAGAACTCAGAGAGAAAGGAAGCGGTGTCAAGAAATACAGGGATGTTTTAATATGCAGATTAATGGACATTCATTGGGTGATACAGAAGGATTGAGGCAGTGGGAGGGGGCTAAAGAGAGTGAAGAAGAGAGAGAGAAAGAGAGAAAAGCCATGATTAAGCTAGCAATGCAATTTTATGTAGCTTATTAGATTTTAGCAATGGATTCTATACATCAGTTTGTCAGAATTACTTAGAATAGGATAGATCTTTATTATTTTATTGGAACTGTTCTTGGTATATCTAAGTTATTTTTTAAAAAATAGGTTTTTAAGATTTTTTCCTCACTTTTCTTTATTTTTGTATTTTAATAAACATTATATTTTTAAAGACTGCCTCTCTGTTTGATTAAGCAGAGCCAGAGTGAGCAGCAAAGTAAAATAGTTTTAAAAGAAGTCACAAAAGTGTGAACAGGTTTTCTGATCCCAGGCAGGTGGGGAAAGAACAGAGACTGTTCACAGGGCTGAGAATTTTAGCACCTCAGTTTCCCAGTTCTTTTACACTATTTACCATAGCTTTTCCCAATGTGAGGTCCTTTTGAATGTTTTAGACTACAATTCCCATCTCCTACAGTCAGCATAGCCTACAGCCAGGGACTAGGAAAGCTGTAGTCCAAAACAACTAGAGAGCACCAACCTGGAAAAAGCTGGTCGAAGAAGAAACAAGAGAACTAGAAGAGTAGAAACATTTTATTTATTTATAAATTACATCTGCGATCTCTCTTTTATTCCTTATTGCTAAAGCAACAGAGAATTCCAAAATGGACTCTCCTGCCAGATATTGATGAGGGAACCAGGCCTGCTTGGCACTAGCAAAGTGGCTGCATCACATATGTCACAATAAGTGCTGTAAAGCATTTAGAAGATTCCTAGAATTGATATACAAGGAGGGAAAGCATAGTAGACCCACCCTAACTGAGTTTTGCACTGTGGAAGGAAGATTCTCTTCCATCAGTAAGGATGTCCCTCATCACTGGAAACCCTGGAAGATGAGGACATATGTGTGAAATTTTGTGGAACTCTGTGAAGACATTCTACAAAATTTTATAGTGAAAGTTTCACAGTGGTACATTTTCTAATACCATGTACCATTGCTGAAATTTGCACGAAGAGATGAAACCAAGGTCGACAGAATGACAAGTAAACAGAGATTCAGATACTGCATTTTATTATATATTGAATTATACAAAGCCCCTACATATTCTCAGAATAAAATTTCCTAAGTGAACAGGAAATCTTAAATCAGCTTTATCCAGTCATCTGAACAAAATAAAAGTATGAAATAAATTGATAAGGAAAAGCATCCAAGTGTGGAAGAAAGGAGAATGACAGCTGTGTGGTGAAACATTAACCGGCAATCAAAATATGTTCTCAAGCATTTCATTCAAAGATGGACACGCTATGGAGACAATGTTACTGAACTTCCACGTCTCTGGATTGAAATCAGAAAAGCGGTAAGTCTCACCTCAGTTTTGTAGGGAGGAATCTTAATCAAGTGAACAAGATTGTCACCAAAATGTAACAAAGGGAAAACTGTTTTCAAGAGCATAGGCACCAAAAAACCTGACTCAAAGAGTATTTTTAATGCTTTTAATATCTACTTTATGTTTTATATTTGTAAGACCACTCAGAGTAGTGACTATGGCAGAATAGAAATCAAATCAAATCAAATCAAATAAATAAATAAATAAGATTTTCACTGATGGAGAAGCAACTGAGAATGGCACAACTCTACTAGGAATGTTAGAGAGGATCCAAAGAACCCACTACATTAAATCAAAGCTTGAAAAAATTTTGATGACGCCTCCTGGAATCTCCAAGCTAGCCTGGCTGTCTATGACATGCAAACTGGGGCATCCCCAAGGAGATTTCCCTCAAAAAGGAACTTTGACAAGTTCTGCATTAAATACTTTGGTTGGTGAACTGTGTCTCATAGCTACACAAACACACACACAAACACACACACACACACAAGAACAGGCTCTTTTTTGATTTTGGATCAATAAGAACATAAAAACATAAGAAGAACTATGCTGGATCAGGCCAAAGGCCCATCGAGTCCAGCTTCCTGTATCTCACAGTGGCCCCACCAAATGTGCCCAGGACTGCACGAGACTAGATATCTGTCTCCTGCTACCACTCCCCTGCATCTAGTCCTTGAAGTACCTTGGTTTTAAGCCTGGAGATTACACATCTCCATCATGGTTTGTAACCTGTGATGGACTTTTCCTCCAGGAATCTGTCCAATCCCCTTTTGAAGGCATCCAGAGTAGATGCCATCACTAAATCTTGTGGCAGGGAGTTCCACAGACTAACAACAAGCTGCGTAAAAAAAATTCTTTTGTCTGTTCTTACTCTCCCAACCCTCAGTTTGAGTGGATGTCCCCTAGTTCTGGTATTTTGTGAGAGGGAGAAGAGCGTCCCTCTATCCACTTTACTCATGCCCTGCATTATTTTGTACGTCTCAATCATATCCCCCCTCAGGTGCCTTTTTTCCAGACTAAAGAGCCCCAAATGTTTAGCCTTTCCTCATAAGGGAGGTGCCCCAGCCCAGTAATCATTTTAGTCACTGTCTTCTGCACCTTTTCCAGTTCCACTATGTCTTTCTTGAGATGCAGTGACCAGAATTGTAGACAATACTCCAGGTGCGGCCTTACTATTGTTTTGTACAAGGACATTATAATGTTGACTGTTTTATTTTCAATCCCCTTTTTGATAATCCCTAGCATGGAATTGGCCTTCTTTACCACTGCCACACATTGGGTAGACACCTTCATTGAACTGTCCACCAAAACACCAATGTTGTTTCATGGTTTCTGCTCCTTCCTTCTGCTGCTGAAAGTGGGATATTGGATACATGACACTTTTATTAGGATCATGGCATGGTCTTAGCAATTTCACATTCCCACCCTTCCTCCAACCCATGTCTTGTGTGGTGGTGTGCAAAGCTCCTTCTTCCATTTCTAGCTTCAGCAAAAAACATACTGAATGTCCATCTCTAACTACCAGTATTCTATAAATAGATCTTCATTTACTTACGTCATAAGCAATCCAATGCAGCCTCACTCTGGACTGGAAAGATCAGCCCACAGGGTGCTCTTGTTGCCCAGGGGACACCCAATTGTGCTCAAAGGTTTTAAATCAATGCACATGGCTACCTCTATAAGAAACTCCACTTCCACTTAGTGCCATCAATTATTTATCCAGGTAGGCACAGCCCTCCCATGGATTGACTGGAAAACATCTACTGTGATACTACTAGCCCTGGCTCTAAAACCACACTGCAACAAACTACACTGCACTCTCAGCCTGTGGGTTAGAAACTGTTTCAAGTAATTTGTTTTGGCAACAACATAACTTCCCCCTTGTTTGAACAATGACAGATGAATCAAACCCTAGTTCTGACTACAGTGGTACCTTGTATAAATGAATTAATTCGTTGCAAATGAAATTATGTTAAGCAAATTTTCCTTTATACAAATTCTCATAGGAATGCATTGAAAATGGAGTAATCCCATTTTATGTTGTACGGATTTTCCCCATAGGCAATTATGTTAAGCAAATTTCCCCTATCACCGGATTTTTTATGTTGCACAAATTTTATGTTATACAAGCTGTTTGTTATACAAGGGTCCACTGTACCATGGCTGCTCACAGAAGCCTGGAAAAGTTCACTCAAATTTAGAACCAATCCAATGGTACCCGAAGGCTCAATTACAGAGAGCTTCCTATAAGAAGCAGTTCCTTACATCTTAAAAAGATATCTGATGATAATCGCACAAACTTTCCTGACCTCCTACTGTATAACCTGAAAATTAGTTTATGATGGGCCATCAGGACAATTGTGACTGTTTTGTAATTGGTTGTCAAGATGTCTGTGAAGATTCTCAGTCATCCAGGTGAGTTTATCTAGAAGCTGAGTCATGGCAACTGGACTTCTTTTTCTTGAGAGAAGGAAATGTTTCGCTGTTCATCCAAACAGCTTCATCAGTGAATAAAGCTAGTTGTGAGTCCTCCATCTTATAGTCCGCTTTGACCTCTTGTCACCCTGGTCTGAAATAGGCTCATAAGATGAACAATGGCCTGAACAGGCTTGTTAGGTAGACAACAGTTAATAGCCTTAAGGTGAACAATGACCTCAGGTGCTGAACCCCATAAAGTATGGGTCGTTAGCTATGGCCTTGGTGGTGAAGGCTTTTTGATTTGTCTGGGTATTATTGTTGAAAGCGCAGCCTGATAAGTAGCAGATAGACTCTGCCTGAGGCCCCCACCTCTGTTGAGAGAGGAGTTTTCAATGCTCACATGAATGGCTTCCCTGGCCCCTCCCTCAAACCACCTATCTTCTCTATCTAATATGTGTACATCCTCATCTTTGAATGAATGCCCTTTGTCCTTCAAGAGGAGGTGCACTGCTGATTCTGGTCCTGAGCTGTTACCCCTCCTATCTTGGGCCATCCTTCTGCATAATGTCTGTTTAGTTTCTCCAGTGTATAAGTCTGCACACTCCTCACTGCATTGGACCGCATATGCTATATTGCTCCTTTTTTGTTTTGGTATCGGGTCCTTTGGGTGGACAATTCTCTGCCTTTGTGTGTTTGTGTGTTTGAAAGGAACAGGGATTCGGTGTTTGCCAAAAATCCTTTTAAGCTTCTCAGACACTCCAGCCATATAGGGAATGACCAGGTTCTGATCATGACATTCAACTGCCCCTGGAGTCCATCCTATCACTGTACTCCTGCAGCTGTTGCCCCACCACCCCCACCATCCCTGCTGCCACCAACGGGGAACAAAGCAAGTTCCTGCTACCGGTCATTCTTGCTATTGCTTTGGAAAGGGGAAAAGGCTAAGAAAAGTGAATTTGATTTTCAGACAACAGGATCTCATATTACCCAAGCCAACATGGCTACTGGCCATGTGATATGAGGAATTATTGGACTTCTCATCCAAAAAAAGTCAGTTTTTCAAACTCCCAAGTAAGAAAAGAGGTAGTGTACAGTCATAAGAACCAAGAGCTTTCCAGACAACAACTGCCCTTCCTTTCAACGGGCATCTTTCAGAATGGCCCTGTTTAATCCAGTGTTTGAACATTAGCTCATCTAGCTCAGCACTGTCCACAACGAGCAGCCTGTCAGATGGGGGTATTTTCCAATTTTCCTTAGAGATGCCGCTGTGGCTTGAACTCAGAGGCTTTCTGTGTGCAAAGCATGTGCTGCCTATTTCACTAAGCTATTGCCCTTGCTTGCCTTCAGCCCCTGGGTCAACATATCTACACAAAAAGGTTCATTACCCTGAGCTCAAAGGAGGATTAATATTCTAAGGGCAATCTGCACGTCTGGCCTCCAAGAAACAACAAACAGGAGACTGAAGTGGTGGCCTGCCGAAAACACAGCATGATCGTGTTTCAGCAGACGGCAATCCGAAATGCAACAGCTGAACCACAAAGAGGAATGGAGAGAAGTGGAGGAATGAAGCCAACATGATGGGACCAAACTGAGCAAGCCACACACATTTATTAATGTTTTTATGGTTCCCTTCTACATAAGTTTGTCATGGTTTATATAAAAAGTTAACAACCCACAGCTCAGTATAAAAACATACCTTACTATAAAAGGCCATAATACAAGTCAAATGGTTCATGAAAATCAATTAAATGTCAACCAGCTGGGTAAGCAGAAATGCTTTCCTAAATGTCAATATACTTGAGTTCTGGCAGAAAAAAAAATATTTGCACAAAACACCATACTCCTAAGGCAGCACCTGCCAGGATCCATATTTCATGTCCCACCACAAAGCCTGTTATTATAGGTTGCCACAGTGGAAGGAACTGACGAAGACCTGTTAGGCTGAAGATGGCCTAAGGCAGTGGTTCTCAACCTTCCTAATGCCTCGACCCTTTAATACAGTTCCTCATGTTGTGATGGTCCCTTGCCCTGCTTGGAAGAGGCCACAAGCCCCCTTTGGCAGGCCACTGCCGCAGGTGCCATAGAGAACTTCCCTCTACAGGCACCCTCAGCCAACTGCAGCCTCCGGTGCAATTGACTGACATCCCCTCCAACCTATCAAGCTGTAACTCACTCTTTCACCCCCCTTCACCCCCACTCCACCAGACCCAAGCTGTTTGTGCCTTTTTCTTCACTGGCTCATGGCGACCCCGTAAAATGGTCATTCGACCCCCAAAGGGATCCCGACCCCCAGCCTGGGAATCACTGGTCTAAGGTAACCCATCCAGCCTCCTGGCCATTGATGGATCTCTTATGTTTTGGCCTCAGTGGGATTCCTCACTTAGCAGTCCAACTCACCCAACTTCTCAGGACTCCTACCCAACACTATCTATCATTCTCCTTCTCTTCTCCAATACGCATTTCCTTCAATCTGCTGGTGTCAAACATAAATAAAGCTAGGTATCATTTGTGGCCAATAGCTCAACTGTTTAAAGTTTAATCAAAACAAAATGCCAGGCCTGCCTGACATCAGGCAGGTACTTCATTTTGGTTAACCTCACATAGCAAGCATGTCCAATGAGGAGGAAATAGAGTGAGAGTGAATGGTAACCAGCATGGATGGTGGTATAGTGTCATGGTTATGACAGCAGAATTAGCAGGTCTGGTGAAGTACACTTCTGAGTTGTTGGACCCTTGGCAACCAACCTCTGATACTGGACCATGTAAGACATTACCTGTTGGACACTAGCACCAGCGATGCACAGTCAAGCCAAAGGACAACCATAGATGCTCTGCATGGGTTCTTCATGGTACCTATTCTTCATAAATGACCGGAGGCATCCTCACAAAGTTGTTCTGAAACTTCAGCTAAATGGATACTGCTTCCAAGCAACCCTTGGACCAAAATGCCTTAAATCCATTTGGCCAGGTTAGAAGACGAGACTGGGATGTGCTTCAACCCACTGGCAATATTGTACCAGAGCAAAAGCCAGCTTACAATTTCCTCAGTCCCTATCTCCTGTTGTCATGACAACCAGAAAGGCCTTCCAAGGAGTAATAGACAAAGCCCGAGTGATAAGCAGACTCAGGAATGAATTCGCAGAAGCCAATGCATTGTTTCAGGCCGCTTATATTAAAAATCTAGGTAAACAAAAAACTTCCAAAATGCAATAGTCTTCACCATGCTGTGAGTTTGGCAACATAATGCATCCCAGGATAGCCTCTCTGCCAAGCGCAACAACCTCTGCCAGTTTAATCTGAGGCTCAGGGAGCCAAGCATTCTCTTCTCTCACTCCTCATAGGCCCATGTTCATGACCGCTCTATAGCTCACACCACATATCTCTAAGGGTTTTGAGGGAACTTATTTTAAAATGTTTGTAAATTACTATTTCTTTTGCAGGCTAAAACAAAGCTTCTTGAGCATAGAAATCAAATGAAGCGGGCTGGAAAACCAAGTAATGTACACATGCGTGACAGCCCCCTCTGTGGCAAAGAACCTTACGAGTTGCTGGCTATATTGATGCAACCATTTACTCTCCACAAGACAACCAAAGTGGATTTTTCCAACAACTGGTGGGCTTTACAACTGGGGGAGGGGGGACTGGATGTCTCTTGACCTAAATCTTGATCAAATATTAGCACAATTTCCCCTTAAACATTTTGGGGGTGGGGGTGGGGAATCCTAGGGGATCAGATTCTTTGCTAAACCCAAGTTTCTCTTCTCCCCCGTTTAATCTGTTGTGAACTGCCAGGAGTTCCTTTGGGAAGACGGGCGGTATACAAGTATTATAATAAATAAATAAATAAATAAATAAATAAATAAATAAATAAATAAATTCCTTATTTTGCCAAGGAGTCTGAGCAGAGATAGGAACTGCAGCAACTTTTGAATATTCAAACACATGATTTAGAGATGACTCCACTGATGAGCATTAGGAAAATATGCAGAGACACCTCCTGGTCCAGTTCCTTTTCAGAGAACATCTCTACAGGGGTAGCCCACCAAAGAAAACAAACACTTATGCTTGCAAAGAAAGAATAGAGGACAGTGCGACACCACAATTGTCCTCTGTCACCGTCTTGGTATGGCTGCATCACGCCTACGTTGTATTCTGAGGAAGAGGCACCACTTTTTCCACCATTTTGTTCTTGCAGGGACTCCTGCCTAGGCCTCAGGGTAGAACGGGCAGGTGGTGGTAGTGCAAACTCTGGGTGCCAAAATACTTGATACTCAGAGGGAAAGAAGAGGAAGTAAGCAATACACAAAGTCTCCCAAACTCTTATCTGACTAGCAAAAGATGAAGGAAATGTCACTGTTGCAGCATGCTCAGGATACAAATTCAAGACAAGACTACATACAACAAAGTACAATCAGATATACCAAGATTTGGTGCGTGTCTTCCTCTCCACCACCACCCCGGCAGTAAGGGAGGCGTATTGACAAATTCTTTACGTAGTGGAGATCCTTTCCCCTTGTTTTCCTGGCAAAAGCATGTACACAGAGGCACACATCTCAAGGCTCCATGCCTGGGGGATTGGGGTTTACATACTGTTATACCTTGTTTTCCAACTAGAGCCAAACGACAGCCAGAACATATGCACGGCCACACTTTTTATTGAGAAAATAACAGAGGGGGATAGGTAAGGGAAAAGGTACCCCCTGCACATGCATTCTAGTCAAGTTTGACTCTAGGGGCGGTGCTCATCTCCGTATTCAAGCCAAAGAGCCAGTGTTGTGCAAGTCCATAGCCATGTGGCCAGCATGGCTACAAGGAAAGACTGTTTTACCTTCCTGCTTTTTACCGTGGTACCTATTTATCTACTGACATTTACATGCTTTCGAACTGGTAGGTTGGCAAGAGCTGGAGTGAACAGCGGGAGCTCGCTCCGCTGCGTGGCACTCAGGATTTGAACCACTGAGCTGCTGACCTTGCAGCCAACAGTTTTCAGTGCTCTAGCCCACGGAGTCACTATGCCCCTAACACCCCTTTTGCCTGGACATTGGTCCAAACAAATCAGCAGTTGTCTGCAAGTCTACCTCAGTTTAAAACAAATCATACATGGAACACTATTCAATTGTATGTCACGTGGACCAGCGTATCTTAATATACTTAATAGGAAGTATTTACCTGTTTATCTCAGGTAACCAAAATTTGAACTGCATTGTAATGTTTCTAAAATATTAGCCTGTTCAGCTTGGAGACTGATTCTTCAGCTGAGATTTAACTCTCAAGTTCTGAACTGAGACAAGAGGAAATAAGTTTGCTTCCATCAATTAGAGCAGCCATCTGACCACCTCCGTTCCTTTTGGTGGGACACTTGGGCTGAAGCATTAGCCGCCCAGAGTTCCCGTGGGAAGATGGGCGGGGTATAAATTCAAAAATAAATAAATAAATAAATAAATTAAGACAAAACACAAGGGAGAAATACAGGATTAATAACCTCTCTAAGTAGATGTGTAGCCTTGTCTAGTTTCAAATATTTTTGCTGTGTGGGACAGCATAAACGATGATATGGAAATCACCCATACATTTTTGTGTATGCTTATCTTAATTTAGCCACTGAATGAGCAGAAGGAGTGAGATGAATACATAAAATTTAATAATAAATAGCAAGCTATAACTCAGTGACACCCTGCATGAATGAGGTACTGAGTTTGGTGCAGTTTCTGGAATTGTTAAGATTTGTTTGGACCTAACTTCTTTGCAGAAAGAAAGAACTAGCCACCTTTTAAAATGATGGCATTTCATAATGCTTACCTTCTGAACATACAATTGTTTACTGTGGTACCACTTAAGATGAAATTAATTTGTTTCAAGGGTCCTTTTGTTTTAAGAGAATTTTGTCTTAAGAGGCACAGTTTCCCACAGGAATGCACTGAAACCCAATTAATTCATTCCAGAGGAACGGATTACATTGGTTTTCAATGCATTCCTAAGGGAAAGTTGTCCCAAATCCTCCTCAATCAATGGACAGCTTCTACAGCAGCCCGACAGATAGCTGATTTTGACAGCTCCGAGATGTCAAAGCTGTCTGTCCAGACCTGCCTGGAGCAGCCTTTGGCTTCCTTTTGATTGAGAAGGTTTAGATTCAGGGTTAGGGTTAGGGTTAGCTTTAGGGTTGGGGGAGCTGGTGAGGGATCTGCTCTCCCTCCTCCTAACCCTTACCCTAAACCAGTGTTGGTGAAGCTTTCGGAGACCGAGTGCCCAAACTGCAATTCAAAACCCACTATATTTTGCAAAGTGCCAAAACAGCAATTTAACCTGAATACAGTGAAGGGGCAATGTTGGGTGCCCACAGAAGGGGCTCTGAGTGCCACCTTTGGCATCCATGCCACAGGTTTGCCAATACTGCCCGAAACCCTCTCAATCAACAGGAAGACGAAGGCTGCTACATCTAGCTCCCGACAGACGGCTGATTTTGATAGAAATCAGCTGTCAGGGGCTGCATGGAGCAGCCTTCCACTGCGGTCAATTGAGGGGGTTTACCCCCAACCCAGCAAAAGGGAGAAGCTTTTCCTCTAACTGCTGGGGGGGGGGGCTAAATTCCTCAATCAAGCTGCAGCCGAATGCTGTTCCCAGCAGCCCGAGCTGTCAAAGTCACCTGTGTGTCGGGCTGCCGGGAGCAGCATTTGTCTAATGATTTTTTCGTCTTATGGGACATTCATCTTACGAGGTATTACTGTACTTGGAAATCACATAATAGGCTACAGACTGGAGTTGGAAAAACCAAAACTAACCTAAGAAAACAGGGTTTCCACACTGACACAATCCTGTGCAAGCACTGTACTGAGATCATAATAGATAAGAAAGGCTCCTCATTCCCTTCCCCAGAGATCCTCAGATGTACTGTATTGGTGGGTCGGGGCAGAGAGAAGACTCTCCACCCCCGTCCAGAAGGGTAGAAACAACAACTGGTGTGGGTGCAGGCATATGGACATACACACATGGTTCCCTAAACCAGCATATGCTTAGTGAAGGCACAGCTGTTCACATTTGACCTTGGCTTTGAGAAGGTTTTGCACTGCTGATCCAGAAAGATTGGAAGTCCCTAGTAAAAACTGAGCTCTTAAAACGCAGAATCATAGTAAGAGACACAAAGAATCCATTTGTAACCACAGCAGAGACCAGGCTGTTTTAAACACTAAACATCATGTTCTCACACGATTCTTTTTTGGAAAACTTTATTTTTGCTTGTTTCCATGCCATCTTCATAGAAACAAAAGAAAAGTTGGCCTACTTTATCACTCTGCTAAAAATCTGTCTCATTTAATTTAATGGGAAATATTAAAGCTGCTTGCTTAATAGCTCCAGAAAAACAAAGCCAACAATTTTCCAGTGTAGCAACACAAAGTGTGCTACTTAAATACCTCCCCACAACACTTAAAGCACTCTCTGGGCAGCTTATAATTCAATTATACAGGCTATACATTAAAATAAAAGCCTCCGCCAGTGAGCTGTTTACTTATTTTACCAACCTTGGAAGGTTGGAAGGCTGAGTGAACTTCAAGCTGCCTACCTGGGACTGAACCTAGGTCATGAGCAGAGTTTTGGCTGCAGTACTGCAATTTAACTACTGTGCCACAAGGCCCAGGGATAGCTGGTAGAACTGGCTTGTAGAGCAAAGGACCAGGTCTGGCTTCTACAAGGAATGGTAAGAACAATAATCTGCAAAAACAATGCTCATACAAGTCCCACCTTTGCAACAGCTCCATAGATATTTAATTTATCAGTACAGAGGGACAATAGAACTTCTTACCTTTTTAAAAAAAATAATATTTATGAAACTGTCATGCAGAAAACCCTCTTCTTTCTCAGTCTGATTATATATGAGATAAAATAGAGATATACAAAGGTAGGCCCTTCATTTACCATCTGCCCCAACCTTCATAGCCTATGCTGAGGAATACCCCTTGCCCACCCTGGCATAAAAGCACGTGTGAGTTTTGTATATCCAGCTAGTTCAGACAACAGGCATGTAGGAGAAACATTAGACTGGAACGAATCAGCTCCAGTACCGCTGCTATTTCTTTTAAAAATGCCTGTGCATAGCCTTACACTAGCTTTATTTTAAAGGCAGGAGAATTGTGAAACCAACAGCTTGTTCCCAATATTTCAAGCAGTCTCAGAAGGAGGATGGCTAGTTGATACTGCTCAGAAACACTAATAAAACCTGCCAATCAGCACGGAGATGGAGAAGAGAGATGACATGGCCCATGGCACATGTGAGAATTGTAGTCACTCCAGCACGATAAGTTTAACCGTATCACACAGGTAGTTTCTCCCACTCAACAGATTCTGATGAATAGCGATTGCAAGACCAATCTTTAGCTGCATCGTGATAACATTCTTCCTACAGTTCTCAAGTAACTCACTCTAAAATAAATTTATCATGTTACAATACCCATCTAGAGTGATTAAGGAACAAATTAACCATGCATGCTGAATACTCAGAAGCAGCATTTCAAGACAGATCTAGAAGAGAAAAAACAACCAAACACCACTAGTTGTCACCTTCAGCCCTCAAGTGAAACCGCTCCTTTGTATCACAAATTATTTTCAAATTATCCTTGATAAGAATACTTCATTCTCCCAAACCCTTGGTGGTAGGCCTATACGCACAGAGAACCCCACCCCTGATCTCAAACAACTATTGACACACAACAACCCACACTCCACAAGTACACGGATGAGAACTAAACCCTGCTACAAACCCAGTTGCCAGTGTTGTCTCTGAGTATACTCCGGCGGCTACACAATTACAGGCTCCAGCACCGTCACACACAACATTAGGAGCACATCTCCTTGTTCCTCTGCCACTGTGGTCTGTGCCCTCCACTGCCAGCAATGACCCTCTCTACTCTACATAGGACAAGCAGGACAACCTATGCGCAAAAAAAAATTAATGGACACAAATCAAGGCATCAGGAATGGCAACACAGAGAAACTTGTTTCAGAACATTTCACTCTACCCAGACACTCTTGTCAGGAATGAAAGTCACAATCGTGGAAAAGAAACATTACAGAAAGATACTTCAAAGGGAAACAGATGAGATAAAATATATAAGGATGCTGGGGAAACCATATAAAAGGATTAAATACCAGCCAATAGTTCTTAAGTCATTTCCCAGTGTGAAGTGGTACAGTGATTCTGTCAAGTCTACTAATGTTATCCATAGCCTAGTGTTACTTCATCAAAAAACCATTATCACTTTGTAGAGAACAAGGCTTCAAAGTGGAGGAAACCCACTTAAAACGATTAAATATCAATCAGGTCTAAAGGCATAACCAAACGTGGAAGGCCTCATTGTTGACTCACACAGTTTGCAACTACTATACTAACCAGTCTGTCACTTTGTCCTTCTGTACCCCACCTGATGATTACCATTTAATCTTATGTCTGAGGAAGTGGACTTGATCCACAAAAGCTCACATTAAAAATACAGCATTTAGTCACTAAGTTGCCACAACATCCTTGTGTTTGTTTCATTGTCTTTTGGGTCTGTTATATCTGCCATGGTGATGCACATAGGGAGGCTTTCTTCGGAGGGTAGAGAACCACATGATGCTCCAGTACTGTGAAAAACAATGTGGTGTCAAAAACTCTCTTTCCAAAACATGCTCTCGTCCTGAGGCTATCATGCAATGTGTCTCCTGGCCATGGCACCATATGTTTGATGTAGCCCATCATTGCCCCAGGGCAGGATATGGTTCTTCCACATGGCAAAGTTCTTCCGCATGGCAGAGAAGAAGTGACAAAAAGCTCAGCTGAGGACTCAGCAGCACATTCAGTTCACAACGGGCCTGGGTTTCCACCCGCTAAGAAATGATGTGAGAACTCATAACTCAAGGACACACTGCCCTGCCTGGAGTAAAGTGGAAATCTACTTGAGAAAAAAGCGAGAGAGGCTAGTCTGAATACACACAACCCTCCAAGATAAAAGCAAGCAGCTACATTTTTGTACATCTGTTGGGCAAGACAAGGTGCGTGCCTCACCGTAGGTTTTTCTTCTTTCCCAGCACATTAAAATATATAAGCAAGTTTTGTCTTTTAAAAACAAAGTGTTTTGTCAAGGGTTTGACACATGGAAACAAGAATGTACATCCAAAATTGCCATGAAAGTTTTCAACCACCACCTCTTGTTTGGACAGTAGGACAGACAGCCCTATAAACAGTGCTGATGCCTATTCATTCACACAGTGACTAGAAGATTAGATGCCAATTGAGATAGGAACACAGGAAGGATGACACTGTAATTTTGGCTTGCTGTGATAGTTCACTAGGTGATAAGCAATTCCCTTCCTTGTACTTTCCAATGTATTACAAGGAAGATACTGTGAGTTTGCCCCCCCCTTTTAAACACCTTTGGGACTATGTACAATCTTGCACCTGCTTGGCTGTTTCACAGAGGAAAGGCCTATCTATCTGAGAAATCCAAGCTACATCAAGCACACTCTTAAAGTCAACCTCCCCCAGAAGAAAAGGGGAAAGGGAAAGTATGCATTTCCTTCTGCCCGCCCCGTATATATTTTTTCAGAAGAAACAGATTTAATGTGTGTGTGCCTTTTTTCAAATAAGCATCAAAGACAGATGCATCCATTTATATCCCTTTATTTCAGTGGATATTTTACAAACTTTTTAGCACTTCTTGGCTCGGATATTCAGTACTGAGTTTGAGAGTGCTCTTCATTTTTGTTGCATTGAACTATTTTTTTTTACAAAGAATAACCTTCATTGTGTTTCATTTTGCAATTATATTGCTCTGAGAGCTATAGGAAAACTAGCACAATGAATAAATAAATACAGTACTCTCTCGTGCTCATCGAAACCTTCCCAGGGAAGGACAATTCTAGTCACTTCTATACAAAAGTCCCACTGTGTTTCATGGAACATATTCTCATACAAATGCATACTGTATAAGGATTGCTGTGAAAGTAAGTTACAGTAGTTCCAAAATCTCCTTTTCCAAAGCAAAGCAAAGCCTGCTGCTTATATACTTCCCTATGGCACTTAAAGTACCCTCTAGGCATTTTACAATTTAATTGTGCAGGCTACACATTGCCTCCCCTACCCCCGCCCCCTGATCTGGATACTCAGTTTACCAACCCGACCTCAGAAGGATGGAAAGCGGAGTCAGCTTCAAGCCAGCTACCTGGGACTGAACCTCAGGTCATGAGCGCAATTTTGGCTGCAGTACTACAGCTTAACGACTACGTCATCATTTTCCAGGAGCAAGCCTTCTGTCTGTGACAAGTTTTATTCTTATTTTGCATTTTAGAAAGACTGCCCATTCACCAGATGTTCAAATTTCTAGGATCACAAAAGGGGCCAACATAGCATTTACTGTTCTTGACTTAGGAGTAGAGTAATAACACTACATGGAGTAGAGCAGGCATGTCCAAACTTCAGCCCTCCAGATGTTTTGGACCACAACTCCCACAGTCCTTTGCCAATGGAAATATAGGCTTGGAATTCTGGGAGTTATGCTCCAGGAGGGCTGGAGTTTGGATATGCCTGGAGTAAAGTTATTATTTCTGACCTGAACTTTCTAGAGTTTGTAGAGGTATAAAGAGTTATGCATATCCATGCAAATTGACTGCCATGAATACTACAGCAGCACCATCCACTTCACATGCTGCAGTTGGGGAGGCTCCATAAGATACTATGGAGAGCAAAGTGAAGTCCTGAAACTCCGTAAGACAATGCTCCAAAATGACAATGGGACAATATTTTTTACCAGAACCAACCAATTGTCATACAACATCTCAACTGTGACATTTCTAACCTGCCTTTATCTAAAAGGACATCATTTTTCTTGTTCTTAAGAGCATTTAAAAGGACTCAGTACAAAACCACAGTAGTTTGATACCATGTTAACTGTCCAGAAACGTCTAAGTCCCTCATCAAATTCTAGTGCCCTGGATTCCCTAGGACACAACCATGGCAATTAAAACAAACCACAACCACTTTGAACTGCAGACAGCGACACATCAAGGCAAGTAATCAGACTCAAGTAATCAGGCTGTGTCTACTGATTCTTCAGTACCGTTAACCATAAAACATTGGTGTATCTATTCAATTCCACAGCTCCTGCCAATAAAAGCACCTGCCTAAACTGTGAAGTTTGATTGGGCTAGGGGTAGAACTATGTATAACATCCTGAACTCAACTGAAGGAAGGTGTTTACTACTGCCTTCCTTTGTCCCTCCACATAAAATCTAGCATGTGTGTTTGTATGCATGCCAGTTTGCGTTAGGCATGTGTTCTTTGCTGGACTGCAGTTCCCAGAATACTCCAATAATTACAGAAACTGGTGCCTTAAAACTCATATCTGCAGACCTGTAGGTCCCACCCATTGTCCCTGAAGGGCTTTTGAGTTCCTTAGCTGCACCCTCAACTTCTTCATCTTGCACCCCTGAGGAAGAGTTCTGGAGAAGTCAAAAGCTCACCCACTTTATCAACTTTGTAGCAATCCAACAAAATCATTTCACATACCAGAGTTTAAGTATCTATACAGGTTCATTCCCTGGGACTCACACGAATGAAGTAACAAGACAGAACTCCCTAGATGCATCCCACGCCCAAATCAAACATGAAGTTGGAACAGATACAAATATCTAGGTCAAGCAACTGGGGTGTTCTCTGGCCACTTAGCCGTTCTTCCAGACCATCCACATAACAACTCTTGTGATACTTACAAGAGGAGAACTGAGTTAGCCAATCTCCACCATTCTTAATTTCCACACTGGTTCCGTTTGACTTGGTGGCAGGGTAAACAGCAGATTCTTACCTTCCCCAAGTGGTGCTTGCTCTTTAGATTAGCCCCACAAGGGAAGACGATAGATAATGACTTCCTGGTTAAGAGGACACTTCCTGCCATACAGCCCTCTTCCCACAAGCAGCTGTTGGCTTGCCATTCCAATTATACAAAAAGTGTTCCTATTGCTATCTGTTAAATGTTGAAAGGTATATTAGTCTTGATTGATTGGCACAGTCTGAAATATCACCACACAAATGTATACGGTATGATTAATAGCAATCAGATTTCATCTTCCAGGCTCATGCCAAGACAAAGCACGACAGAACAGACACGGTTACTCAGCCTCACCACAGCTCTTAAGACTATCCTCCCACATTCACACTCCATATGAGTATTTCTGAAACAACATATAATGCAATTTTTTCCAAAGGATGTACAAAAGCTGAGCACCCACCCAACAGAGCAGTTAATTCCTTTCTCTCTCTCTCTCTCTCTCTCTCTCTCTCTCTCTCTCTCTCTCTCTCACACACACACACACACACACACACCTTGTGTGTGTGTGTGTGTTGTGTTGTGTTGTTACAGTCATGACTGATCTTTCATGACCCCATGTCCCTGGAGTTTTCTTGGCAGGAATACAGGAGTGGTTTTTCAGTTTCTACTCCAGGCGCCTACAGCACCTGGTATTCCTTGGTAGTCTCCCATCCAAGTACTAACCAGAGCCGACCCTGTTTAGCTTTCGAAATCAGACGAGATCGGATATAATTAGGGCATCCAGGCAGCTCACAAACCACCTTACTGCCCTTTAAACTGCAGACAGACACTAAGAAATCAAGCAAGTAATCCCCCGTTGGATCACTTTAGTTCCACACTAGGGAAAAAAAAGGCCTGTTTGCCTGCTTAACTGAAGCAGAATCAATAAAACATTACAAATCTCAACAACAGGTTTTGCCTACACCACTAACTCCAAAGGCTGCGGATCTCACAAACGACATGCCCGGAAGCAGTAATTCCATACTCTGGTATGTTGAATGCAAGGCTGAGGAAGCCACTGGACTTTCCATCCATTATTATTACATTCCTTTGCCATTTCATTTCTGTACACTGCCTTGGGCTACTAATTGGCTAGGTAGGTGATTAAGACATTTTAAAAATAAGTAAATGTTTTTGTACTAGCAAGCAGAGATTGGGTTTTTTAAAAACCCATATCTCTCCTGCCACCCTCTCCCCTTTCTAAAAAAAATCCACCTTAGCTACAGGGCTCCCAAACTCATCATTCTTACCTTTGCAGTTATGCCTAGAGTCAGATGAGATACAATAAATCTGAAGAGTTTGATGAAATTTTAGATCATATCTTCAATGTAATAGATTTTCCACATCAGCCAGGATTTTCAGCTGATCTTTCAAGTGAAAATCTTTAAGCCAGGCAGTTTTAAAATGTTATTAAAATGAGAAACGTACCATTACAGGAGGGGAATGTAAAGGAAATAAAATTCATTTCAGTACTGCATATAGATCCAACCATTTTTAAGAACTGCAGTGTAAAGAAACAATAGATGCAAACTCTAAACATGAACAGTGCCTGATAATGTGCTTGTTGAATAAGACAAAGCCCTTCTTCCTAGAAATTCTGATGGTCTATAATCTCTCAGCTGAGATAACAAATGACCGATCAGATGCTAATAAAAAATAACTATTTCCTGCTTGTATTTTATGCATTGTGGTAGTAACCCTCAGAAGTTAGATGGCTAACTGGTGCACAGCATGATTATTCAAAAATAATTCCTACTGTGTTCACTAGGGTGTGCCCTCAGGCAAGTTGATTACCTAGATCTTTTTATTTTCCTCAAATAGGTGCCCAGAAAATTGCAGATTATTTAACAACAGCCCATTTCTAGCTGCCCCTACATTATTAACACCTGCAACACCATCAGAGTTCTTCTGGACATTTTTTTCATCATAACCTTTTTACAAAAATAAAAAGTGTTGGCCAATTATTAGAATTAAGGGCCAACCTCTTAGAAGTCTAGAATTCAAAACTAGAGATGGGCACAAACTGAACTACAAACTGGGAAAAATCATAAACCATGCTAGTTTGTAGTTCAGTTCATGGTTCACCTCAGGGAACCCATTCTGCTTGGTGCCTTGTTTTGCTTCAGCAAAATGGATGCCCTGCTTCCTTCCCATTTTCCTCATCACCTGCCTACCTGGTCCTGCTGCCTCCTCTTCTTCATCCTCTGCCACCGCCATCTTTAGAGACAGTCAGCCCAGCATAAATACATTGTAAACAACCCAGAGGGTTCTTTAAGCACTATTGGGTGGTATCTAAGCAGAACACGTTGCTGCCTCTAAAGATGACAGAAGTGGAAGACACCTTGGAGGCCATGCAGTGTTGATGGATGGATGGTCTTATGGAAGTCATTCATTTTAATGTAGTGTGTAAGCGCATAAGCAGGAAATCTGACACCTTTTGAAACTCAGAGTCAAAGTGCACATTACAGAGGGCAGCCAAAAAAACTGTTGTGTAAAGTATGCAGGCAAATAAAATGGCTCCATAGCCGTTTTTGCATGTGTGCACACCTCCTGGATTGGTATACTCATGTGCTCCTAGATATCACATTGGGAGCCAGCAAGGAATGGACTGAAACTTAAAACTCTACTGACATGCAGCATAGTTTTGGGCAACATGTCATTAGAAGAAGGTATTTCTTAAATGCCAAAAGACACATGACTGTCATAGCAGTATTCTTAAATATATCAATAACCAGATGTCATTTCAGCTTTAATCTATTTACTTATTTATTTATTTATTTTTATTTTTATATCTCCTTGGAAAAGGACTCAAGGTGGGTTACAATAATGAGGGACAATATACAGTCCAGAACATTTTAAAGACATATTCAATTTAAGAGCAGGGAATTAGAAGGGCATCTGAGAACATTAAAAGGTAACATTAAAGCTACAAAGAGCATGCCAAAATAAAAAAATCCATTATGAAGGGTGGGAAGTAAAAATGGAAACACTGGTATTCTTATGAAATCAGTCAATTCAGTCATGTATGTTAATGCATATAAAAGTCACATACAGTAATAGGTAGTCCCTCATTTGTGGAAAGCCTGAAGAGGAAGGTATTTGCCTGCTTCTGGAAAGACAACAGAGATGGGGCAGTCCTGGCCTCCAGCGGGAGAGAGTTCCAAAGTCTGGGAGCAGCAACAGAGAAGGCCCTTTCATGTGTTCTTATGAGACGCACCTGTGAACATGGTGGGATAGAGCGAACGGCCTCTCCTGATGACCTTAGCACCCGAGCCGGTTCATACTGTGAGATTCAATCTTTGAGGTAGCTTGGACCCAGGCTGTTTTCTGCTTTGTAGGTTGAGGTCAGCACCTTAAATTGTGCCTGATAACTGATTGGCAGCCAGTGGAGCTGCTTTAGTAAGGGTGTACTGTGATCTCTATAACCCACCCCCGTCAGCAACCTGGCTGATGCGTTCTGGACCCTTGAAGTTCCTGAGACTATCCATCGGTAGCCCCACATAAAGCACATTACAGTAGTCCAGCCAGGAGGTCACTAGGGCATGTGTCATAGTGGCCAGAGCAGGTGTACTAGTTTTAATTTTGCAAATGCACTCCTGGACACAGGTGTGATCTGAACAGCTAAGCTCAAGGCTAAGTCCAGGAGCACCCCCAAGCTACGCACCTCCTTTTTCGATTGGTGAGTAATCCCACCCAATACAGATTATATCCCTATCCCTTGATCTTCTTTTTGACTGACCAGAAGCAGCTCTGTCTTGTCTGCGTTTAGTTTCAGTTTGTTCATTCTCATCTACTTCATTACCAAAGCTAAGCACTGATCTAAAGTTGAAATAGCTTGCTTGGCCATAGTGTTGAACATGAATCCCCTAACACAACTTTCTGCATTCTCTCCTGCAGGGAGGACTGAAGCCACTGTAAGACAGTGCCCCAATTCCCATTTCAGAGAAATGAGTCAGGAGGATGTTGTGGTTGCTAGTGTCAAAAGCAGCTGAAAGGTCCAGTAAAACCAAAAGGAACACAGATCCCCTATCCATTTCCCAGCCATAGGTCATCTACCAAGGCAACCAGTGCTGTCTCAGTCCCATAACCAGGCCTGAAGCCCGATTGAAATGGATCCAGGTAGGTTATCTCATCCAGAAACCTTTGGAGCTGTGGGGCAACAACCCACTCTAGTACTTTACCCAAGAATGGAATGTTAGATGCCGGTCGGTATAATTGTTCACTATTGTTGGATCTAAAGAGGGCTTTTTTAAACAGTGGTTTTACTATTGCCTCCTTCAAGCATGCCCGAATCCTGCCCTGTTGTAAGGAGGTATTCACTACTCTTCCTAACCAGTCTGCCAGACCCTCTCTGGCAGCTTTTATGAGCCAAGAAGGGCAAGGGTCCAACAGACATGTGGTGGCCTTCATCTCCCCAAGGGACCTGACCACATCATCTGCTGTAGGAGCTGAAACTCATCCATAAATACAGGGCAGGCAAGGGGGACAGTTTTATTTATAGGCTCCAGATCAATAGCAGCATCCTGGTCAGCCCGGATCTGTACAATTTTGGCAGTAAAGTGTTGTGCAAATTTTTCACAGTGAGTTACAGAGTGGTCTGTGTTATCCACCTGGGGGTCAGCATATAGCAGACTCTTAGAAAAACTCTTCTGGGAGATTCCATGCTGAAGCAATGGTGGTACAGAAATATGATTTCTTTGCTGCTTCCACTGCCTTGGAATAAGCTTTCCAATGGCCTTTCCACTATTTCTTTATCTATTTTAATTTTGGTTTTCCACCAACACCTTTCAGCCCTACAGACTACCCTTTTCATATTTGCCAGTTCCCCAGTAAACCAGGCAGCCAGTTTGGCTCTACTATGAGGAAGGAGATATTCAAGGGCAAGCAGGTCAATGGCTTGTATTCAATGGAGTCATCCGTCACAGAGGTGGGAAACTCCCCTCGGGCAGCTACAAAACCATCTGGATCCATAAACCTTCTTGGACGAATTTCCTTTGTCTGACTTCCCCCCTGCCCAGGCTCTGAATTCCAGAGAGCCTAAAGTGCACCATATAATGGTCTGTCCAAGACAATGGTACTACAGAAAGTTCCTTTACCCTGAGGTTCTCAATATCCATACCAGGGCAGAAAACCTCTTCATTCAGAACAGCACATTTACTGCTGTTCCTTTGCACACACACACACACCCCGCAGCTGATTGAGGGATTTCTGATTTAGAAGTCTCATATTTCAACACCATCTCTTACTTCATTTTAGATTGCCTTATCATAGTGCTCTTAAAGCATAAATGTTCAGAAGTGTTTAACTTCCCCTTTCTAGACAGTACTACCAAGAGCTTCCTTGAATGTCATCCATTAAAGGTCTGGCATTGTCACCTTCTGTTTCTGCTGCTGCCCTTCAAGAATTTCTCAACTGAAACTCTCAATTCTCTTCCACTGACGTCACCATTAATTAATTAAGAGCACAGATACATTTTGTCTAGGGAGCTTCCTGACTCACTCCAACTATGGAAAGCCAACCATGCAAAATGGAGAACATACATTATATATACAAAACTCCCTATTATTTCTAGAAGTCTTCGGATTCAGTTTTTTAAAGCCACAATTCAGACAGAGTCAACATGGAGCACAATTCGCACTATTATTCTCTTTTTTAAAAACTGTGTCTATATAGCTTAACTTTGAATTCTTAGTGGAATGGAAACGCACTTCTGTACTATCTGGTTCTCCGCCCTCAGTGCAACCATTGTTCTGAAAGTAGCAGACATTCCAATCAGAAATCCAACATATTCTCATACAAATGGCACATCGTTTTCAACTCATAAATTATACAGCCATGGTCCTGCTTCCACACATGTAAAAAAAGTTGTCACAGATGTCATTCAAATATTATTTTAGCACATACCCTGAGTGGGAAGCCCACAGCTGTAAACCTAGCTTTTGACCTACCAAGCTCTGGTAATAGAAGTAAAACCTTGTATAACAGCTATGGCTATCTCTGTTCTTATTTGCAATGTGATGATAAGAGAGAGAGAGAGAGAGAGAGAGAGAAGGAAGGAAAGAATAAGAATGATGAGTGCCTGCTGTCAAGAGGAAGAAAAGATGCTGGCGATGATGCTGAAAGGAGAATATAAATGTTGCAAAAAATACATTATTTGACTGGAGAATTATTTTCTGCAAGATAGCAATTCCTCCCTATGCTGATCCCCAATGTTTTATTTTATATTTGGATGGCAGACCATGCAAGCAATTTCTTCCAAATCGGCTTTTTGATCAAATGCTGATAAGACACGCTTCTCTTGGGGAGGGACTGCCGTTTGTGCCCAGATCAGGTGCCAGTTTCCATCATCTGTGGTATCTGCGAGAATGATGTGGTCAGCACCATATTCAAGGAGATAAAGCTGCAGACCACACTGCTGACTCTACAAGGAGGAGGTCTATAATAAACAGCTTACCAGAATAGAGCATTGAATTATAGTTTCTGATAAAAACAATCTCTAGCTCAAACTAACACTTAAGAGAGAAAGAAATTAAAAAGCAACAACAACTTTCACTTATATATAAGCAGGACTATCATTCTTCATATCCAAAGCTGGCCAACTTATTTTGGTACATGAAGTAGAAGGTGCCACAAACACTTCTCTCCCTGTTATGAGCAGTACATAAAATATAGCAGTAACTAAATAGCTATTATTTTTAAACTCTTTTATCATATACCAATTTGGCTTCAAAGCAACTATCCCATTGTGCCCAATAGTATGACTGGCCCCATATGCAAGACATTTTGAGTGGGGGTGGGGGTAGTACTTTTAAATTATTTGTCTGCTTGTGAATTAAGGCAGCCTTTAAACACAGAGACATCTTCTAGAATAGCAGTGCATTCGGACTCATTTTTCCCTTTGGCTCCATTTGGTAAATTGGATCCATCAGCAGCTATAATATTATATTACTATTAAAGAATGGTGAGATTACAATTTTAGTCTAAGAGAGCAACCACTGTCTCTTTTAACTGCTCAACCAACACTTTGCATCTTTGTGCTTCCCTTAGCAGGCAGATTCCCAGAGCCACTATGCATCACCACAGCAGCATCCGTATGACAGGTCATATACTTTTTTTGGGTAACTCTTAAGGGAGAAGTGACTTATGTATCAGTTTGCTTCCTGAATGCTGAGAAGCCATAGGTATTCCTGGTTATCTTCCTTGCCTTTCTGCTCAAGGAGTGGTATTTTTGGCAGACGGAGGTTGGTGGGGGAAAGAGAGGACCCCATATGTGTGGAAACAATGGCTGTTCTTGCTTGAGCCGGCAAGCTGGCTTTGGCAATACAGTTCACATCGGAGACCAGGTAATGAAAGATAGATTGTTTATTCTGAAATTCTACTGACATCTGGCACAGTAGATACATCATGAATCTGCTACAATCTGTTTATGAATCTGTTCCAGAACAATGGCAGGTTAATCACGTGGAGCATTTGAGATTCATTTTTGTTTTCATTTCATTAAGAGTCATGTCTCTGTCTCTTACCATTAAAGATAATCTATTGCAAACACGCAGACAATTACTTGGCAAAATAGACACACACACACACACACACACACAGAGAGAGAGAGAGAGAGAGAGAGAGAGAGAGAGAGACCATCCCTCCAAAAAGGTCCAATCCTGCAAGAGAGCAACTAATTCCCTGGTTGCCCCTACAGGACGCTTGTCTATGACAACCAGAACAATTCAACCCCCATAATGTTTGGAACTAAATTGCCTCCAGTGAAGAAACCACCCTGGGCATAACCTGTTGCACATTGAATTGTGTGGCTCGGTAAAAAAACAGGTAACATCTTGGGAGATTTCTTCACTTGAGGCAATTTGCCTACAAATGTTACGGTATTTGTGTTGCATACGCAGGTGAAGCAAACAGGATTTTGGTCCTGTATAAACCTATTGTCCCAGTCCTTGTCAACAAAAATGTCAAATAAACCTTCCATGATTAAAATAAATTATGTAGTGTAAGCGGACACATGCAGGCCATCATCCCATAGACAACTGTGCTGACGCCTCTGCCTGAGTTACCCTTGGAAGAGGAGAAAGATGCAGCCTCAAGAAGCACTTGCCCTCCATGTCCAAAAGCTGAGGCAACTTCCAGAAACAGGACAGAGGGTTTAGAAAGGCCTAGAAGGGAGGAAAGGGGGGAAACAAGGAGGAAGAGAGATTAAGAGGAGGTGGTGGTGAAGGCAAGAGATCTGATGGCAGACGACTTGTAGAGGCAGAAGAGGAAGAGATTGGGGTGGAGGCTCCTGAGTGCCCCAAAAAAGAACCATGCAAGGAGGGTCTCCAGGCTTTGTGTTTTAGTTGGCCAAGGAACACCACAGTGAAATGGCATCACAATCAACTTTTTAAATGCAAGTTTTCATTTTCTTTTACAAACCAATTACCAATACAGTCACATAATCAGCAATATATTTTTCAGTAGAAATTATACAATCCATTCCTATAGTCACTTACTGTGTTCCTCCTTTCAAGCTTAAAAGACAAACAGACCAATATTCCAGCTGACTTCTCAAAATATCCTATTTCATTCCAAACCAAAAACTAACAAAAGGGTGGCAAACTTTAATGAAACAATCTTCTTTTATTTCTCCTCTAAGCAGTCTAAAATGAGTATAGTAGTCAGGTTTTCCATTAGTGCTACTGCCTTTATTCTATCTAAATATTTTTGGAAGAAAAGTCTTTCAGCATTCTTCTTTGTTCAAGTGATTTCAGTTCTCGCAGCCCCTACCACCATATCTTTATCATCTAACTTCTCATTCTTTCTAATAAACAATGAGAACAATAGTAAAGTTTCATTAGGGACTACCTCTTACTACAGTAACTCACCCAACCATTTTATTATGTCATGCCAGAATGATTTTACCTTCAGGCAGGAGATCCACATATGTTCTTTTGGAACCACAGTTTCTACAACACATGCCTGGTATCTCATTAATTTTATGAAGTTTTTAAGGACATAGATATCATCTCTAAACTGTTTGGGGGACAAACCATTCCCCTAGAGTTGGCCAATGTCAATTTATAACGCTGCATAGTACACATTTTTGCCCAAGATTTAGGTTTGTTCCCCAAACAGTCTTAACACATATAATTACCATACCACTCATTAAAAGTGTTTTTAGAAGTTACTGAGATTAATCTTCATTTTTATTAAAATCATCTTCTATACATTCTTTTTTAATACTGTGTGCACTCTAGTAGAACCTGAAGTATTATTCAACAGGGTCACAAAAGTTTTATTTGGATTAATTAGACAATCAATTTTTATTTCAGTATTTTTGTTTTAACTGTCCAATTGAAATTGGTTTGCCTCTTATAAATTAATCTCTAATCCTATAAATTCTTGTTTCTTTCCTGTATTTAAGCTGTGCATCCTTATCTTGAAATGTAAAATTATGATGTTTCCAAAATGCCCTAGTGGAGGTATACTGTAGAAGGTGCCAAGTAGAAGTAGCCATATTATGTATACTATTTAAGATTCATTTTTGTTACCTGTTTTGTACTGAGCCACACAATTCAATATATATACAGATTCATGCTTCCTTGCATCCTATTTCACCCCCCCCACACACACACACACATACACACACACCCTTGCCACTCCCCCTGCTGTGCTGCCGCTGATGCCACTGCTAGTTGTAAACGTTTGGGAACCACTGCACCTGCACATAACAATGATTTAATGTACCCTTATTATGGAATTTTAAAATAATATTCCCAGTGGATTGCGCATAGCTTGGGGCCTCTGATACCAGTGGAGAAGTGAATCTGCTCTGGGCTTCAGCCCAAACTTTACAGGAGCTCTGCTGCTACGTTAAGCACCTTGGGTAGCTTTTCTAAAACTCAGACTAAAGCCCAAATCAGCTTCACGCATCTGGATTAGAGATGGGCACGACTCAGGAAAAAAACTTCGTTTTCTTTTTCTTTTTCGGCTAGGGTCCGAGTCGTTTCGTTTCCGTTTTCGCGAAAAATCGGAAAAAATTAGTCGTTTCGTTTTTCGTTTTTTTCGTTATCGTTATACTGGTTTTTTTGGGGGGGTAGCGGGCTCCTGGAGGCACCTCTGTGGGGTGAGTGCCTCCGCCGGCCCGCTATAAAGGAAGGGACAGCAGCAGCAGGCTCCAAGAGACCCCTCAACATGGGGGTCTCCCATCCTCACCTGCTGCTGCTGCAAAATGGCATGCACAACCATATGGTTATGCATACCATTTGCAGGCAGTGAGACCAGTGAGAGTCATAGGGTCATACCTGCCCTACACAAGGCTCTTGTCTCGCACCTGCCATGTCCCACAAAGAAGGGAATCGTACTTGCGTGTAGTGCAATGCAAGTCGATCTGGCTATGGGCTAAGGTGGATTAGGGTTAGGGCTAGGGTTAGGCTAATGACGGGTAAGGTTATGGTGGGCTATTGGGTTGCACCTCTGGGTGCCTCTCTGACCCACTAAGAAGACAGTCTGTGACGTATGGCTAAGGAGTCAAGGATTAGGGTTAGCGGGTTAGGGGGCTAGGGCAAGTTTTAGGGGGCTTTTTGGCACATCCCAGAAGTCTCAGTGGCCAAGTGGCCATGCGATTGGTGAGATGGCTCCAAAAATTTGCATGGTCGTCCCCTCCCACATGGCTGGCCAGGCCACTGGGCCAGCCCATCATTGCACACTGCGCAGGTGTAAAAAAAATAAAATAAAATAAAATAAATGGAGGACAGAGGAGGAGAGGAGAGACATTTTGTTGCAAGAAAAAACCCACTGCTACTGTGAAAAATCTGGCAATTCATACATTTCCGCGTGTTTCTGTTGTGCTTGTGTGTTTTTGGAGCACGATTTCAAAAACAATATTGCATTCGCCGCCCCATTTTCGATCCCCCGCCCGCACCGCATGGCATGGCGACGAGGCGACTCGAGTCCGGCTGCCCAGGACGGGGGGAGGCGGGACCCCCCCTCCAGACCAGAAACCCCCCCTCCGGTAGGTGCCCTAGTGAGTGCCCTTAGTCAAACAGGCATTTTCCGCCTGCTTTTTGGCCCAGGAATGGGTGGGGGCCGGGGAGAGTTTAAAAGTTTTTTCCTGTGCCGTCCGTTCCGCTTGCGTTTGCGGCGGCCGTCGGCGTCTCGGCAGAGTGGGCTTTTTGCGAGCCTGCGGCGAGTCCCACCACTAGACCAGAGCAGCCCAGGATGGAGGGGGGGGGGAAGCCGGGACACCCCCCCTCCAGACCAGAAACCCCCCCTCCGGTAGGTGCCCTAGTGAGTGCCCTTAGTCAAACAGGCATTTTCCACCTGCTTTTTGGCCCGGGAATGGTTGGGGGGGAGACCCGGGGGAGAGTTTTAAAAAGTTTTTTCCTGTGCCGCCCGTGCCGCTTGCTTGCGCTTTGGCGGCCGGCGGCGAGACTGGGCTTTTTGTGGCGGGCGAGTCCCACCACCACACCAGAGCATCCCAGCAGGACGGAGGAGGGGGGGAGGCCGGGCGGGGACCTCCAGAAACCACCCCTCTGGTAGGTGCCCTGAGGCACGGCAGGCATATTTCCGCCTGCTTTTTGGCCGGGAACCGGGTTTTTTAACTTTTAAAAACTTTTTTTCTGTGCCGCTTGGCATCGCGCGCAATCGCGCGATGCAAGTAACGAGCACGAAAAATCAGACCAAATTGTTCGTTCGTCGGTTCGAGCTCGAAGTCTGGCGGAGTAATTCCCGTTTCCGTTTCCGTAGAGTAACGGAAACGAGTAACGGAAACGGAAACGGGAATACCGCTAAGTCGTGCCCATCTCTAATCTGGATGTTGTGAGAGCCCCCGGTTCCCACACAGCCTCATAGAAATAAAGTCACCAACATCCTCATGGCTGCATTTGGAGCAAAGTGAAACTTCTGAAGTCTCTTCAAAAGGCAGCTCCATTTAGATTGTACTATTGTATCTTCATTTTACTAAGTTGTGTATTATTGCTACCAAGTCTGAATTCCCACATTGCCTGAAGCAAGGATATCTTACATGTGACAAAAGCCTGTGCACACCATTAATTTCCAGTCATTGCACCTCATCAGCCTCTTGAGGGGAGAAAAAACACATTTCAGACATAAAATGCCTGCTCTCCCTGCAGACATTCCCAGGTTTATCCCTCCTATTTCCAAGAAGGGCTGAGAAAATACTTCAACTGAAACCTGAAAGAATGACTACCAGGCAGCTTTCCATGTTCCCTCAAACCTTCTTCACTGACACCCACCCCCTCACACACACAAACATATTCTCCACTAATCGTTTTCATTTCAGCACTACAAATTGTGGTACTGAGAGAAGGACTTGCTCCACAAGGTAAGCCACAGTGGGGGACATGGGCAGGGCAGCTAACTGTGTGGTTCCTGCTGCCACAGGAAAATTTTTTGAGAGACTTCCCGGTGGCGGTCGTGAGGTACATACTGTTCAAGCTGGTCAAAGAAACTAAAAGCTTTTTAGCCGTTGCATGAAAAGGCCCCTCTCTGAAAAGTGGACTGAGCATTCATTCAACAGAGTTGAGATTCATTCAATCAAAACAAGCTACTGTCATATATCAAACTAGCTTTTGAACAAAATACATTAGGGTACAACATGGTTCCATTTGAGTGTTTATTCAAAACAAAGACTATTTTCCTCTTCATGTTACTGAAAGCAAATTTACTTGATAGTTCCTTTAGTACAAAGAATACAGTATTTTCTTTTCTCTAGCTTGCAGTGATAAATTAACTTTCATTTTGGAACTACTTTCCTTCAATAAAAAACAGAGGTGGTTGGATTAGGTATCTGACTCTGGAGATAGACAATGGCAGTTCGATTCCCATATGTGGGCCTCCTAGAGGGGGAAGAGCCACCATATGTGTCCTTGGGCAAGCCGCACAGTCCCAGGGCACCCTCCAGAAGAAAGGAAAGGCAAACCACTTCTGAGCACTCTCTACTTAGAAAACCCTTTAAAGTATCACCATAAGTCAGGATGGACTTGATGGTACCTGGATAGCCCAGTGGTTTAGGTATCTCATTGTGGAACCAAAGGTTGGGAATTTAGTTCCCTACTGTGCACCTGAGGTGAGCCAGTCTGTGTGGTCCTGGGCAAGCTGCATAATCCCAGAATGATGAACCATTTTTGAGTATTTTCTAGCCAGAAAACCTTGAAAAGGGTCACCATAAGTCAGAGTTGATTAGATGGCACACCACCATAATTCCTTCAATAAGTCAAAACAGATGGAGATGTCCTTGTAATACTGATAAAAGAAAGAAAGTGGGATATTAGCGATGTCCACCCTTTGGCCTCACAGCTGTTATCTGAGGAATGATGGGCACACCATTTGCCACTGAATTTACCTGGGGGAAGATGTGGTAGTCAAGAAGATATGGGAGTCTGCTTTCTCACTGAGCAGAAAGTAGACCCTTGCACACATCTCCAGTAACATGAACAAAGGGTATCCTTCCTTTTCAAGATTCTAGAAAATGGCAGGAGTATATGTGATGGAGGTACAATTTAGACGTCTATTTAGAGCTGGGATACTCGGAAATGGTTCATCATTCTGGGACTGTGCAGCTTGGCCAAAACATGTGAATCCAAGAATACTTATAAATCCTTCATTCCCCTGGAAGAAGGGGAGGACACAAATACCGTAATTATAAACATTCCGCAGGAAGGGACAAAATAGGCTGCAAGACAATTAATAAAACAAAATAGATAAGGCAGAAAATCTGTCTTCCCAAATCCGCTCTCCATATAATATGATATAAACAGAAAAGACGTCTTTCATGCATGTGGACAGGAGTCTTAAGAAAGGTACAACCTCTTAATGCTTTTGCTGGATTAGGCAATAAAATCAAAAGCTAGTAAAGTTTAGAGTAGTTCTATTGATTTAGTGTTTCTGGTTTACACTTCTATGGAATGGTTTACATTTTATTGACTTAAGCGGATTCCTTGTTTGTTTTTACGTGGTTTTACAGCAGGAAGAGCAACAATTCCTTGAACTCTGAATTTCTCCATTAAAGAGCCTTTCCTTGTGAGGGTGTTCCCAGCAGTCCCAATAACTGTAACCATAGCAAGAGGGACACGGAAGGAGGTAGCCCCCTCCCATGACCTCCAGGTCCTCCAGAAGGGTAGCCATGATGGTGTCCTACAGGAAAATACTCCACTCTTGTAGCACTTTATACATGAGGGCAATGCAAGGTACAGCCCGTGTACAAATGCACCCTTACAGTTTTGCAGTCGTAAACCACTGATTGAGCAGAAAATACTGGCTTTCAAGAGTTCTGTGTGTGCGTGTCCAAGCATACACACACACACACACACACACACATATGCACGGTTTACTGAACAAGCCAGGTACCAAACTGGCAAAGCCCAATTAGAAAAACATCCCCTGGGTGTCTTAATGGCTTCCTCTACCAATGTTCTGATATGCAACAGCATCACAGAGTGAAGATAGTTAACAGATCCCAAAATTAGCTCTTAGATCCACCAAAGCTGCATGTGTTGATGGCAGTTTCTGTTGAGACAGATAATCATAAGGGACACAAGAAGTGCTAATCTCACCTGGACAGCACAGACTACATACCTGGCATGGGACACTACAAACAGTCAAGGATATTAACATGGAGAAGGCACTGACAGTTATAATTGCTTTGTTGTTAGCAGTCTCCAGTTAAAAAACATTGTGATAAGATAGCCATTCTAGCATTGGTGAGCTTATAAAGATACCTAATTTGATTTTTAAAAAGCCCTTGTACCTATTCAAGCCATGAGATACAACTGAATTTTTGATTACTTTTAGTTTAGCCGTTTCACATTGAAATCCATCTTCTGACTTCCTTTGCTCAAGAAAGGCAGCAATGTGACTACAGTATTACCTATTTTTCAATGTCAGATTTGTGTCCATTTATTCATCTGTGCAGATTGCCCTCTTTGCCTTATGCAGAATGCAGCAGGGCACTCCTGAGAAAAGACAATATAGTATATCACATTCAAGGATCGCTTGATAGTGTTATGGATAGAGATGTGAAGGCCCAGAAAAAACCCTGGGATTTTTTTTCCCAAAGTCTTTTTGGGGTTTTTTCTCCTGAAAAAAATGGAACAATTGAAACAATCAATCAATCAAACTTTATTACGGTCAGTGACCAGCAATAGGATACAGTATATAAATAGTAGTAAAATAGATAAGATATAAAATATAGAATATAAAATATATTATATATAAAATATATAATATAATATAGAAACTGCCCACAAATCCATCCTGACCATCACGAGGCTATACCTTATTAGTATCTGAGGAATTAGTGATGTCAACAAGCCGTAGAGGAAGATCAAGATAGAGATATACAAAAGACATCACAGTACATACTGTATATACATACTGTTCCATACATATAAGACATCCCACATTTGTTCGTTAGTCAAGAGTTGTTGTTACTTAGGAGCTATGTATCGTAAGCAGTACTTTTAGTTAAGTGATGACGCTGGTCATTGTCCTGCGGATTTTGATCGTTGCGGCGCAGAACCTGGCCACACTATATGTTACAAAAAAATTCATATCTGATAGAAGTAATTGAGTATAATAATGACCAGAGCGTCCTGGATATTTATAGATTATTGGAGATATAAGCTTAGCCCGGGTGTCTTTATAGAAGGAACAGTGAAGAAGTACATGTTCTGTTGACTCAATATCGCAAGAGTCACAGGGACACAGCCTCTCCGAATAGGGAGATCTCCGATATCGTCCCTCAAGAACAGCAGAAGGGAGGGCATGACATCGGGCCAAGGTAATCTCAAGCGTGGCTAAGTATCTCATTGGGAAAGATAGATACCTACAGGAGTCATTAACAATAAAGGCAGGGGAGCAAGCTAGATCCAGTTGTCGTTCTGAGTCGGTAACCCACTGCTTAATGACTGTTTTGGCCTGATCATACTTCATGGTAAAAAGGATGTCTTGGGACAGACCTAAGGATAGGATTTTAGATATTATAGCCCCTTCCCATTTGGATTTAAAGTCATCTTTTCTAATAAGGGGGGCTAAACCTTTAGGGAAGAAATGCAGTCTAATCCAATAGGTAAGAATAGCCACCCAAGCTCTAGCCTCCACTTTCATGAGGCCTAACTCTAATCGGAGAGTAACATTTGGGACACATTTGGGAACTTGTAAGGCCGATCTTACAAATTTAGATTGTACCTGTTCCAGTGGAGCATAATTGGAAAGGGGACCTAATTGGGCACCATATAGAAGTTGGGAAATTGACTTGGCTTGGAATAATTTAAGTGCTGCAGGAATATACTGGCCGCCAGTTGTCTTGAGATATTTAAGAATGGCTAGAGAACTTCTTTGAACAATGTTGGCAACATAATCTCCATGGGCTTTTCTGCTACCATTAGCCTGAAGAACTACTCCCAAATATTTGAAGGAAGAAACCTGCTCAATTTTGTGCCCATTGATACTCCAAGAATGAATCTTGGGTCTTTTAGCAAAGGCCACAATTTTAGTTTTCTGATAATTGAGCTTTAATTGCTCTTCCTTACAGAATTGTGATAGTGCATTCAGAGCTCTTCTGAGGCCTACAGGTGTTCTAGAGAGGATTGCCGCATCATCAGCATAAAGCAAGACAGAGATATGCCTTCCAGCCAGTTTTGGAGGGTGGAAGGTCCCATGGTCAAGATAGGACACTATGGAGTTAATATAGAAGTTGAAGAGAAGAGGGGCCAGAATACATCCCTGTTTAACACCTTTATCAGTGGTAACAGGATTGGTGAGTTGACCCTGGGGATTACATCTGATCTTAAGTTTGGTTCCTTCGTGGAGCATGCGTATTAAATGAAATAGACGTCTGTCTATTGTTGAAGCCTCCAGTTTCTCCCATAACCTAGTTCGTGATATTGAATCAAATGCTGCCTTAAAATCTATAAAGGCAGCATAAAGGGAGGAAATATTGTAGGGAGAGTATTTTTCAATAAGATGTTGGAGCACCAAACATTGATCTATAGTCGATCTGCCTTCTCTGAAGCCAGCTTGCTCTTCCGCAAGTATGTTTTCTTGTTCCATCCAGTCTTGCAATTTCCATTGTAGGTGTCTAGCATAAAGTTTGCTGATTGTATTAAGAAGACTGATTGGTCTATAGTTGGCGGGATCGTCCTTTTTGCCTTTCTTATATATAGGTATAATAATAGCCAGCCCCCAGTCTTCAGGGATTCGTCCGTATCTATCGATACAGGTAAAAAGTGAAGCTAGTAAGGGAGACCAAAAGTCCAAGTTGTTTTTGATGACCTCTGCTGGAATTAGGTCTTCTCCTGGAGCTTTCCCTTCTTTCAGTAGGGTAATCAAGCTCTTAATTTCTGACTGAGGCACAGGGGGCCACTGTGGGAGTTTACTCAGGTCTTGGATGTAAGATCCCTTTCCAGCAGCAGATGGATCTGAGTATAGCTCTTGGAAGTATGCTTCCCAGGTCTCTGAGGAAATGTGACAATCAGGTACAGGCCTATCAAAGCTGCGGATGCAAGATGTGAGATGCCAAAAGGTAGCAGAGTCATTGGTTTTAGCTGCTTGTATTAGCTGTGCCCAATTATTTTGGGTAGCAATCTTTTTCTTATGTGTTAATAGTTGTTTATATTTTTTCTTTTGCAAAAGAAGATCCTGTGCAGCTGATGGAGCTCTACTAGATAGGTAGAGTTGATAAGTAGCAGTTAGAGCCTTTTTAGCATCTACACACTCCTTGTCAAACCAAGGTTGAGAGTAGAAATTATGTCGCTTCCAAGATGTGGTTCTGTTGGCTTTAAATTCTTTATTTAGTTCTTGAATCAAGATGTTATAATTCTCCAAAGATTCCTCTGGTGTCTTTGCTGATAACAAGTTAAGGCACAGTCCCAATAGATGATCAGATGCCAACGTTTCAGAGATTCTTTGGTTCCAGACAGGGGACCATTTGATACGCTGATAAGTTCTTCCTGAAGGAATTATGTTAGGTTGATAGTGAGTGACAGTGCGCACTTCCTGAGTAAAAGCATCTAGGAGAAGCAAAATGGGGAGATGATCACTGTCGAATTTAGGAAGTACTTGTAAGTTTTTAACGTAGGGGAGAAGATCCATGGAAACAGAAACATAATCAATAGTGCTCATTTTGGATCCAGATATGTAGGTAAATTCAGCTGGGTAGTCACCTGTAGAAGTACCATTTAGGATGAAGAGATTGGATCTATATGTTAGCTGGGCCAAAGAAAGGCCTGCAAAGTTGAATTTCTGATCCTTAGAAAGACAGGGGAGAAGGGAGCCAGTATATTCATGATCGGGGGGAATGCATTTGTAGGCTGTATATAGAGTGTGATCATCAGGACCCAGCCTCGCATTGAAGTCTCCTCCCAGAACTACTGATGCATTAGGGTTTTGAGTTATAAGATCCCCAACATATGATTCTAGCTCAGCCCAGAGAGTTCTAAGCTGGGCAATCTTCCTAACGGGTGGCATATAAACATTAATTAGAATCAAGAATCAAGGAGTGCTGCTTGAATTGAACTAGTACTGCCATGGCACATGAATTCAGTGAGGGGAGAGGCCTTGAAATGGCATGTAGCGTTGTGGAAACAAAGATCCCCAAACCACCTTTCGCTCTTCCATATTTGGCGCCAGGCACTGCCCCCAAAGAAAAGGCAGTAAATCCATTCAGAATTAGTTCATCAGCAGTCCATGTTTCTTGGATCAGTACAATGTCATGGTGAAGCAAATAGTCTCCGATGGAAGGATCCCTAATTAGAGAGAGCCACCCAGCCACGTTCCAAGTTAAAAGGGAGACTATATGGTGGTCCTCCGACTGTCATGAAGTGTGAGCTAGTAAATGAGAGGATGATCTTGGAGGGGATTTTGTGATATCCTGATGATTAAGTGACTGTATTGGTATTTCCTCCATCAAAGAGGAGGATGCGGAGTACTCTGGTCCTAGCTCATTTTCCTCAGTTGTTGGTTTGTCCAACAGAGGCCTGAAATTGAAAGTGGCACGTTGGTCCTGTGTCTCAGAAGTAGAGGCTGAGTGAATCAATGCCGCATGAGAGACAAAATGAGGATCATTGACAAGTAAGGATTCAGTAGGGTTATCCAGTTTGGTAGAAGACTGAATGTCCCAGCACGGATTTATTGAAGTTTGAGTTGGATTAACAGCCTTTAAGGATGGCAAATATTTAAGCTGCTCAGGACTGGGAGATGGGAATGGCTGGACTCAGAGGGAATGGCTGGCCTTTTAGTACTTGGAGTTGTGTTCTCATACAAGGCATTGACAGAGCAAAGAGGAAAAGTAGAGACAGGGTCAGGACCCATGTGAATCTCATCTAGGATTGACTGTTTCCTGGGATGTTCCCTTCTATGCTCTTCTATGCTCTTGAAAGGGGGCTATACACTCCATGGGATATTTGGATTGAGAGGACCCATTTAGTTTCAATAATTCTTGTCGGAGCAGCTCAATCCTTCTGAGAATAGATTGTCGCTTTTGGTCAGAGAGTGCTCTTAGGGTTGTAAGATCTTCCTGTGATAAGACCTCATTGTCAAGATCCAATTGTAGGTTGATTTCCCAGGGGGATGATTCAGCAGAATCATGTTGACTTAGAGCTGCTGCCAGGGGTAGAACAGAAGGTGAGAGTATATCAGCTCTCTCCTGTGGTGAAGGTTCACATGCAGGAGACTGAACTATGTCTAATGGGAGCTCTTCCATTATTGTCTCTGAAGATGGCTTTGTTGGGTTATTGGTTTCAAAAGGGGAAACGGAGGAGTCTAATGGATCCTGTGCTGAGCAGACGTTTTGGGATCCCAGAGGTGTGGGAGCTGTTGAGAGATCTGAATTTAACTTCTTAGGGGGCCTAGGAAAGATTTCAATTTGTTGGAGGGATTTTCCAAGGCAAGATGTTAATTCCTTAAGATTAATTTGAGCATTCTAGGATCAGGCATGTCCAAACCTTGGCCCTCCAGATGTTTTGGACCGCAACTCCCATATTCCTTTGCCACTGGCAATCTTAGCTTAGAATTCTGGGAGTTGTGGTCCAAAACATCAGGAGGACCAAAGTTTGGACATGCCTGGACTAGGTTGATGGATTTCAGGGGTCTTATCTGGGAACCACTAGGAAAGCAATAATGAATGTAGAAAGGCAGGTGCTCTTTATGATGGTTCCCATAGCCAAGCATGTGCCAAAGGTAAGAGTCGAAAAATGCAGGCTGGTGGAGCCATGTCAACAAATGAGGTCTTCTGCAAAGCTAAGGGCAGTCAAGGTGACAAGACATTTTTGTGGCAGCACAGAAGACAAGACTTGTTTATTTATTTATTATTTATTTATTTCCTGCACTTATATACCGCGCCATTTCCTGGAGGACTCTGGGCAGTTTACAAAAGAAAACCAATAAATACAATTATTAAAACACATAGTAAAAACAATAGCGGAGAACAACGATGGGCACTAGTCAATAAAAAGTCCTCAATAAAGGGAGAGGGCGAGAGAGAAGGAAGGAGAAGGAGAAAAACTAAACAGAAATGAGGTCGCCATAAGCCTCCTTAAAGAGCAAGGTTTTTAAAGCCTTTTTGAAGGCAGGCAGGGACGATGCAAGGCGCAACTCACTCGGTAGCTGATTCCACAAGGAAGGGCTGACCACCGAGAAGGCGCGACTACGAGTTGTCGATTTTCGCACCTCCCTTGGGGTGGCCACCCTGAGTGAGCGCACCCGCAACATCCTCTGAGTGGGCCTGGCCTCAGCTGATCTCTGAGAGATACACTCTGCCAGGTAGTCAGGTCCCAAGCCGTAGAGGGTTTTGAAAACCAAAACCAGGACCTTGAACCTTATCCGGAGGGCAACGGGCAACCAATGCAGGCGGGCCAGAACTGGGGTGATGTGATCATACTTATGAGCACCCATCACCAGTCTGGCTGCTGCATTCTGGACCCGCTGCAACCTCCGGACAAGGGTCAAGGGCAACCTCACGCAGAGTGCGTTGCAGTAGTCAATCCTTGAAATCACAAGGGCCTGCACGACTGTTCTCAGGGAGGACTCTGACTTGCACCAGGCTTCTCTGCATACTGTCATTTCTTTTCTCCCTCTCCAGTTTTACCAAGTGGGAGGCACAAGGAACTGGAAACTGTCACTAGTGCCGGCAACTAAGCCTTCATTTAGTTTCCAAACACTTTCAAAAGAGCCACACTGGGGAATTTCCATGGCTCTTGTCCATACTAAGCTTGTACCATCGAATTAGAAAGCCAGCATCTCCTGGGGAATGTCAATCTAATGCCATTCAAACGCTCAATTCATTTACAATGTAGAAAAGCACAAACTGAATTAATAGGCCAGTGGAACTTTAGAATAAAGTTGGTACTTTGCCATCTTTAAGAAAATAAGCAGGAGAGACCATAAAGATGCAAACAATGGATGCAGGGAGAAAAAAGATTATACATGCAACTCTCAAATGACATCTTTGGAGATCACAGCTGGCAAACATTATTTCTGCAACAGCTTGTTCTAACAAAAGGCATAAAACTAAACAAAAATAACCTCCCAGAATAGCTTTCCAGTGTTTCACATTTATATACATATATTAATGGGGAAAAAATAAAAACAGCTTTTAAAGGCCCTTTTCATTCTAAGCTTGCAGGGTATATTCCCAAGCCAACAAGAATACCAGTGTAGTGAGGGTTGTGTTTCAGGATAGTGAATAGAAAGATATAACCTGAATGGGCCCAATGATGTGCAACCCAAGATTTGCCACAATTAGATGAACCTAGAGACCTACACAAGCTTTTGTTTGCAAATTGTCATGGGTGCACAAGCAATCTCTGTTCCAAACATCCCAGAATATTGTCCATGAGGAAAACCTTTGCCACAGCAAGAAGATCTAATGTGATATGCAACAATATTCCCCTCTGTGCCCAATGATGGAACTTTTCATACAATCATAGAATCATAGAGTTGGAAGAGATCTCAAGGGCCATCCAGTCCAACCCCCTGCCATTCAGGAACCCCCATCACAACATTTCCGAAAGATGACCATCCAGCCTCTGCTTAAAAACCTCCGAAAAAGGAGACTCCACCACCCTTTGTGGCAGCATATTCCACTGCCGAACAGCTCTAACTGTCATGACGTTCTTCCTAATGTTTAAATTGAATCTCTTTTCCTGTAGTTTGGAACCATTCCCCTAAGTCCTAGTCTCTGAAACCATGGAAAACAAACCAGTCCCCACTTTAATATGACATATTTTCAAATATTTAAACATGGCTCTCATATCCCCTCTCAGCCTTCTTTTTTAAGACTAAACATTCCCAGCTCCCTAAGACATTCCTCGTAAGATATCTCTTTCAGACCTTTAACCATCCTGGTCGCCCTCCTCTGGACCCGTTCAAGGTTGTCAACATTCTTTTTTAAATTGAGGTGCGCAGAACTGGACACAGTACTCCAGGTGGGGTCTGACCCGAGCAGACTAGAGTGGCACTATCACTTCCCTTGATCAGACACTGGCAGACACCAGAGGATCCTAGAGGCAAAAGGGGGAAAGAACCAACTGGTAGAAACCAAATCCACCTGACTGTATGACCAGAGAAAGTACAGGTTGTTTACCCAGATATTCTGAGTGAGTTTCGAGATGTACCAGGGAGTTGCAATAGGGGTTTCTGCTTTGATGTCTATTTGTGCTCTCTTGACATCTGGCTCTATTGTCATCAGTGAGATGCTCTGTTTTCATTGTACCAATTAGTGAAATGTAAACAGCCAGAAGGTTGGCAGCACCTTGATGCATTTAATGAACAAACACATCCACTGCTTGGGTGCAAAAATGAGAAAAATGCCATCCTTCAAGTTGCTTCAGCAGAGACTTTGATCCCAGGAGGCGCTGTGCACTTACTGATCCCAGGGGTTGCCTTGTGAGCAGAAGGAGAGCGAGGTGCTGTACCTCTTTACTATTTCACTGTTTATGCTATCTGTTCTGCTGTCTCTTTAATAACATTTCTCACCTGTTATTCCACTGGTGTGTTCATTATCTCCGAATCCAAAAGAACCTGCTGGCAGCCTTGAGAATACACAGTGGACCTGGGATGTGAAATCTTGGGTAGCAAGTTGTAAAAGCATTCAACTGAATGTATTTACAAGTCTCCCCTCATTCAGGAAATCTGCACCACAGCAGACAGATACTGACAGATACTGAAGTGCTTCCAGCCAAATACTTTCAAGATCCCCAAGTGTGAATACAGAGGTGGGAAGTGAAGCACCACAACCCTCCTATATCCTGTGCAGGGATGGCACTGCTGCTCTCAACACCCAATCACTCGCTTGCATCTGCATGCAGCTTGTAAGTGTCACGGCCACTCTGATTCCAATAAGAAATTCTGAAGAACCTCTAGACGTCTGCAGCTATGCTAACAGAACATGGTGTGCTTTTACTAATTCGGAACACCGGGCATTCTAAGTTCTGATGCTACACAGGTCACTCTTCCCAGAAACGAAAGCAAAGCCATCAGCCATCACCCAATTGCAAGCTTCCAATCACTGGCAGACTTGCAAATCCCCTGGAGAGCAACAACATATATCAGCTGATTATTTCACTCCTGAAGCACTATTGGTTTGTATCTGAAGTGTACAGAGAAGATTATTTGGTTCATCCACATCTTATGAGTCCATGTGCACCTCAATTTCTGCTGTGCAACACTGACAATTTGCACTGGACAAGGGGGCTGAGGTTTGCTGAGGTCCAGATCAGTTTCAAGTGCACTGAGTCTATCGCTCTTGGACCCCTGTCAATTGCCCATCCCTCTTCTCAATTTAAGTCATCATCGTAAGGATAAATTTATATGGTACTGTATTTCTAACTCTTGGCTCATGCCTTGCATTGCTGTGTGAGGCACTTGGCTTCTCGGTGCCCCTATTACCCCTTGATGCTCTACAGATAATGACATGTGTCTCTTCATCACTAATAGATTTTTAAAGTTATTATAAAGGTTTAAATATAGTCTGTAGCAAAAGCAGCAGTTCCTTCCTCTAGTCTAAACCATTTATCATTCTACCAGGAAAACCTGTTACTTTTAAGCATGGAGTCTCCATACAATAGCCAAGTGCTACATGCAAAGTTCACACAATGGACTTGTTCCAATTAACCCCCCCTGCCACTTCAGAGAAACCTTGAAAAGCATGGAAAGCGCATTGCAGTCTAAGAACACCTGAGTTACCCAAGGCTAGGAACTACTGTTTTAGATGGTAATTCTCATATTCCTTTCACAAATGGGAAGGAAGGCTGAGATTTCCAGAAACTGTAATCTGAATTGTCTCAATCGAATCCCAAAAATCCTAGTTATATTAAAGTAAGTGCAAGTTGATTGTTCCATTCTAAAAAGAGCTGTTGTGAAAAAAATTTGCAGAAAATTGTGGCACTTATGTTAAGTAACAATGTCAAGGAACCAGAAATATTAGTTAGCACACATCCAGCATTTGTGGCCACCATTGATTATAAGCCATCCTCAACTTTCAGATAAGAAGAAATCTTGAGATAGAGCTTGTGTCTTTCTCTTTCATCAGTATAAAGCAAGGCAGTTACATGGGTTACATTTATGGCTCCCAGACTAAGACTGTAAGGAAGCATCCCCAATAAAATCAAGGGATGAGTTTTGATTATTAGAGTTCAAACATCCCTAACACTCAGATGTACCACTTTACACCTTGGTCATTTCATGTCACCAAAGAGACAGAGAAAAGAGGTTGCAGATTTGCATTGTAGCTAGTTTTTAAAGGAGATTCAGTTTGGAAATAATCACTCAACCTAAACAGATATAAAATAATTATCATTAAAGTGGGGAAGGACTGTGACCAAGTGACCTGTGTTCTTGCTGTCCAAGTGTTAAAAGCTGGATGGGCCTCTCTCCATTCGCAAGGTTCTTTACCTTCCGAATGAACTTGCTGAAGATGCCTTCAATTGGTCTACCCTTCAAAGCTGCCCAGCTTTGCTCTTCTCCCTCCCATGCTTTCTCTACACACAAGACTTGCTGATATTGTGGCAGGGAGAGAAGAGATGCAAATGCCCTTTCTGACAATCCTCTGTGTCTGTCTGACACGGTAGCCAGGCTGCAGCCTCTTCTAAGTACAGCAGTAACGTAGAGAGGAACAATAAATCGGAATTTTCATTTGAAACGGAAGAAGCATCTTATCGTAATTGTTTCCTTCTGCCATTTTCAGATGTGCTCTGGGAACAAAGATGATTGAAAAATACACATTTTGTAGCCTGTGGTACTTTACAACTCAAAAGGTTGTGTTTTGGTATGTGTGTGTTTTTCCATAAAAAAGAAAAAAAACCCATAAGGCCCATAGAAGATATTCCATCACAGGCCATTCTAGAGATAAATAGCTACTGATTCCCCAAGATTTTCACCCGCCGAGAGTGAGATACTGGATTTCTCATTTGTGCAGCCTTCAAAGCAGCTCTGTTTTGAGGAGAAAGACACACGCAGGAAACCGAAGCACCAGTTTCAAGGTAAACTGTCAAGGAGGGAGACAGAGGCTGACTGGCTTGAAATCTTCTCAGTGTGACCAGCACTTAAAAAGAGAGCCTTTTTAGTCACCCTCACAGTTCTAAGGGAAATAGGAATCCTCCATGTGCACATGGCAGAAGAACCACAATACAGAAGAACTCCTGAAAATAGGTGTCTGCATATGGCAAAGTTTAGAGCTGTTTTAAAAGGCCAAAAGATGGAACAGAGGACAGGGAAATGCCACACACATTAAAGAGAAAAATCAAAGAAAAACAAAACAAAACAATAGACACAAAACGTGTGGCACCTTAAAAACTAACTTTCATATTTTAATGTAACATTTCGTGGACACGCCCACTTCTTCGGACACATAGCAGCAGTCTGAAGAAGTGGACAAGTCTACAAAATGCTATACAGTGGACCCTTGTATAACAAACAGTTGGTATAACATAAAATCGGTACAACATAAAAAATTCCGGAGATAGGGGAAATTTGCTTAACATAATTGTCTATGGGGAAAATCTGTACAACATAAAAATGGGATTACTCCATTTTCAATGCGTTCCTATGAGAATTTGTATAAAGGAAAATTTGCTTAACATAGTTTCATTTGGAATGAATTAATTCCTTTATACAAGGTACGGCTGTATTAAAATAGGAAAGTTAGTCTTTAAAGTGTTAAATGTTTTGTTTCTTTTGTTTTGTTTTGTTTTTCTTTGATTTCTGCCTGCAGTTCTTCAAAGGACTAACACGGCTACCCTCTCTGAAACACTGAGAGAAACAGAAGCAGACCTCCCCCTAAAGGTTAGCTGCCCCCCTATCCCACGCAAGTTACACAAACTGGGGAGATCTGATTGAAATCAAATCAGAAATATTCAATGTAAATTCTCAGAAGGATTCAATTTGTCATTTTTTCACATTAAAAAAGTTATAAGCTTGCTTGATATACCCCAATGTACATATTTTTCCACAATCTTCTTGTCTATACTAATTCTTCCTCCAATCAACTCCTATATATTCATAACATTATCAATGTCTGAAAACATCCACTTTATTTGTTTATATGAATTTGTAATACAGTACAATAATGAGGATTGCCACTCTAAATGAATTAGGAACTTTGAAGATCAATGAAAACAATTCTAAAGATTTTAATAGGGTCCCAACAGTTTCCAAAATTGCATTATGACAGGGCTTCCTGGATAGCTCAGCAGTTTGGGTATTTGGCTACAGAGCCAAAGATTGGGAGTTTGATTCCCTAGTGTGCCTTTTATGACTATAGCCAGCCTGCATGGCCTTGGACAAGCTACACAATTCCTGCATGCCCCTAGAGAAGAAGGGAATGGTGAATGACTTCTGAGTGATTTCTACCTAGAAAACCCTTTAAAAAAGGGTTGCCAGTAGTTCAGAATTGACTTGATAGCACATCTGCCACCATCAACTTGATGATGATGATGATGATGATGATGATGTCAAAAGGGGAGAAAAATAAAGCCAAGAATAACCTCTGGTAGTATTAGAAGACAAGACTCATAGAATCATAGAATCATAGAGTTGGAAGAAACCTCAAGGGCCATCTCGTCCAACCCCCTGCCATGCAGGAACCCCATCACAATATTTCCGACAGATGGCCATCCAGCCTCTGCTTAAAAACCTCCAAAGAAGGAGACTACACCACCCTTTGTGGCAGCATATTCCACTGCCAAACAGCTCTAACTGTCAGGAAGTTCTTCCTAATGTTCAAATGGAATCTCTTTTCTTGTCGTTTAAAACCATTGCCCCGAGTCCTAGTCTCTGAAGCCATGGAAAACAAACCTGTTCCCTCGTCAATATGACATCCTTTCAAATAGTTAAACATAGCTATCATATCCCCCCTCAGCCTTCTTTCAGAGAGGCTAAACATTCCCAGTTCCCTAAGCCGTTCCTCATAAGACATTTCCTCCAGAACCTCAACCATCCTGGTCACCCTCCTCTGCACCCGCTCAAGGTTGTCAACATCCTTTTGTCAACATCCTACAGACTCATCAGGTCTATTACCTACCATCAACCTACATTGCTGTTAGTCTCTGGAGATACAAATTCAGTTTGATAACTAATTTTTTTTCCTGTCTACTAGACCGCATGGAGCAAGGAGAGACAAAAATATTAACCAAAATACACATTGTTGTTGTTGTTGTATTATTACAGTTGACAGACAAAACTCTCCATAGCTGGCCATTGTGTGGTGTCGCTGCAGTCGTGACCAACTCTCTGTGACCCCGTGTCCAAGGAGTTTTCTTGCCAGGAATACTGGAGTGGCTTGCCAATTCCTACTCCAAGCACCTACAGCACCTAGAATTCCTTGGTGGTCAAAGCCTAAGCTGCAGCCCTGATCCAGGAACTGTTGGGTTCTATTCTACTAAATTAAAACTATCATCCCATAAGTTGATGAAAAGAAAATTAAAAAATATAATTTGAAGTTTTTTTTACAAATCACTGCAGTTTTTTTAATTAATTGGTTTTGATTATTGAACAGTGAGACAAACTTTCACTTCATCAAAAATTAGATGTCAAAGCACAGGCTTATTTGTGCTATTACAAAAAGATCCAGAATCTGCCCAGAGCCGTCAGACAGGAAAGCATATTAGACATTCACAACAAAAGCACTTGCGGTACCTCAGAGACTCACAATCATATTATGGCTCTTTACACGTGGTATGAGGAATAGAAGAAAAAATCATTTAAGTCAAAAGAAATAAAAAAAATCGAACCAAAACTTCCAAAAATAAATATCACACCTGTCAGTGTACTGGTGGAAAGTAGGTGCTGCATTTCCAAGAGTCAGGCTACAATAATCCTGAACATTATTATGCACACGAGACCCTTTACAGTTATGATGAATGAAGAAAGCCCTTGTTAGATAGGATTATTGGGGGCTGGGAGGAGTGTGCGATCCCGTGCCAAACCAATACAGAAAAATAATCATGGGCCTTAAGATGGTGTATACAGAATAGGCCGGAATTCCTTCCTGAAGATGTTTGCTGCCTCCCTGCCTTCTAGCTTCCCGGCTACTGAAATTCAACCGGCTATCCAGTAATGATTCAGTAGAGGATCATACACCACTGATTTTCCACCCACCCTGGGAACACACCGTTTGACATATAACCATCCCTGGTTCCTTCTGCCTGTCGCCACTGTCAGACCTTTGTCTGACAGTTTTGTCTCAAACTGTCTTGCTGCTCCGGAACTTGGCAGGAGTCCAGATAGCTCTAGTTGAAGGTTGGGGGGATTTCACGTTTTGCTTCACATGAATTGCAAATGTAGAGACACCCCGGGATGTCAAGTGATCTGTAGGATGCTTGTGTGCCTTCAGTCCCAATCACTGTGTGTATGTGCATTTTTAGGGCACAGTCCTTATCTCAAGTTACTCACGCAGAGGGGTTATATATTCCATCCAAAGCCTTGCTTAGCTGGAAGAGTATGAGATACTGTGTGACCAGAACAAATATACTGGCCGATCAATTCAGGACCAAGCTATACATTAAGAAAGGCCACCATTAGAATTGAAAACCCATCCTGGTAAACTTTTGACAGAGCCATCAGGGGTGCAAATGAAACCTGTGTTGACATCCCAATTACCAATGATAAAGCAGAGAAAGCCAATTTGCAAATTCTGAGAGGTGTGGCAAGTTCTTGCTCTGATGTTCTCTGTGCTTCAGAAATTCTCACATCTAAATGTGGGCTGCCTGCAACATATATGTAATTTGGCCAGCAAAAGATATGCAAGCCAGAAGTACAAGATCAGGTAAAGCTGATCTTTAAAATAATAAAGGTAAAGAAGGCTGTATCTGATACCCTTACAAACCAGTGTCAGCACACACTGACAACACACACTTGACAACAGTCTTGTAAATAGTGCAAAGGATTTGCTTTATATTACTGCATTGAGAGGAGAGAATTTTAAAAGCAGTCACTCGAACATTATTTCACTACAATGAAGTCTAGGCTATGGTGCAGCCAGCACTCTAACAGAGCAAGTACAGTACATTCAAGTGGGGTTAGGGAGAAAGACACTGCTCTGGCAGCTTGAAAGTTAATAGTTACAAATAGCATAATATTATAACTAGTTTCCTTATGGGAAGAAAGTACAGTATAAGCTTTTTGGGTGAACAGCGAAACATTTCTATCTCTCAAAAAGAAGTCCAGTAGCCATGACTCAGCTTCCAGATATGGTATAACTAAGTTATATTTCTAAAATAATGCAGCAAGCAGTTACAAAATGATTGGGTACAGCACCCGGCTTCTTCAGTTCCTTTCAAAATTTCTTTTAAAGGGCATTTTAAAGTTTTCCAAAGGAATGTTGACTGTTACACAATTATTTTAGTCAGTCCTAAGTGGCAAGGAACTATAGTTGAGTGGTATGGTTTTTTAAAACTCTTTATTATTTTTTTCTATTAAGACGCAAAGCAAACACGGAGCACTAGAGGGCACCAAACAGTTTTTCCACAGGCAGGATGGTACCGCCATGATGACCATGCCAACAACTTTACTGGCCCAGCATGAATAACAACGCTGAAAACTTGTAGGTCTCAGAGTAACAAGTATCAAAATGTTACTTCTGAAATGAAAAGTTCCAAGCTGTGTTTGATCGTGATATTATTTGCAGCAGCTTTTGAACTATAGTGGTGAGGGGTATAGGGCGCTGCTTGCAGTTTTTTGGAAATTTATTATTTTAAATTCTATTATGTTTTGACTTTAGGGTTTGTTTAGTTGTGCTTTAATATTATTGTTTTTTTGTGGTTTTTCCTGTACCTTTCCAGCATTTCATTGAGAGACACTTTTAAGTCACACTTTTGGAAGAAGGGCAGGATGAACATAAAGTAAACAGAGACATCTACCTATATTTTCAACTCTCCTTGGTTGACCTGTGGCAGCTGTTCTCGTGAGCTGAGTCTTGGATTTCAAAATTTACTACTGCTCAGAACCCAAAGAGCACCATCACAATATAAATCTCATACCCAGGAGATTCAACTCTCTCTCTCTCTCTCTCTCTCTCAATTGGCTCAAGAATTTATGTCCTCTACAAATGAGTGTGGAGGACCTCTCTGTAGTTCCATTGTGAAAGACGGACCATCATCGACCTCAAAGCTTCTGTAAGAGTGGGGGACTGATCAAGATGGTCCACCCAGGAGGCTGTTGAATCCAAATAGTTTCCTCGTGGCTCTCGGGGAGTTTTCTGTCACCTTGGAAGAAGATTCTGTTGAAGCATGCTTAAAGGCAGCAGTAGTAAGACCACTGCTGGAAAAAACTTTCTTGGATCCCATGTTACTGGATAATTACCAGCCAGTCTCTAATGTTACATTCTTGGGCAAGGTGCTAGAACGGGTTGTGGCTTCTCAGTTCCAGGGATTCCTGGATGATGCAGATCATCTAGATTCAATCTGACCTCAGGCCTGGGAATGGGATGAACTCTGGTGTGATCACCAAGTATATGGTTTTGCTTATGAAGTCTAGCTGGTATATATTCTGGCATTAGCAGAGGTCATTCACATGCTTCAAAGTCACGAGTAGCTATTATGAAAAAAATGCCTATGATGATGATATGCATGTGGCTGGAATGCTATTTTCTCGTAACCTGCAAAATATAACTTTCTGACTACAACTTCCAGAACCCACCAGACAACCAAGCCACCATACCACCTGGGGGGCAGCGGGGGGAGGGGGGACTGTCTGGAAATTATAATCCAAAAAGTAAACTCTGCAGTTTTGCCCGCAGATATGGAGTGACACCACGTTAAAGCACACATCTGTCCATCATATCCTAGGATCAATCCTTGCATCTCAAGTTCAAAGGGTCTCTTGTGACAAAGCTGGAAAGAAGCTACGGAGCACTTGAGCCCATCAGTATACACAGCACAGGACTAGACAGACCTTATAACTCTGTAAGTCCACATGTTCCCCCACCAGCTCTGGCAACTTTGCAATGTTTAAAAGAAGCACAAAGAGCCTTTTTACCACCACATATATAAACACTAGACATGTGGTGGGGAATACTAACTTTTGGTATGTTTTAAAGGGAAGACATCACCAAAGGGTTTTTTTAATTCTAGCTTGCAATGAATTGTCTCTACTTGTATATTCTAAGTGAGGCTGGGTGGGTTGGGAAATATGGATCAAAAGCTTCACCTATTTCACTAGATGCATGCCATGCAAAAACCAGCCAGTTAATCCTTGAAACTTCTTCCTTGGAAGCCTTAGCCATGTTATCTCCTAACAATAAGGCCTTCTTCTCTGTCTCTGGGCAAACTGTTCTCTCTGCCTTCTCTTCCCAGTGCCCTACACCAGTGCTCCCCAACCTTTTTATCCCCGTGGACCGGTAAATTTTTGATAATTTTTCGTGGCCCGGGGGTGGGGGTGGGGAAGGGGGAGATAAAGGAATGCGAATGGGGGTCGGGCGGGGAGAGAGAGAGAGAGACGCACACACGCACGACCGCACCACACCACCCCCTCCCTCTCACCTTTGCAAACGGGCGAGTTGGGACTCTTCCTTTCCGGGGAGGCCCGCTTTGCTCGGGTGACCGCCGCTGCTGACGGGGCCGGATCCTTCCCGCGGAGGAGGAGGAGGAGCAGGCGCTGCCTTCGGGCGCCGGCGGAGACACCGGGGAAGCGCGGGGCGGCGGCAGCGAAGAGCGGGGGGAGGCGGCGGGTGGGGGGCCGAGGGGGGCTGCCGCGCGCCCCTCCCCCTCCTCCTCCTCGTGTGGGGCTGCCCCGCGCCGAGGCGGCGGTGAGGACCCGGTGGGCGGCTTTCTTTCTTTCTCCCTCCCTCCTTCCTTTCTTTCTTCCTTTCTTTTTCTCTCTCTCTCTCTCCCTTCCTCCTCCTTCCCCTTTCTCTTTCTTTCTTTCTTTCTTTCTTTCTTTCTTTCTTTCTTTCTTTCTTTCTTTCTTTCTTCCTTCCTCCCTTCCTCCTTCCCCTTTCTTTCTTTCTTTCTTTCTCCCTCCCTCACTCCCTTTCTTTCTTTCCCTTTTCTTCCCCCCCTCCCTTCTTTCTTTCTTTCTTTCTTTCTTTCTTTCTTTCTTTCTTGCGGGGTGGGGCGATTACATGGGGGTCGCGGCGGCGGGGGCGGGAGGGGGTCGTGGCGGCGGCGGGGGCGATTACAGAGGGTCGCGGCGGCGGCGGCTCCCAGGACGCCCCGCAAGGCCGGTGATGGGGGCAAAGGCCGGCGGGGAAAGAAAGGCGGCGGCGGCGGCGGCGGCGGCTCCCAGGACGCCCCGCAAGGCCGGTGATGGGGGCAAAGGCCGGCGGGGGAAGAAAGGCGGCGGCGGCGGCGGCTCCCAGGACGCCCCGCAAGGCCGGTGATGGGGGCAAAGGCCGGCGGGGGAAGAAAGGCGGCGGCGGCGGCGGCTCCCAGGACGCCCCGCAAGGCCGGTGATGGGGGCAAAGGCCGGCGGGGGAAGAAAGGCGGCGGCGGCGGCGGCTCCCAGGATGCCCCGCAAGGCCGGTGATGGGGGCAAAGGCCGGCGGGGGAAGAAAGGCGGCGGCGGCGGCTCCCGGGACGGGGGCGATTGGGGGGGATTGCGGCGGCGGCGGCGGCGGGGAAAACATCCGGGACGGCCCGCGACGCCCCCCGGCCGCCCCCAACACAGGCGCGGTCCGGCGGCGACGGCAGCAGGGGGGGCTCTGCCCTGGAGCGCGGCCGCAGGGAGGGGCCAAAGGGCCCTTCGCCCCGGGGGAGAAGGAGGAGGAGGAGGAGGGGCACCCACCTGCTCTTCCGACCGAGGGGGCCCCCACGCTGCGGCGGCGGTGCGCGCGCGTGGGGGGGGCTCGCCAGCGCCTCCCACGCGTGCCCCTCCTCCCCGCCAGCCCCCC
>JAHTLZ010000016.1:74021935-74063647 GCA_023846285.1 Phrynocephalus versicolor
GCCGCCGTGGCTGCTGCTGCTGCTGCTGGAAGGCGAGGAGGAGGAGGGCGGCGGAGGAGGAGGATGCGCCTTTGCCTTTGCCTCCCTCCTCTGCCTGCCGCCGCCGCGGCTCCTCCAGCCTTCCTCCTCCACCGGCCGCCTGCGGGAGAAAAGAGGAGGAGGAGGAGGAGGGAGGCGGAGGAAAAGGGGAGGAGCCTCCCCGGCCTCCCCAGGCGGCCCGGTGCCGACCGGTCCACGGACCGGCACCGGTCCGCGGACCAGGGGTTGGGGACCACCGCCCTACACCACATCACACCACAGGCTGATGTTTCAAATGAACAGACATTCTTCTTTTTAGGGCACCACTCCCTATCCTCGCAAGAATGGCTGTACTGGCTGGGAATGATAGAAATTGTAGTCTAGCCCATTCCAGGAGCATCGGATCCAAAGCAACATGGTTTGCTTGCTGTTTTAGGGCAAAATCAATATGCAAGCAACAACCAACCTACTCTATCCAAATCCTGACTTGTAAGCAGTTATTCTGAAATCCAGCCACCTCGCCAGCTGCCTTGTTAAGAAGCAAGTTCTTTTCGAAGTTGACCGGAAAGAAAAAGAAAGCTTTATAATCTTTACTTCAGCAACTACCCAAGATCCACTTGAGATCCCACCTGACCAAACAGCTCACCTGCATATGCATCAATTTCTCTTCCGGAAAGCATGAGAATGATCTCTGGAAATCGGAAGGTAAAGCCTGACAGCTAACATCAAGGAATTTTTAACTGGCCCCAAACAGCAAGGATTAGGAGTGTGGTTTCCAGATGGTACTGCCTGGTTAGACATCTCCACAACTGAGAAACATCTTCCCTCTGGGAGACATTGGGCCTTTTCACACGACCCCTAAGATCCTCTGGCCACTTAAATTCAGACCAGAGATCTTGGGGGTTCGTTGCTCTTCCTGCGTCCCCACCCCTCTGCATTTCCTTGATCCTGTCTGCGTGAGGGGAGGGAGAAAAAAGGGGACAAAAGAATGCAGGCTCACCTCCATTTGCCGGTCCAAGCCTCCCGTCGTCCTGATTCCTTCTCTTAAAGGGGCGGGAGGCAAAAAAAAAAAAAAACAGAAGCGAGGAGAGCCGGGAACTCACTCCTTTACATCCGGATCTGGGATTTTTCACCTTCCAAGAGCAGGTACCTGAAAAGTGCACTGGGACGCGCTTAGGTGGGCGTGGCCACACTTAATTTTCTGTAAACTCCGGAGCTGGTGGGGAAACAATTTTAAGCTCTGGAGCTGGGAGCCATTTGCGGCGGAGTTTAGGGGTCGTGTACAAATACCCATTGTTAACCTGAGAAAATCTGAGTGATGCAAAGCCAGTGCTTTCCAGAACTTTACAAAACATAAAGCAACTAACAAAGCCCCCACTGCTCCATATCATTACAACACTCATGAAATTCAGCAGTGTTGTATAGGCTGAGGTAGCACACAGTTACTGTTTTAGATACCATATAGCACAATGCCTTAGCGTCAATTATTTTACGGGTTTATTTTCAAGCCATACTATATATTGCTCCATGATGAATTCAAGTCGCAATCAATAAAACAAGATCTTGCAGAGAGTTCAGGCACACCAAATCCCATGTCCTGTTCTCAAACAGGACCAGACAGATCAGTGCAAGTCATACTGGGGCCCACAGCTTTTCAAAGGAAACATACTATAATTAAGCACATGACAAAAGACTACAAGGAATTCATCCAGTTTTTCTATGGCTAATTAAGCGATGCTATCATCCCGAGATTTTTCAAGAGTCAGTATTGGCAAGCTCCCAAACACACACACCCATGCGGGGGGAGAATCTTTACAATGATTTTCTGTGATTTCAACCAATCAATTTCCACTGCTTGCTGCTGCTCTAGACATCTCAGTGGGAGGGTGATTGTAAATACTGTACAGCTCTCCCAAACTTTCCCCACATGGAATGTCAACAAGGCCAATGGATGAAATCCCAAACTGTAAAAAGGCAAGCAAAGAGCGTCTTTTACAGCCTTATTTATTTTTTACTCTTGTTATGCCTCGTTGTGGATTGTAGATCCTCTGACATTTTCCTGGAGCACTCGACTGTGCAAACAGAGCTCCACAATCAGCTGTCAGATTATTCAGAAGTTACCAGAGAACGAGACAGCCAGGAGAGAAAAGCAGAACCCACCCAATGCCCTCAAACCAGGGCTCCTAGGAAATGGGCCTGCCTTTCTGGAAAAGAATATAAATGAGAGGACGGAGTACAAAGCTAATGCTATAAGAAGAAGTACCAAAGTAAATAAATGCATAAGAGATGTCTATATTTATTTACTATGATACCCCTTTGGAAACATTGTACAGCAGTGTTCCCCAACCCCCGGGGCCGCGGACCGGTGCCGGTCCGTGGATCAATCGGCAGCGGGCTGCCTGAGGAAACCAGGCCTTAAGCGGCTGCCGGGAATCCAAGCCAGGCGATCGTGGCCGCGAAGCAGGCAGCGGCAGCGGCAGCGGCAGGGGGGCTAAAAAGCGAGCAAGTGGCGGCAGCGGCATCTGTCTCCCTGCCAAACACATGCATCTCTTTCTCCTCCTCCTCCTCCCCTCCTCCTCCCCCCTTGGTGGCGAGCGATGCCGTTCCTTGGGGCTGCGGGGAGGAGGGGAGGGGAGGGGCGGGAGGGGAGGGGCGGGAGGGGCCTCGGCGCTCGGGGGGGGGGGGGGCCCCAAAACGAGAGGGGGAGAAATCGCGCCTGGCTCAGCTGCAGAAGGAGCAGGAGGAGGAGGAGGAGGAAGAGGAAGAGGATCCGCAGGAATCCATTGCGTCCCGACCCGGCGTCAGGGCCCAGCGGAGCCGGCCTCGAGTCCCCCCCCGAGAGCGATCAGCGTGCAGTGGCGGCGGGTGCGTCTCGGAGAGAGGGGGGGCAGGGAGAGAGAGAGAGAAGGATGGGATTGCGCGCCGGTGTCTCGGTGGATGCATGCCCGAGGAAGACACAATGTGTGTGTGTATGTGTGTGTGTGTGTGAGAGAGAGAGAGAGAGAGAGTGTGCGTGCCTGTGCGTGAGGGGGAGGCAAAGCGGCTCGGGGTGCGCTGAAAGTGCCCAATCTGGGATTGCAGGGTGGCGTGTGGCATGTGTGTGTGTGCACGCACCCGCCGGCGGCACAAGCAGCTGAAGATGATATATGTATATATATATATATATATATATATATATATATGAGAGAGAGAGAGAGAGAGAGAGAGAGAAGGATCTCTTCCGCAGCGGTCTTCTTTGGTAGGCGTTTTGCTTTTCTCCCAACTGACGCCAAAGTCCCGCATTTCCTCCTCCTGTTTCCCTCTCGCTTGCTCCAACCCTCTTTCTCTCTCACACACACACACACGCCGAGCGCGCGTTTGGTTTCTCTGAGGTGTTTTTGTCCCCCCCCCCTGAAGGCCACCAATTCCCGTCCCCCCACTCTCCGGCCTCATGTCAAGGAAGGCGAAGGGTCCCAAGACCTCACAGCGGCTCGGTAGCTTTAAAAAAAGGTCAGGCTCCCCCCGCCAAGAGCGGCTCCTGTCTTCCAAAGTGGTTGCGAATAAACTCTGGAATTGGAATGATCTCCTTGCGTTTATATGCTTCCAAACCTAGCCGTTCGAAAGCATATGAAATGCAAGTCAGATTAAGAGACGCCCCCGGGGAAAAAACCCGAGGAAGTAAAAACAGTGTTTCCTTGCAGCGATGCCAAGGACTCGCACAACACTGGCTCTTCGGCTTGAGTACGGAGATGAGCACCGCCCCCTAGAGTAGGAAACGACTAGCACGCATGTGTGTCAGCGGCTGGGGGGGCATTTACTTTTTTTATCTTATTAAATCAAAACAAGCGGGCCAGGGAAAAATTATCAAACATTTACCGGTCCGCGGCGATAAAAAGGTTGGGGAGCACTGTTGTACAGTACATTCCTGGAGTGTGTGGAGTTGAAACAAGCTTCAATGTGGCATCTGCTGGCCCTCCCCAATTAAACTAAAACCCCAGAATGGCTCCATTCTGTTCTTTAGTGTTCTGCTTGCTAACGGCCAGAAGAACACTTCCTTCAGTTGCCACCGGCAGCTTCAGCAAGAAGGATGAGCCCCACTAGGAGCTTTTTAAAAAGCCATGGCCTTGTGCCAGATGCAACCCTCGTGGACTCAGAAGCCCTCATGTCAAGGGGGCTGGGTATAAAATCAGCAGCAATGTCACTTGAATAAGCAGGTGCCTGAAAATGGATCATTCATCATAGGGTTGCCCAAGCCTATTATTCACGTGATCTGGGGAATGTGGAAAAGCTACGTGAGAAGCATCAAATATTTGGCTGAGATGTAAACCCATCTCCTCTATTCTGGCACTGCCATGTTCACTGAAGAACAAAGCGGTTCAAATAACAGAAGGAAACCAGGTCATTGTTTGGCCATGGGCGATCCTGTTTTACAGGGCGAAGAGGCGCAGGTCAGCTTGCTGCTGCTGAAACAGCAATTTATGGCTTGCAGTAGCCAGGAATTAATTGAAGATGAGGGGGAAAGTGGGTGAAGGAGAATGCAAACCCCAAAATGCTACTCTTATTATGCCCTGTTCCATATGAGCCGGCCTTAGACCTGCCAAGAGCAGTAAAGCTCAAACCATAAATCCCACTCAGTCTAAAGAAGATGCTTTTGAAATAAACAAAATGATTGGAGGAGCATTTGATGGCCTTTGCTGATGATCTTGCCTTGACAGACCAGGGGAAAACCTTTGAGGCTATCGAGCACCAACTAACCTCTGAGTTAGAAGAGCTTTCTTTATAAAAACAACCAGCTGACACAAACGCCATTAAAAACACAGATCAGTGCTCTTCCACTGTTACCTTCCCAAATGTCTATTATTTGGTTGACACTGCCCCTCCAGAAGTATGCTCTAGCAAATAATGGACAAAATTAGGTAATATAGCACCAAACCCATCCACTTCACGGACACAAGCCTCTTAGCTAAAATCAAGGAAATGTTTTCTAGATGCACCTCAAGCTCTAAATATTAAACCATATCTAACTAGGATTAATCTATAAAGACCAAAAACAATACACCTTCCTGAATGGATAAATGCTGCAGAACGTGTCTCACTCAGACGAGACTCTAGATGGACCATCTGGAAGTCACTTAATAGATCTTCAGGACAAGTAAGAAAATCAAAGAATAATAATCAAGTAAAAGTTAGCTGGTTGGATAGAGGATAATTTTTCTGTGACTCTGGACAAATTCTATCAATGAAGAACTTATTGTATGCAATTTATGCCCCACCGACATTGCTGCTGATGTTAATACAAGATATGGTCTGGTGTGAGGCGTGGTGGCTCAACGGGCTAGGACACAGAAAACTGTCGGCTACTAAGTCAGCAGCTCAGCGGTTTGAATCCTGGGTGCCATGCAGTGGAGTGAGCTCCCGATGTTAACCCCAGCTCCTGCCAACCTAGCAGTTCGAAAGCATGTCAATGCAAGTAGATAAATAGGTACAGTTGTCCCCTGCCCTTTCGCGGTTCATATACTGCGGTCCTGGTATATCATGGGTCCGCAATATATGAAAAAAGGCCCCCTCAAATGTGTGTTGACAGGGATAAGGAGGAAAGGCCTTTCCAGGCCCGACAGAGGCCCCAAAAGTGCTTTCTCGCAAACCGGAAGTGACTTCCGGTAAACCAGAAGTGATCTCCAGATCACTAGAAAGCACTTTTGGGGCATCTGGGGGACTGGAAAGCCCCTTGCAGGCTTGTTTGTGGCAGTGTCAGGCCTGGGGTAAGTGCAAGAGCCCCCAGAGAGAGCGCCCAGTCCCGACCTGACCCAGCATCCGCATATTGTGGATTTTCAATTATTGCGGGTTGGGTCGGGTCCCTATCCCCTGCAATAGGTGGGGGTTTACTGTATCCCTGTATAAAAGCGGGAAGGTAAAACAGTGCTTCCTTGCAGCCATGCCGGCCACATGGCCCAGACTTGCACAACACTGGCTCTTCGGCTTGAATACGGAGATGAGCACTGCCCCTAGAGTCAGACACGACTTGCACGCATGTGTGGGGGGAACCTTTATGGCTGAGATAATGTTACTGAAGTACCTTGCTTCTGGTCAAAAACAGTCTATCTAAACATTTTAATTTGTTTATACACCCAAAATTTCAAATCGTGCAACAGTCTGATACAAATGAAGAAATAAATTCCCCTGATATGCTCTCATTCACATCTCACTTGGTATAGTATACTCTGATCACATGATCACTGTGAAGCAATACCTTTAAAAGGGAGGGCAGAATGGGTATAACAGACATGACACAGTATGCTCAAGACATAGAGAACATTTTTCTCATGCCACATCCTCATGCCTGCATCCAGCCATTTCCAGGTGGGCAGGCTTAAGTACCATCACATTTAAAGTTGCATAAAGTTTAGGTTTGAAAACCTAAAATTTGAATGAAGCTGGAAATACTGACATCAAATTAAAGATTCACATTTTGATGCCAAAACTCGACAGGGTGACTGTTGCTTCTTATCTCTTGTTACGGGATGCGTTTCTTATTGATTTTTGTCAGATATAAGATACAATACCCGGCAGCTGTCAAATACATAAAAGAATTTGCTGCATGCCATCTATCAAAGGAGTACCCTCTTCTATCAGAAGTCAAATACTTAATGCTTTTGGCAGGCCAAATGTCAATGATTGTGAACCAACAACGACAAGCTACAGTCGAGCCCCTTCCAAGGTATTCTATGTGTAGAATAATCGGAAGTGTTTCATGGGTCCCTTTTTCCTAGCAGCACCCTGAGACTGTGCCACTCCTCCGAGGCTACAAAGAACAAGTTCTTCCCTTGGGAGGCACAATTGGGAATCAGACTCCGGACCTGGAGCCCCTCAGCCAGGTATCCAAACGCGCTCACTGTAAGCTAGACACTAGAGATGGGCACGACTCAAAAAAATGGTGTTTCGTTTGTCGTTTGGTCGTTTAGGGGGGGCGTTTCGGTTCGTTTCTGTTTTTGTGAGTTTTTTTGCAAAAAAATTCATTTTCGTTTCATTACGTAATGAAACGAAAAATTGCTGTTTCGTTACCATTTAGCACAATTCAATGTATTTGCCGTAACAAAAACGAAGCGGTCAACAAAATTTTTCATGTTTCGGGTTGTTTCGTTTCATTTTGGAGTCAAAATTCGTTTTTCGTTTCGTTACGTAATGAAACGAAAAAACGAAAATGAAAAATCGCTCGTTTCGTGCCCATCTCTATCAGATACCAAATGCAGAAATTTAAAAAATGACAATGTTCAAGACCTCTTGCAAAGGTTGAAAGTGCTTGCTCGTGCAGCTATGACACCACAATCACTGGCACCCATCAGGGCAGAAAGCACAATGACATAACAGAATGCAGAGCCAAAATATGGCATCCACACACACACTGGCATTCTCTGTTTCCCATAACACACAGAGAGAGTCAAGCAAGCATTCCCTCACATACTGTCACAGACACCCTCTGATCTGGTAAGGAGTTCTGGAGGAGTGACTTCAGCCTCAGCATGCAGATACTCCTTCCTTGATCCCTTCAGTTGTGTAACTCTTTGAAGCTCTAGCCTGTCCAGCATCTTTTAAAACAGAATTGAATAACCCTCATGTTTCTCATCATCTTCTGATGAATAAGGGATGGTGCAACCACCTTGCATGTATCAGTGAGCAATCTTCAGGCAGGCAGGAGAAAAACAAAGCTGGGAAGCATTTGGGCACACCAGTATAGATGGCTGGTCACAGCAGGAGCAAGACATAAGACTATGCCTAAATGTAACCCATGACTATTTAGCAGCCTGGGAACCAGAATCAGGGGAAAGGATGTGTCTTTCACTGCTTACATCTTTGTAGTTCAGGCATGAATTCCCACTCGAGACCCAGCTGCTGGCAGAAACAGACTCTACTTAAAGTTCATGTTGGAGAGACGTGGTTCAGAAAGACCTCCATGTCTGAGAAATCAGACTTCTAAGGAAAGCAATGCCCAAGTTCTAAAGACCAATAACAAAACCAGGCAAGCTAATCTGCCAAACCCAGGAGGTGACAGAAGCCCCTACTGTGAGACTTAGATGCCATTGGCCATTAAGTGTTTTCTTCTTCTAACCATGAGCTGTCTATAACATCTATTTCCACCCCGCTTCACAGTTTTACAGTTAGTCTAGACTGCAAGCATTAGCCTGGCAGCCATAAGCAACCAGGAACTGCAGGAAGGCAAATTCACACACTGAATTCCACCTAAGCAGAATTGTGGGCTGATGGAAGGACAAAGGCCTGTATCCTTCTTGGTGCTCAAAAGAGAAAAAGAGAAAAATCAGGATTATCTACTCAAGAAGGAAGCCCACCTATGTTCATCAGCAAAGAAACATCACAGAGGTTCTTAATCTCTCTTCTAAATTTTATTTTATTTTATGCGTAACAGTAAATTTTGTAGCGTTATTTATGAAGCTAGCTAAGGTGCCCTCCTGTAAATTTTTGTCAAAGCAGAACCATAAACTCTTATGCAGCTAAGGAAGTGTGCTCTAGTTCATGAAATGTATGCCTTTATACATGGGCTAAAAGTCTTTAAGATGGCATAAAGAAGAAGAAAAATCACATTCACACACAGACATGTACACACTTTCCTTCCGTTATTCAACCCACACCTGCAGGACTGCAGCACAGCATTTCCTAGGGATAGAAAGAATACAGTCTTGGTTCTCCAAATCTCACCATGCCAAGGATTCCCACTGGCCAGATCCCCATGAAAACTAAAACCCATTATTGATTTCCCTCCACCCCCATGCATCTGCCCACCCTTTTTTCACCTGACCAAGAAACTACCAAATGTCATGCAGCTCAATGTCCCTTTCACGGAATCATGTCGGGGGAGGCACCATCTTGCACACAAATTACAATAATTCTAAGCTTTCTGGAGCTTCTTCTAGAAAGAAAAGAGGGAGATGTCAGTGGAACACCCAAGAAGCCCCCATGACATTGCTTTGTTTTGTTTTTAAAATCTCAAACAAAGAAAGCTCATTATAAGGAGAAAGCAGGGTTGTTGTTGTTTTCAGTTTCTAACAGAGAACGAGAGGCTGTGAAATTTCCTTTCCAGGAGCTTATTGTTATATCCCTAAGAAACAGATGCCTACAGGCACCAAGAGGCCTCTTCTAAAAGGCAGCCGGGTGAAACAGCAGCAGCACCTCATAGTGCAGTGGTTCCCAACCTTGGCTGACCTGGGAATCCTTGGACTGCAACTCCCAGAAACTTTGGCCATTGCCGCTGGTGGTAAAGGCTTCTGGGAAAGATGGGAAAGTGAAAAGATGTCCATAGCTCTCTTCTCTCTGAAAATACACATCTAGTTCTGTGAGGTATCGCCGGGACAATACTCACAAATGTGGAAACAATTGGGTGGGAGCAAAGCAGGAGATGGCAGGAGCAAGAAAATGCTGTGCTTTCTTATTTCTTCCCTCCCGCACTTTAAATTAGATCACAGAAGGCCTGACTTAAATAGGCAAACTCAATGAGGCATCTTCAAATGAAAGCATTAGTCTCTACTATGATGCTTTTAAAATCAAGAGGATAAGATGCCTGCATGCCAGGCAACTTTCTGCTGCCAGTAAGATGAGCCAGCCACCTTTTCTTCTGGGTAATCCAGAAAAACAAGGTGAGGACGTGAGCCATGGGTCAGGGCTGAAACACATTATCATCTGTTTAGAGCTTCACTGGAGAAAGAGGTTGGTGGGGAGGTGGGGGAGGTTCTCCTGGAAAAAATAGGAAGTCAGCAGGAATCTTAGGCTCTATTCATTTCATTTTTTAAAAAAAAGTTGTGTAGGTTTCCAGTTACATAGCAGGGAGCCTGCAATATATTCTGCAGTCCACGGCACCTCCCAGACTAATAAGCAGGCACCTCCTCAAACAACACCCACTTGCCATGAGCAGACTAGCAGCTGAATCGTGTTTCAGCACTGCTGTGGTCCAGCTCCAAAGAATTCCTTCCTACAGCTTCTCTCTCTATATAGACAAACCTCTAAACCACACCTGTGGATGAAAATGTTTGAACCAAGCCTTCATATGAGAAAAAGGAAATGTTTCACAGGTAGCAAGCTTTAGGCCAAAGGCAGATGCTCTGGGAACACATACAGAAGCCATCAGCATTCCGTACATCTCCATGCATGACTAAAGTATCTGGCAGGAGATTTTGTGTCTATTCAAGGACATGTACAGATGGCAACTGCTGAAAGTTTAAGACACGGGTGTTCACAGCCTTCAAGTAGTTTCAACTTCTCTTCCTTCACCCTTTCTGTGGCCTACTGCACCATCAGTTCTGTAATTGTATGCTCTCCTCTCCCTCCATGACACCCACACTATTTCATGCCATAATGATAAAGGATCATTACATAAAAAATGAAGTGGGTTTGCTTAGCTTACATGTATCTATCCCACATTTCAGATATCCATGCTCTTAGTACAAAACAAAGTCAAGAAGAAACTCTTCTTGAAAACATGCACGTTCTGAAACCTGAAAACTATACAGTTCCAGTCTTCTACTTTCCTTCAAATGCATCTAGTGCTTAATGGACAACAGAACCACACAGACACAAATATACAAGTGCAAGAAGATATGGGGAGTGGGGACTATCAATGGTTTTTTAACACCTGCAACTTTTTGACTCTCAACCAGAACAATGAAACATGCAGGCAAAAAGGTAGCCCAAAGTAGGGATCACGTTAATTCTCAAGTTGAGTCACTTCTGGAAGACATCTCATAGGATTTTAAATGACGTCATGCACCCTGAGGCGAAAGCAGGAAAGCCAAAAATAAAACAAACAAAAACAGACAAGTTCGCAATCTTTGGTAGCAAACTTATTGACCGTCCTGGAACAGGACGTTTTAGAAACCAGAATGACATAGCACAGAATAAGCAACACCAGATTTATTTATTTTTTAAAGATAAGTATAGCAGGTAAAGCTCTCAGGGAAATGTGCTTTTCCTTCTGCTTCACCCTATGTTAAACCAAACAACAGTGTTACCCTCAAATTACTGTGGAAAATCTGCTGCTTAGATGAATTCACAATACAAAGGAAGGAAGAAACAAGTGGCAAAGAGTTAAGCCTTTGAGAAATCAGCCATGGCATTCAAACCTGTGCACTAAGATACATTCATTTCTTATCATTCTGTTGTGAATTCATTGAAAAGGCTTGTAAAATAGACAAACAGAAAAGCAACTCAGAAGCATGGAAGGGGAGGGGGTTACCCCATGCTACCCACCTATCTGCTTCACAAAAAGTTTGGCCAATCCAAGCTAGCTAAATGGAAATTACTTGGTTGGGCGCAGGAGGCCTTTCACTTCCACTTTCTGGGGACAAGATACTGACATGTTTGTTTTTGACACCGGCCGGGGGAGCAATAATCATCCACTGGGCTCCCATGAGCCCTAGTGAGCACCTTCAACAACCCTGCAATGATGCAGTCCAGTAGCACCAACAAACTAGTCTGATATCGCTGTTAGATGCCGGATTGGGAACCTGGGAGATCTAGGTTCTAATTCCCTACTGGGTCATGGCACTGTGCAAAGCAGACTAACATTTACCTCTCAAGGCTGCTATCTCACCTGGGGAAGATCTTGATCTTCTGAAGGTCTGTCACATGACTGAATATGTGGGATAGCAGTTCCCACGTACAAAGCTGTTTTTTTTTTTTTTAATTTTAAAGCGCAGTTCAGCCCCATGGCCAGCAGGTGGCACTAGCATTTTTAAAAAAGGACCAGCTGGCTGGCGGAAATTAAAACAAAGATCACCCAATGGCGCTTCCTGGTGCTCCGAGGGTCTGGGGAAATTAAAAAATAAATTAAAAAACAGCGCCGATTGGCCCCAGGAACAGCCGATCAGCGCTATGGGAAAAAAGAGAAGAAACCCGGATCATCTGCGTGGTCCCACAACGTCTGCCTCCTTAAAAGCTGGATTTTTTAAGTGAGGCAAAGAAAATCCCTACCTCTCCAGTAAGTCCTGGAAACCTCGCTTAAGGGGGCATTACCAGATTTTATTTTATTTTTATTTTTTTTCAAAAAGCCCGGTGGCCGTGGGAACAGCATTTTTGGACACAGTTTATCTACTAATTTAAACTGCATTTAAACGGACATGGGATAGGAGCTGGTCAGCACGATCTGCTTCACAAACTTGCTGAGAGGATCAAGTGGGGAGGAGGCTCACTTGTGCCCTGAGCTTACCAGAATAAAGGTTCCCTACCAATGCAAGTCATCGTCCCATATCATCCAGGCTTCCAGAGGTGTCTGGATGGATGGATCTGGAATACAGGTCTAACTGGCATCCAGGCTAACCCAGCAGGGATATCCTCCTATCTTTCTTCCTTTTTAAACAAACTCTTGGCACCCAGTTACCTTCTTCTTCACTCCCATGCCAGACATTCAGCCAGCTCTTTTCTCCTTTGTGTTGTTTATTCTAGGCAGGCTTTGAAAACAGATCTACTTTGTCAAGCATTTAATTTGCCCTGAGTTTTTATCCTCCTGCATTTGGTGGTTTCATTTCTAACTGACCCAGTTTTATGCTCTCTGCTTGCTGCTGGTTTAATTTGGGAGGGTGTATTTAATGGTCTCTGCTTTTCTTTCTTGAAATGGTTGGCTGGGTTTCCATACTTTTGTTTTGTACACATTTGTGTACATTTGGAAGTCACTTTGGGGGCAGAAAGGCAAAGCAGTAAAGTTTTAAATGGATAAATGCAAACAGGAATCACTTTCCTATCTTTTGCAATTAATTTATCTTCATGATCATCTGGCTTTTTCATCCTCCAGATTTATTCACTTCTCCTAAACTCCCATATCAAGTCCCTGCACCAATAAGTGCCAACATTTGTTTTCTCCTGTGCCCTATCAAAATAAAACAACAATCCGAGTTCCACACAAGACTCTTAGTCAAGTTTCTACCAATTTTTCTTTCATCTCCAAGAACTTTTGATCCACAGGCATGCATCACTTATAAAGCAGTCCAACCCTTGGCTATGCATCCTTCGCATCATGGGGTTCCAATGTGATAGGCAGGTTTTCATCTTTGGGGGCCTTCTCAGAGGAAACCCTGGGAAGTCTTTTTGCATACCTTAGAAGAGGCACACTTATTAGATCTCGGGGCAAACAGCTCCATCTGCAATCCATTAGCCGTCAGCTGCTTACATGGATACATTTCAAAAAGATTAAAAATCCCATGACATTTTTCAGGATGGCACTTCTGGTCAACTACAACCACACAGCATATATGGGGGATTTCAGGAGCTTTGGAAACACTTCACACATACAGCCCCAGCTGCTTTGCCTATACTCCCCTGGATCAAAATATCATCTTTAAAGGTTCAGCATCCCCTCTCAAGCAGTAAAAAAGTTTGCTGAACTTTTTTTTTAAAGTATAGTGAGCAAACTGTCATTGCTATGTTTCTGGCAACCTCACTGGCTTCTGTTTTCTGTTTGCTTTTAGTAGATGCATGGCATGGATTTCCTTATTTCCAATGCTGTGTTTCCCAAGAACAGAAGGTATTTGGAAGTTATTTTGATGGAGGGGAATCTAATCAATTTCAGACTTAAATGGTTAGAAGGAAGTCTCTTCCATCCACATCCAAATAGAGATCAGAAGTTAGGAAAAACACTCATTATATTGACTCATTCATCAGGCAAAATCCAAAGAAACCAACACAGCTACCTCTTCCAAAACTTCAACTAAATATGGACTGAGTGTTTATAGAAGCTGCTGCTCCTAAGAGTAACGTTTCCCAGGCCTGATAAAGATGCAGTGGTATAAGACAGTTGTATGAACACTGCAAAAGCAAAGCAAAGCAAAAGAAAACATGGGTCTCATTTGGCAGCATCTGAAACTATCAGCAATACCTAAACCTCCTATTGTGAAACACAAACCAAAACAGGACAGTGCTGGCTTCAAGGAGCACAAATCTTCAACCAGGATTGCAAGTTTATGCCAATATATTAAGTAACTTGTCACTCTGGACTCGGCTGCATTGTCTTGTTTATCTCACACATACTTAAAAGCTTGAAAAAGAAAATTTACATAATGCTCCCCCTCTCTCCAAGTTCTTTTATTCAAAATAGCATAAATTAAGCACAGGTACATCTGACTTGCTTTGTTATATATACAGCAAAAAGGTGTTCCTTTGAAATCATTCATTAATAGTACCAGAGAAGAAATATGAATGTTTCTTGAATGTGTGCTAATAACCCATATATTAAAAAGATGAGAAACTGCCTATTAAAATAGTTTCAAGTTCTCTCTTGATACTGGCATTTACACATGAAAGACAGGCATGTAGCTTGACAATGTATTTCATCAGATTGTTAAAAAGCCAATTATTGACCCTGCGAGGACACAAAGTTAGAATGACAACTCAAATTCTGTTCTTTTTTTCCCAGTGACCCAGCTGATGCCCTTATCTGTTTTGCTTGATAGCCATTTTTAAGGCCTGTACTGACATTTCCAAAAAGCAACATTAAGCTGAGCCCAACAGCCCTGCCTTTTCCCTTTTAAACATGGAACTTTGGGCCACCTTTTCGTTCCTGAGGACTACATACAGCTCACGGCTTCCTTCTCACTCTCAAACACTCACAACAGCAGAAAGATGTACAAAGAAACTCCGTAGAATGCAATAGGATAGAGAGCATTGTATGCATTCCCTCAGACAGACTTTGTGGAGGTCTTTGAGAAGGGTAGATTCATCAGCGTGGATGTGCACAAATAATACTGTGCTTTCTTACAAGGCACCAGCAAGCCATCTTTGAAATGGAGAAGATCCTCCCCAGCCTGGAACGCAAGGCAGTTATGTGAAGGAAAAGTCATTGAAGCAAACCAGAATGATGTTGAATGAGACTTCATTCCAGCCGTAGCTCAGTACAATAGTACCAATCATGAGAGTGAGGAAAGGAGAACAATGGAAGCATGCAGAGGAATATCGACATCCATGGTGGTTGGAGGGGAAATGTGAGAGTGGCAAAAAAAAAACAATGCCTCAACTCACAGAAAGTGAAGTGGAGGAAAATATTCCTGAATGATAATTCAATGCTTCAAAATCTACATAAAAGTTCAGGCTGAGCCTTTCAACTAGGTGTGTTAAGAAATTCTGTGTGGCTCTAGCCACCGTATCTGCACTAGAGATGGGCACGACTTGGCGAAATTCTCGTTTCCGTTTCCGTTACTTGTTTCCGTTACGCAACGGAAAAGGAAACGACAATTACTCCGCCAGAACTCGAACTCGAACTGAAAAAAGAAAAATTGGGTCTGATTTGTCGTTGTCGTTCCTGGCATCGCGGCGATCCCGCGATGCCAAGCGCGGCACAGAAAAAAAGTTTTTTTTTTTAAAGTTAAAAAAAGCCCCGATTCCCGGCCCAAAAAGCAGGCGGAAATATGCCTGCCTGAGTGAGGGCACCTACCAGAGGAGTGGTGGTTTCGGGGGGGGGGGTCCCTGGCCTCCCTCCCTCTCCTGTCCTGGGCTGATCTGGTGGGGGAAATCCTCGTCATCTCGCAGTCGCTCGCAAGTCGCAACAAACACCGGACTCGCTGCCGGCCGCCGCAATTCAAGCAGTACAGAAAAAAAGTTTTAAACCCCCCGCCCCGATTCCCGGCCCAAAAAGCAGGCAAAAATATGCCTGCCTGTCTGAGAGGGCACCTACCAGAGGGGTGGTTTCTGGGGGGGGAGTCCCCGGCCTCCCCCCCTCCTGTCCTCCTGGGCTGCTCTCGTCTCGCCATGCCATGCGGTGTGGGCGGGGGATCGAAAATGGTGCGGCGACCGCAATATTTTTTTTGAAATCGTGGTCCAAAAAACAAAAACACACAAGCCAACAAGCACCACAGAAACATGCGGAAATTGCTATTTTAAAATTGCCAGAATTTTTACAGTAGCAGTGGGTTTTTCTTGCAACAAAATGTCTCCTCTGTCCTCTCTCCATTGATTTTATTTTATTTTATTTTATTTTATTTTATTTTATTTTATTTACACCTGCGCAATGATGGGCTGGCCATGGGAGTGACCATGCAAATTTTTGGAGCCATTCCACCAATCGCATGGCCACTTGGCCAGGTTGACCACAGAGACTTCTGGGATGTGCCAATCGGGCATAAAAAGCCCACTAACCGTAGCCCGAACCCGAACCCGAAACCTAAGCCTAACCCATACACCAGTACACTGTCCTTCTAAGTGGGTCAGAGAGGCACCCAGAGGTGCACGCCAATACTCACCCTAACCTCACCCGTAACTAGCCTAACCCTAGCCCTTGCACTAACCCGTCTTAACCCTAAGCCAGATCTACTTGCATTGCACTACACACGCAAGTACGTTTCCCTTCTTAGTGAGACGCAGCGGGTGCAAAGAGTCTGCCAGTCCGTCACTTGTGGCTCTGGCTGACTCCTCCTGCAGCAGCAGTGCCATGCAAACCATGCCCGCGAGTGCTGCCTGTGTCTCACCGACTGTTGCAGGGAAGGCACCCCAAAAAGAGGGGTGCCTCTGCCAGTCTGCTGCGTCTGCAACTTGGTATGCATATCCATATGGCTATGCATGCCCTTTTGTAGCGGGCCAGAGGAGGCACCCATTTATAGCGGGCCAGAGGAGGCACCCACCCCACAGAGGTGCCTCTAGGAGCCCGCTACCCCCCCAAAAGAGTATAATGACAGACGAAAAAATGACACCACAAAATGACAATTTTTTGTGAAATTTCGCGAAAAACGGAAACGAGCCGAAACGGACCCGTCCCGAAAAATGATAACTCGAAAAAAAATTTCCTGGTCGTGCCCATCTCTAATCTGCACATTTCAAATAATCCTTATTTCCATCTTGAAAGTCTTCCCCTGGAAGTTCTGTGCATTAATTAAGACGTTTACCATTCACTTTCCAAGACTGTCACTACAGCTCAACAGGAATAAGAGGAGATGGAGCCATAGTACAGCTGGTGTCAAACATCATGGGCAAACCAGCTCCCACCCCTATTCCCACTGAGTTGGAAAAACAGGCATTTTCTTTCAAATGAAAATTAATAAAAGAAGTTTAAGGAGTAAGAGTTGTTTAAGGAGTAAGAAAATGTCTCCAGGCCAGAGTGACATATGTGTAGCACTACTCTCTTATTTTCCGTTAAGAGTGTCAGGGCAAAAATGCCACTTTTTAAAATAAAAATAAAAAATAAAGACAACTGTGATTCTGCCATGCCTCATGCATGAAAAGTAACTCTCACGAGAGCTGATATAAAAGGAAGGGATTTCTCTCCATTTTGCAAATGAAGCACTCAACCACTCCACCCCCCCACTCCGCCAATTCAGTAAGAAAATATTTTGTTTCTTCAGCAGAATCCATTTATACAAAACAAAGCGGGGAAGCATTATTTCAGAGTACTGTATTTTTAGAACAGTCAGAGCTAACATCTTGCTAGGCGTTGTACGGCAATCAGGATTAGAGATGGGCACGGATCACTTTGGGCTGGGTCATCCAAAGTTGTCCATGTGGCACCACATATGTGTTCCCTTTCACCACTTCCCTCACTGGCTCCCCTAGTAACTCACAAGCCAGCATGGGCTGCTCACTGCCTCCTTGGTGGTTATGTCACATCCTTCTGTGTTCCATGACTAGTTTTGTACCGTGACAGCGTTGGTCATGATCATGTGGTTTTGTCCCTGTTTCAGTGTCCCCATGGTCGTGATAACTTGTCTCGTGACAAGTGTTACCTCACGGTCTTGTACTGTGACAAACACTGAATTGGTCTAGCTTCCTTTTTTCCCTATTTTTTTTTGGGGGGGGGCTTAAAAATTTCTTTTTTTATATTTTGCTTCTGAAAAGTAAAACAAAAAACAAAAATCAGACACAGTTTTCTGAGAGTAACAAATGTTTTGTTGTGTGACAGTCGTTACTACATGGTGTCTTGTCTTGGAACAGAAAGTGTGAACAAAGAGTGACAAGGGAAAACCCTACCCCAGCACCAGGTACAGTATTGTCATGCTTAGCACCTGTTCCGGGGGCGTGGTCGAGACAAAATTCAGTAGTTGCGCAATGGACATGAAGTAACTTTTTTTGTACCACTCCTAAGCGCAACAGTAACAGAGACAAAACGGACATGAAGTAAGCACCCTTGTCACACTTGGGCTGCCCCACAAACAACTTAGTTAGGATAACCTGGCTCTAAGCAATTCGTGCCCATCTCTAATCAAGATATTAAAATTCAGTTCTGTAAAAAGTAACACTAAGGAATTTCCCTTTGCCAATATCTTCCTAATCACCAGCACTCACCCCACTGTTCTAAAAACAAGTTTACCTGCCAGACCAAATTCTTCCCTGCTCACTTCATTTACTTACTGTATGTCAGGAAGCAACTGGGTAAGCTGGAAGGCTGCAACAGAAAGAACTGATTATTTTGTTAGCAACAGATTTAAATTGTGCCTTAAAACCAGTGTTTAATTTTAGTGTGAGTTATGTTCTGCTCAACCTCTTGATTCAAACACTGTGACTGGACTGAATCCAAATACAGTCCTCCTTAGAATAGACCCGTCATAATCAATGGGATAAATTAGTTTCTTGCAACATGCTTCTTGCAGAGGATCTCTTCCAGGCATGACACACAATGGATTGAACCTAACACTTTTAGAGTTGATGGTTCAGTCAAATAAATCACCATCTAGATCAGATAGACAGAAAATATGGAAGGAGATTTGAATGATATTTTGACTGCTTAACTTTTCAGTTATTGTGCAAAATTTAAAGTGTTGGCTTGCTTACTCAACTGGCATCACTGCAATTTACCAATCCCATTACAGTGAATTCAGAGAGATTGTACAATCCCTTCTATAAGCTTCTAGAAAAGTGATAAAGAGCTTTGTTTTTCCTTGTGGCTACAGATTTACGCCCATTGAGGGGATTGTATTCCAAGTCCATCCTGAAGAAACTAGGTGAGACTAGATATGATTCTTATTAAGTGGAAACATTTTCCCCAGTAAGTATACAGTAGAAACTCACTTCAAAACTCTGTTTTTCATACACAACAACATTCATACAGATAAGCCAAGTCACCATATTGTCTTAGACTTAATAATGAACAAAAGATGAAGCATGCCATCCAGAGGGCCATTCAGCCATCTCTGATTTAGGAGAGCTTCGCCTAATCTACTGCTATTAGCCTCGTGGTGCAGTGGTTAAATGCCTGTGCTGCAGCTAAAACTGTGCTCACGACCTGGGGTTTGATCCCAGGTAGCAGGCTCATGGTTGACTCAGCCTTCCACCCTACCGAGGTCAGTAAAATGAGTATCCAGCTTCCTGGGGGGGGGGGCAATGTGTAGCCTGCACACTGTAATTAAAATTGTAAATCACCCAGAGACTGCTTGAAGTGGTATGGGGTGGTATATAAGCAGAACACTTTGCTTTGCTTTGCTCCTCAGATGTACTGAACTACAACTTCCACAGCCCACAGCCAACATGAAAACTGTGAGTTGCTGCCCAGCACATTTGAACAGCCCCAGACCTGGGAAGAGGACACTCACTCCTTAAATCTGGAGCTTACAGCATACAAAATATGATCTCGACTTTTCCATACGTTCCTGAGTTAGCGATACTCTTGTAGGGTGGTTTGAAATAAATATATGGCAATTTAAAGTATGCCTAAGAAATGGTTGCTAATGCTAACACCTGAAACACTTTTATGAGGCAGCAAAACAGCACTTATGCATCCTAGGAATATAATTCAGAACCTTCAGCAATTTCGTTTCTTTATCATTTGCAGATAAATGTTATATGTGCAGCCAAACCAGGGTTGACATTAAGTGTATTTTTATCTCCCTACTCACATTTCCCCAAAAACTTTCAACTTGTTTTCTATCCCAACTGTCCAAACTATAGTATATTCAAGGTGACTACCATCACTGTTATAGTAGAGGTTTGTTTTTTTAAATGTGCTGTCAAGTCAGAACAGACTTACAGCAATGCTAACAGGATTTTCAAGGGAAGTAAGATATTTAAGTAGAGATATTTAGGTAGCCCTACCAGTTCTACTCCCAGTGAGTTTCTATGGCTGAGCAGAAAATTGAATCCTGGTCTCCTGAGTCCAAGTTTACCACTCTATCCACGACATCAGTATTTCTCCACCTGTGGGTCCCCAGATGTTCCTGGACTGCAACTCCCAGAAGCCTCCACCACTCGCTGTGCTGGAAGGGGTTTCTGGGAGTTGGAGTCCAGGAACATCTGGGGACCCACAGGGTGAGAACCACTGCACTACACTCTGCTGGGTTTCACTAAAATCACTACTATAAACAAATTAAACCATAAACTGTAAAAAAAAAATCCCTCCCCCAAAAATTCAGCACCCATCTCCTATAAATCAACAATCAGTGAACACCAAAACATTTAAAACACCTTTTTATAATTTAACACTTGGAAGATGTGTATATTTTCATCTCACCACTGGCACCAGCAGGGCAAGAGATGATGGACATTGCAATCCAAAATATCTGGAGCATGTTAGGTTAGGGAAGATAGCGGGTGAGATAAAAGAAAGCATCTCCCGGAGCCCAGTACCCACAATGGATCACTAGCCTCTAGATTCAGTAGTAATCCTATAATAATACAACAAATTACTTATGTAGTTTATAATGCTTAAATCTCAGAAACCAGATCTTTCCACCCATTGTTCTCACACATAAAAGCAGTGTTTAAGTCAGTACTTGATAATGATTCGATTTTGAGATGTGTGTGTGTGTTTTTTAAGGAATTCTGAATTTAATTAGAGGAAGATTTGTAAATAGATTTTCTCTCTTCTTTTCAACCCGGGGCTCCTCCCAAATCAGCTGTAGAGGGATGCTTACCCACCCACAGAAGGCTAAATTGTAGGGGGAAATGGCACAGGAGATGGTGAAGGGGATGAAGGAAACCAGAGAAGACCGCTGTTGCCACCCCTTCTCACTCACAATCTCAAATGCCCTGAGAGGAAATTTACAAAGGGACTCCTCCTACTGATGAGGGGGAAAAACCCAGATTCGATTCAGGGTACTTCCAGCTGGACAGCCCCCCCCTCCATTAAAATCTTAATTACTCCATTTCTCTTCTCCTTTAACAGGTTTTCTTTGGCAAGAAAAGAGAGAGAGAGAGAAAACTAGTGTTGGGAAACCTTGCTTAGGCCTGCATTAAACATTTCCGAAAGACAGCTACACAACTCAAGCATCGACTAGAAACACTGCCTGATATCTGTTTTTAAGGTGGGGAGAGACTGAAACATCCTTGTCAACATGAAAACTATCCTGAGGGATGACAAAGATTTGTACAAACAGGAAACCAATGTGCACATTTACTGTGAAAAAGACAAGAGAGCTCAACAGTACGGACGGAATCCCAAAGGTCTCCTAAGCTCTGCAGTGGAAAGACCGAAGAAAGCCACTCCTCCACACTGCAGCCCGACATTTGGCCTCCTAATGCTTCTTCAGGCTATTGGCAAGGCTGGACAGCTGCATTTCCTATTGCTTCCTTCTCCTGGGTAAAAACATACTCCAACAGCAATATCATCTCAAGGCTGCCAGATACAGCCCACTAAGAACCATAAATAGTTGCAAACAGTCACAACATTCCACGAAGCTTAAAGAAAGGAAAAAGGAAATGGAAAAAAAACCCAACAACTGCTTAACCATCCATGCGGGACACAGAACTAGCGACAAGTAAATACAATACTATTGTAACCAAGAAAGTACAGAACTGTTGGGGGGAGGGGAGAAGTACCTGTGACATGATGAAACTAGCAGGGTCCATATCCAGGCACAGGTTCCTTAGTCAATCTGTGTGTGTCTCCTAAACTTGTGGTGAGTTTTAAGTACAACACTTCAAATGTGTTTTCTATACCAGATCAGCCATGCTGGCTGGAGAAGAAGAGAATTGCAGTCCAAGATCTCTGTAAGGCATTAGTTCCAAGAAGGGTACCCTAAATTTTTATATTCCTCTCCTGCGGAATTCCAGTGAACTGGTAATTTCTCCCCCCACCGCACTGCAATTTACATTACAATACTAAGCCTTTTCCATTGTATAATGTATGAGGCCTTAAACAAACTCATTGAATCTGATAATTGCCTGATAGGAGAATTGGGCAGGGGTGTGTTTTGATAGACAGAACATTTCCTTTACTTATGGAGATTAAGTCCACTCTTTAAGGCACAAAATGTATAATAATGCATTTTATTCCCTTTTACAGATGAAACCTGTCCTTCCTCAGTTCAATCCAGGGACCTTCCTCTTCCAGTTTCATGGACAATCCACAACAGATATTTTAAAAGAATATTTGTCAGGAAACAAAATGATTCATAAGGCTATAAATAATGGGGAGCTTTCCTTTTTTTATTTAACAGGGAGCCCACTGTCCTAAATCAAAGACCCTCCTTAAACCTTCCAATCAATTTGCTTTCAAACAAAGAACCCTCTGTAAACAAGCAGGAAACCTAAGGGCTAACTGCTGCACAGAGAGATCGGAGAGATAAGCTCAACAGCTGATCGGCATGGGGATACCAGCCTCCAGCAGGAGTTTGGACTCAATGGCTTTGTTGGCCGCTTCCAACTTCATGATTCTATGCTTTTATGATTAACATAATGCCCTACCTAACCTGTCCTTTCATCAAAACTGAAGAAGTGAAGAAAAAGAGTGGGACATCGCTGGGTGGGTTGGTGAGTGTCGCTGTTGTTTTCAAACCTCTCCCTGACCTCCCTCACATTCCCTCAGCATTAGCTGAATGCTTGCTTCTCATTGGACTGGGCTCCTATGACAAATTTATCATTTTGGAATAACTGATGCTATCAATTTCCCAAATTCAGGTTATTAAGTAGCAATGACTATCGACACACAACTAGCCAGGAGGGGATGGATACATTTGTACAGCTTGGAAAATTCCAGGAAATGTTAAGTATCCTATATTTGAAAACTGGAAGAGGTTTCCTATCTCCTAAAAAGGGGTGGGTGGGGAGGAGATATTTTTGGTAGGCAAGAGGCAATACTTGAGCCTGGTTTTGGATGGCCAGTGGCAAGGAAAACCTAGCGTTCAGCTCTGACACTTTGATCAAACAGAACTTTGTTCAGAACTAAACATATATACAAATCCTTCACTGGCATTAAAAAAAGGCACTGAATGCAAAATAATCACTTTCAGTGCACAGCTCCTCCTAGCCATCAATCTATCAAAGGAGTACTCAGTCATCACAAAGCTTTTTATAATGTGACCTTCTTTTCAGAACATTATTTTACTATTCCCACTCTCCACAGGAAAACGTAGCCGCGGCTGCATATCAGATCAGAAAGAGTAGTGGCTTCCCTTCAGAACAAATTCCTAAATAACTATTCCCTGATGTGCTAGGCCACGTGGTTTAATCATCTGCCCTGGGAACCCCACAGTCACATGCCACACATGCCACTAATTTTACTGGGCATAGAGAAATGGCACACCCTGTTGACAGTCAAGAAATGTAATTTTTTTAAAAGACACACACACACACACACAGAGAGAGAGAGAGAGAGAGAGAGAGAGAGACATGTTTCCAAGGCAGTAACCATACCATTTAAATGCAGTTTTATTCAACAAATGCCCATGTTTACCATCCAAATACCATGGAATGAGCTCAATGGCTGTCTGATTCATCATGCCTCAAATTCCCAAACTAGGACTAGGGCTGAATGTAGTTCTCCACAGCTTGAGACACCCAGCCAAGTATTCATTTAGACTTCCATGCCTTTTCCCCAATTTTTCACCATCTAGCAGAGGGTGGCCAAAATACAGATGAGAGGCAATATGTGTACCCCACCCCCAGATACTCCACCAGGGCCCCTTCCCTTCCCCAGTTACATTTTGTTGCAGCCAAGAAAAGTTAATATGCAGCCTACAGGAGTGACCATTAGTAGGTTGCATCCTCACCTTGCACTGTTTTATGCCCCCAAATAACATTTCCCTAAAACGAAAAACAACAAATCCCGCCCTGGGAAACAGATAGCTGTTGCTGGTTTCATTCAGATGGTTACTTTGGGAGAGAATTAACTCCGAGAATCCTCAAGGTTCTGTCCAAAGAAGTGACTCTCATCATTTTTGAGCTGTCAGTAAAAGTGTTCCCCAACCTAATGGCCTCGAGCTATGTCAGGACCAAAGCAGCCCTATCATTAGATATGAAAGGTTTCCATCACCCATGTCAAAAGAACCCCACTTTGCCGTTATGTAATCGCGACCATTTTTATGTTGTACGGATTCTCCCTATACATGATTCTGTTAAGCAAACTTCCCCATCTCCAGAAATTTTTATGTTGTACAGATTTTATGTTATACAAACCGTTTGTTATATGAGGTTCCACTGTATTTTATTTTTCACAGGCTACAAAGTGTGCAGGAAAGCTGACATTCTGAACAGAAACTTAAAAAAAAACTTGCAAAGTTTGCCGTTTCTTCTAGGAACAAAAATCATCTTGAAACTTCCAAATGCTTCCACAAGGGTTCCTACAAAGTCTATTGAGAGAGGGGTGATTTTTTAAAAGCTCAAAAAAATATCATTTTCAGGAGAAATGAAGGAAACCCCCCACACACACACACTATTTCTCCCAGGAAACAAGAGGCAGCAGATTTCACAGCTCCAAATGGGATATAAATGGTCTACCAGTCATTTACTCCCTAAATATTTGTTGATCAAATGCACTTCACAAATTTGTTTCAGCCTTTTTCACGAACAGTTCTGGAATACCTGAGCGTCACATGCACACTATTCAAGCAGCACAATTCCTTTTCACACCTGCACCCATCCTCTCACTCAACGTGGCACAAATGAATTATATCCCAGACACATTTATTTAACATGGAACCGAGACTTATGAAAGAACTGAAATCTATAGTTCTAAGAGGAAATGGACAAGCATAAGGGCTAAGGAGCTTTCCTCCTATTTATCCATTAGCATGGAATAGTTTCTCCTCACACCTAAACACTCTAATAGAAAACCTCTTCCAAAGCCATTACCAGGCATTGCACAGCAGTTGTCCTAAGACCTGGAGAGTCCATTTTTAAAAAGAGCACCACAGAACGCCAACTGCTGTTCCACCGAGTATTCCATCACAAGGATGAGAGGGAGGGAGGGGAGAAGGATGAGAGAAGAAAGGTAAATTCAAGAGTAGTGCTTTAACCACAGGATCCCTATGGTGACTCAATCTGTAGTAGAGCCATAACTTCAGTATCTCTTGCAAGGCCAAGCATGCTGCCTTAATGCAAGCTTAAGGTGAAAGAACCACCATGCTGTGCAGAGCCTGTCACCCTAAGGGCAGTCAAGTTACAAGACTAATTTATCAAGAGAAGCCAATGCACTGCTCATTAATACTGCATGAAGCGTTTAGGCTTTGTTTGTTTGTTTGTTTGTTTGTTTGTTATGAAATGACAAAAAGAAAAGTGTGAGATGGCTGGGGCACCAGCCACTACACTAAGCAGTCTAATGGAGCAAGAGTATGCAGGCACATTTCTTCCAAATACATATCCAGGCTGGGCTCTATCTAGCCTCTTTTGGTTTGACAATGTACCGCTAATTCTTATCTATTAGTTCTTTATTTTTCCCATCTGTTCTTATTTTGAATTGTTAAATGGTTTTGATTTATTGCATTTTTGCTTATTTGTTTTTGCATTTTGCCTATGTCAACCGCCCAGAGTACTTTTTTTTTCTAGATGGTTGCGGTATATAAATCAAATAAATAAATAAATAAATAATCCCTCATCATGACAAAACCCGAAATGGGCAAAGCTGTTCTGGTTGTTGGTCCGGCAAAACATCTGGATGTCGTGGGAAGTGAGACTAAAATGAGCAGGTTGCACTCTTTGAGTGGGGTTTCTCATCCATTTTCTTTGTATCTGGTTTACAGCTTTAAGTTTTAAGAATGGGTTTTCACCATTAAAGGGTAAACAAGGCTCTGAGCAGCTAGGGAGGACACCTGCCATAGCACACCTTCAAAATGGCTCCAAAAATCTCTTTCTAAATGGTAGGCTGCAAAAGGACAGCCATCTCCTTCCCTCATCTAATACTGCCCTCCTGTCCTCTAAGGAAGTATCATTAGTTCCTCCTGTAACCTCTGTTGCAGAATTCTGAGGGGAAATTACATTTTCCCCCACAATTACAATTTCTAGAGCTCCCAGTCAGCATCCTAATCACTGTTTTTTTCTGATGGGCAGTGCTTGTTTTTTGAAAGCCCACAGTAACAGTCAAATTTTCTAGGCTCTCAGAACCATTTTAGCTTTCACAAAAATCTCAAAACACAAGGCAAGTATTAATAGAGCACCTTCAGATCACCACACAGCAGTCAGTTTACTTGATATAACCTCTCAGGTCAAATGTCTTATACCCCACCCTCACCCACCCAGATCTCTCCCTTGCCCACCTTTATTGGAGTGAAAAATTGAGTGAAGGCTGAGGGGAAAATGGGCGTTCTACTGACACACTAGGTAGAAAATAAGAAGAAATAACACTCATACATCTGAATCACTCTCTTTAGAAATAAATATGCATCTCTCATTACCTTGCTCTTGCCAACCAAGCAAGCCCCTCCTAACATTTTCCAAAGATTTAAAAAGACAGTACCAGTATTTTTACCTCCAGGGCAAAAATACTCACTGCTTTTTCTTCTGCTTTGAGACATTAAAGCTGAAAAGTCAGATCGAGGAATCTATAAATAACAGGTGAACGTGAAAATCTTCTATCTTTCCTGCCGGCATCTCTTTCTGACTGAGCTCACTCTCATGGTCGGCTCAGGAGAACACGTGGGCCTACAGAAGTCAATGGAATACCACCCTCATCATCCTTCACCCGTTGTTATGCTTGTTAATGATGGAGGTAGCAGCAATAATCTTTGAAGGGACGAAAATTATTAGTGTCTGCAAATTTTCACCTCAAAAAGGAGCACAGGGATCGGTGCTCTCTCCATTCCTTTGTGTATTTTCTCTCCTCATATTTATACTATTTTTTATAAATTTAAATGGTTCCCATGAGGGAGGAGGCTGAACTAGGATCTTGTTAGAACACCCTAACTTCTTTCCACTGAGCTGCAGTTCCTGGGGGTTATGACCCGATGGAGCAGAAGCACTATTAACTCAATATGTTTATTATCACCATTTCTTATCACCAGGTACCTCATGGAAGTTACAGTCTAACAACCTCTGGAGTGCTGCCCTTTGACTTCCCTACTTTAGGCAGAGACTGGTGTATACATGTACATTTGTTATGTGCTTTTCCCCTTTTTTTGTCTTTCTTATTAATAGCTAACCGGGGAGCTGCTTCAAGCATTGAAGAGACCAGGCCTGCTTGCTCCTCATGCAGGCATCACCTAACAGAAAAGACTATAGTTTTTCATAAACACCTTTATCCAGTTTTGAGGAACAATGCAATACACAAGCTTAGCTACTTTCCTTTCGTTAACACCAAGGTGAGCCTTGCAGGAGAAGGAGGAAAATGTCATATAAAACAGAGAGAGAACAGCACACAAAGCCCTCTCGGTGTTATTGATTTAAATGAGACCTCCGAGAGGCATTTTTAATTCTTAGTCTTCAAGGAGTGTGTTGTGGTCACACTTAGTCTGCCACACACTGGTGTAATAGCAACTTTCTGTTTCAAAGGGCATGTCAGACAACTCAGTATAATTCAGCCAGAGCCAAGTCAAAGCAGCACCTTTGATTTAAAGCAAAGCCCAAGCCTATCAGTAAAAAAAGTGTCATTGGGCATTCTTTGGCGCTCTTGTGAAGATTGTTTTCTCCCGGCAAATCAACCAAATCACGTCACAGAGAAATAAATTGAGTTTTGAAATACAGCCTTAAGCTTCTCAGTGCCCACTTATCCTCAGGTAAAATCACAGCCTGGGTCCCAATTTACCAGCACCCCCTTCATTACATAGTAAGGCTGCCAAGTCAACAATATCCAGTTGCTTAAGAGTTCAGGGTCCAAGTGAAAGGACCAAGAGGAAGGTCCCTGTAATATCAGACATATTGGGGAAGACAAGAGTGTTGTGGAAGTGCAGTGGGAGACTAAATGACTGGAGAACTGGGCACAGAGGGCCCAAAATGTAGATAACAGCTATATTCCAGTAATACAGCAATGCAAAACTCAAGGAAGAGAGAACTCTTATCTTTCTGTGTATGTGTGGGAATTCAACTGGCAAAATCCACCCAGCAGCTGTCCTGTTTGCCACTATTCTCACTCAGGATTACATCTAACACCAGCTTATCAACAGCATACATGATATGGATGGGGGAGTTCCATCAGCCTCCATACAACTGCTCAGACTTGTAAGAGATCTGGAGAAGGTAGCCGTGCTGATCTGTGCAAGAATTCCTGGCAAAAATCAAGGAAAATAAAACAAAAACAAATGACAAAAACATGTGGCACCTTAAAGACTAACTTTCATATTTTAATGTAACATTTTGTGCACATGTCCACTTCTTCAGATATACAGCACCAGAATGAGGTGTGCAATATAACACATATGGAATATACCTTTCATACCAAATATTCATTATGTGTAGGTATATTTGCATGTAAACTGTGTTGTAAAATTCCTAAAGCAACAGAGACTGGATCCAGTGGACGGTTCCATGAAACGTTACATTAAAATATGAAAGTTAAGTCTTTAAGGTGCCACATTTTTTTGTCTTTCGTGTTGTTTTATTTTCCTTGGTTTTTTGCCTGGAATACTTGTAAGAGATGTATCCCCAACTTACAGGGGCTTTCCCTCCACAGTCTATGCAGTAAGAAAGCTCACAAGCCAGAGCTGCATTCCCCACCCTGGTTGAAGCGGCACTCATGCCCCCACTGACACCTTCTGCCTTCCTGGTTGCTGACCCTGCATGGCACAAGCACATCACAATACCTTTGTGCTAAGCCAGTGAACCAATTATGTAACATGTCTCCCCATTTGGCCAGTTAGAAAAGCACTGCAGTTTTGTGAGATTTCCGTTGGTGTTCTGAGACATGGCAACCCTATTAAGTGGGGAAGAGGGGAGGTGTTAACATATACTGTAACAATTTCCTGGACTCAACAATACTTCCTGGCTCAGGAAGGGCTGCCAGGGTTCACATCAAAGGTCTGGGGTTCACCATCCTTTGAGCCACCACCATCTCTCATGTCCCCACTCCAGCCAAAACACTGCCACGGCCTCCCCCTCTCTTAGATTAATTTGCTTAGCTGCGGCCATTTAACTGTTTGGAAAGGAGCTGAGTTCCCACCTCAGCTCCAGAGCGGAAAGCTGGAATTTTTACGCTCCCCCCAATGCAATGGTACATATTACAAAACACTCTGTTGTGGGTTTCCAAAAATCACAAATGCCCAAGTTTCCAAAGGCTACCGCCACCCGCACCCATGTTCTTCCAGCCAGTAACACACAAGAAACAGCTCCTGGTGTAGAAGTACAAGGAATAGTAACAGCAAAGGCTGATCCACCCTAGCTTAGCTTGGGCCCTGCAACGTTCAAATTCTCAGTCTTTCTCTCCCCGACTTGTTCAAAATCAAAGTTTTCTGGGGACTAATCAAATGCAGGCACCCAAACCCTGAACTCCTTTTGGGGGGGAGGCAAAAACATAAAGGAGACAGATTAGATTGGGCTTTAAGATTGCATTTCTTAAAACCCTGCCCCTCCCCCAAAATAACACTCACCACCACCACCACCACCACCCCAGAATGCTGCCTCGGCTTCTGAGAGTAGAAGGCCAGCATCCAGAAACCCAGACTGGAGATAACTGCTCTAGACGATGGTCAGTTGCTTCCTCAGGTACTGCTCCCTTGCACCGTCTTGTTAGTGTAATTAATTTTGTCAGTCTGTATCAAAGTTGTAGCCTTCCTGTTGTTGACTGGATGTTTACTCCTCAAGAGAAGCTTATTGATATGAAATATTTATATACTGTCTTTCATTATAATTGGTTCCAGGGCAGTTTCTACAATTAAAGTATCAGGAAGAATGAGACCACATCAAATTATGTAATTTTTAAAAAAAGAAAATCAGCAGAATAAAACAGCAGATAGTTAAGAGTTTGAAATGCCCCAGCGCCTAGGAAACAATAATAATAGGAGATAGAAGACACACACACACACACACACACACACACACACAAGACAGCAAGTGAGTTTTACCAGTCAAAATGCTAGCAGCTGTATTGTGCATTACTTGAAATTACCAATTTGTTTTCCACGGCAACAGTGAGCTATCCATTGAACAACAGAGCCTGTCCAAGGCAACTGCACATATTACTAATACATTCCAGCATTCCTATAAAGAGGTTTCTAGAGTTTGGCTGGATGGGGACATGAGAGATGTAAGTTTGAGGCCCCGGTGAAACCCAATGGGTAAGCTTAGGACAGTTACACTCTCTCAACCAGACATGCCTTACAGGGCTGTTGTAAGGATTCAATGGCGAGAACAAAAGTAACTGGAGGAAAAGTGGCATATCAGTGCATTTAAAAAGTCCAGAAAGTAATTTTTCTCTTTATTTGCTACTCTGTTTGAAAAATAACCTGCTGTTGTTAATTTTTGCAATGTTGAAAAAGTAACTTGAGCATTGCCTGTTTTTATCCCATTATTTGGGGAATGGGGAGAATCAGCAAGAAGACTGTACAAAATTCAAAAAAAAAGTCCTCAAATGTCCCTAAACTTCTTTAAAATGTCTAGTTAAAGTAACTTTTGGAATTAAGTACAAATTGCTTACCACTGCATAAGACGTAATTTGGATCTTATATTTTAAATGTAACTTCACTGCATAGCCAAAAAGTAACTAATTACAGAAAATGACATTAGTTGTAATTTTTAGTTCAAACTCATTGATTTTATTCACAGCAACTCCAGGTCACTGAGATTGAGTTACAGTTCATCTTTTGGTAGATCAAAGATTCCAGAGGCCTTTTTGATGTCTCTGCCACTTCACCTGAGTCAGATCACCTGGAGAGTCAGATCACCTGGAGAAGCAGAAGCAAATATCAGTAGTGGACAAATGGCATCTCCGTCTAGGTCTCCTGATTACCCCACCCAACAACTCTACATAGACATCAAAAAGAATTGGAAACAAGACAGCACTTTAATGTCAAAGGGTCTGGCAGAAACTGCTCAAGATATTCCTTCAAAACAAACTCTGCAAAGAGGTCCTTTTGTCCAGTCTAGAAGGATGAATGGACACTGATCTGGAGGATCCAAACATCTGCTATCAGCATGAAGTCTCTCTACTGTATATCGTATGATCAATCTCTCTCTCTCTCTCTCTCTCTCTCTCTCTCTCTCTCTCTCTTTCTCTCTCTCTGACAGTGATCTGAAGGCAGCCCTTCTTGTCATGGCACCCACCCTATGGAACCTTGTCATGGCACCCACCCTATGGAACCATTTGGCAGAACGCTGATGTGTTTCAAGCATTTATTTAGAAACTATCTTTACTTTTGTTTTTCTCCAGCCATGAGATGCTTCAAACTTGCTCGGGGATTGCAACATGATTATTTTTATTGAATTGTTTGATTGCTTTACCGTGTAAACTGTTTTGGGATTTATGCAAAGGAGACCCTGTGTGGAAATATTTCTAACAATAACAGCAACAGCAACAGCAACAGCAACAGCATTCCATTCTGTTTCCCAGAGAGATGCCTCTTTCAGCCAAGTCTTTCCTTTAAAAAAATTACCTGCTTTGCATTCCTTCTCTCCAGCTATATCGGGCAATAAACAATACCAAAGCAATCCTCACAGAGAAAGATCTCCTTGCTCTCCATAATCCATCTACCCCATTACCTATTATTATGTGAAATGAACACACTACACCTGGCTCTGAGGCACTGAGAGTTCAGTCTTGGCACAGTTATCCAGGTTGGTGTGCCTCTGATCCAACCAGCAGGTGAGGTCAAGAATCAGCACAACTCCCCTGGTGTACTGCAGGTATAATTTACCGGTATGTTGCGATAGCCTATGCAGCAACAGGAGCACAATGTGTACTGTTTAGCATTTTATCTTCTTATTAACTTTCCTTATGCTCTGCTCTAAAAACAAAAAAGCCCAGCGCTTTCAAGCACAATAGGAATTTTTCTTTTTGTTTAAAGACAAACCTTTGACACCAGGTAAAATGATTGTGCACTAGTGTACAATTGATGACATATCCATGCCTTCATCTTTTAAAGAGAAGATTTTTTTATTATTATATTTTAATTCTCTCCTTCAAGACCAGCACGGAAATCTGTTTCTTCCTTTTTATCCTTAGAACGATATCTCAGGCTGAAAGATGGTGAATGGCTAGAAATCATCTAGTCAGTTCTACTGCTAAATGACAGCTTCTTCAGTCATTGCAGACTGCTGTAATAAATTAATGCTTAAGGTGCTGCTGACACTTCTTTTGTTACGCAGGAAATGCTCCAATAGCCTCCTCAATAGACAGGGAGGCAGGCAGGCAGGCAGGTAGACAGTCAGTCAGTCAGACAGACAGACAGACAACTAAAACCCTGAACAACCAGGAGCACATAGATGAGGTGGATAGATAAAAGCCAGTTGTTCTATGTTGGAATGTTCCTGGTTTCCTTCTCTCATATAAAGAAAAAAGTAAAACAAACAGCAACTAATGGGAATTCATTGCAAGAAGAAGAAGATGAGCTCAATATTTTGATCTTCTATAAGCCGCAAGATTCACCAGGTGACCTCTTGAGCCAGCACCAACTCACAGCTTGACTATCCCCACGGGGTGTTTTGTGAGGTCAACACGGGGAAGAAGAGAGCCTTGTGTATCACCTTGAGTTTACTGGAAGAAAGGCAGGATAGGAAGAGAACATGTACTGTGTCCAGCTTCCAAGAAACATTTTCCCCACAAAAAAGCAGGCTTTATCACTACCAACAATGTTGAAAATGGCACTGAGGTATGGCCAGTTTATTTATTTTGGTACTAGTGTGTTAAAACACACACCAGGTCCCCTGTGACTGACTTAATGCTCCCAGCTTCCTAATGGTGATAGAAGCATCTCAGTTTTACAAGTACAAGCTTCTGGTGCCAGTGGGTGGAAAGTGTTAAAAACTTTTCCCAGCCCTTCCTAGCAAAGCCAGTGCATGCAAAAATCAGGTAATTCTCCCCCGATTACCAAGCCTAATGCTGAGAACTAAATCAGCAACAGCAATTAACAAAGTGTAAAATAAAATAAACAGCCTATCACCTGCCTTAACAGTCTCCCTTCCCCCTTTTGAACAAATCAAGCCCTTGGTGTAGCTTTCCAAATTGGCAATGGATTATTACATATGCATTTATTCCACAGCTGTTCTCCACTGCACCTAACATAACAAGTGTACCCAAACTTTTTTTCTTCCAGGAGCAAGCTATATGAATTTGCCTTTAATGAAATCAGGAGTATGAAGTTAGCAGGTATTAACTGTGACATCTCCAGCCTCACTCCACAGCATAATTTGTTTTGCTTCAGCCATTTCCAAATTTGTTTTATGAAAGCCAGAGACAAACATAAGACCACAAAAAGTCATACTAGATCAAGCCAGCATCTCATCTAGTCTAGTCCTCTGTCCTTCTAATAGTCCGCTGCTTAAAGGAAACTCACAAGGTGGGTGTCACGGATCCCAACACTTTCGGTTCACGTTCCTGGGAAACCCAGAGATACTGCCTTTTGTACCGGATAGAATATATCATTCATGCCTTATTGCCATGGATAGGTTTGCCCTCCATGGTTTTGTCTAGTCTCTTTATAAAGTCATTTAAGGTGGAAGCTACTGATATTTTTTGTGATAATGAAAATTCCTGAAACCTACCCTGAACAGAGAAGTGCCAAAAGTCCTGCAAACGGTCTGGAATCTCTTCCCAGTTCAAGTTCAGCCCCAGTTTTAGGTTCTAACATCAGGAGAGAAGGAGAAAGCCATCTATCAACTCTCTCCAAGCTATGTGTTATTTCATACACCTCCATTCTGTCTCCTCTAATATACCATCTTTCTCTTAGAACTGTTGGGCAGTTCAGTGGCTTAAGAGGTACTGCATTGAGTTTGATTTCCCACTGGGCTCCCAGGACAGGGGCTGGACTCAGGAATCCACAGGGTCCCTGCCAGCTCTGCAGTTCTGAGATTATTTTTTAAAAGGACAAAAGCAGATGGCACCATCAGCCCACTTTAAAACTCCCAACCCTAAAACTATATGGGGGGGGGATTCCTGCTGCCCACCCAAAGGTTTTCAACAGTTCATCTTCTAATCATGTGCTCTCTATAATGTCTCTTTATGGCCTAAGCTTCAAAATTCCAAACGCTGCAACTAACTCTCAGAGGAAAGCTGCTCTGTAATTTTGGCTGTCCATATCTCCACCACCCCCAGATGTACATAAAGAGCATGCTTTAAGTACTATTGCCTGCCCACTCTTCATTGGTGGAGCACCAGAGGTGTCTGTCCCTGGTTTTATGCCTTTCATAGAATCATAGAATTTGAAGAGACCTCAAGGGCCATCCAGTCCAACCCCCTGCCATGCAAGAACCCCCAGCAAAGTACTCCTGACAGATGGCCATCCAGCTTCTGCTTAAAACCCTCCTAAGAAAGAGACTCCACCACCCTCCATAGCAGTATATTCCACTGCCAAACAGCTCTAACCATCACGAAGTTCTTCCTAGTGTTCAAATGGGATCTCTTTTCCTGTAGTTTGAAACCATTGCCCCGAGTCCTAGTCTCTGAAGCCATGGAAAACAAACCAGTCCCATCCTCAATATGACATCCTTTCAAATATTTAAACATAGCTATCATATCCCCTCTCAGCCTTCTTTTTGTAAGGTTAAACATTCCCAGCTCCCTAAGCCGCTCCTTATAAGACATTTCTTCCAGACCTTCAACCATCCTGGTTGCCCTCCTCTGGACCCATTTGAGGTTGTCAACATTTTTAAGGCACCTCACCTTCTTCCTCCCTGCCTTTTTGTCTCCTTACTCCATAACCTCTCCACCCTTCATTCAAGGGTCAGGAGGGAGCACAGATCCAAACTTCTCAAGGAGACGGCTTCACTTTATATACACACATTGGCCACCCTCTCCTTTAAGTTCCAATAGACTATCTTCCTAGAATGGATGAAGTTGTAAGAAACGTTTGCATGGAAACACAAGAGACTGTGGGGCAGCCAAGGTCACAGTGAAATTCATTTTGAACTTTTTAACCAGCACTCCTGTTCTATCACAAGCAAAAGAGCACCTGCCTGCACAATGAGCTTGCTTACTTACCACTTTAGCCAAACAACAACCAGGTAAGTCAAAGCACCTTAGCTGTATGTATCCACCAAGCATCTACAAAGCAAGATACAGCACAGTCAATTCCTTTTAAGTGCCAGCAGGGGGAAGCACTGACACCTGAAGGAATTTCACCCATGCCAATCAAGATAAAATTTGCTCTACCTCCCTACCTTAGTCATAATGTAGAAAATACCTGTATACATTTGCTTCCCCCACCCCACCCTGACATTTAAGAGACCTTACTTTTCTGTTGGCAAGGTTCCCCCCTCCCCAACATAAATTGCTGTTGATAGACTAATAAAGACAGGAACACTCTGACACCATCCTGCATGCAGCAGAAGAGACAAAATTATGTCAGGGACAAGGACACATAAATCTCCACTTCAAACAAAGAACAAGGTTACAAAAAACACCTTAAGGTTGCTGGATTTTGTTGGAAGAAAAAAAGGAGGATGAGCCTCCCCAATGGGGAATCAAATGCCATTCTCCAACACGGCAGGAAAAAATACTTATAATGAACAAGCAAAAAGAAAAAAAGGAAAAAGAGAGGAATGATCTATCCTGTAGAAGAAATGCATAACACTCAAATTATCAAATAAATAGGATTGTCATTTAAACCAGTTTTTTTAATTAACTTGCTTTCAAAAGCAAAACAAAAGACCACCACCACTCCTGCCCAGGGTTGGATCAATATGAAGAGCTTCATCAGCCATAAACACCATGACTCTTGTTGTGCTGCAACTAAACTTTATTAAGCTTGGGCAGTAGGATACAAGGATTGGTTGGGTGCCTGTGATACCCTGTCGCAACCATCTGCAGTATGCCTCAGTTAGGGTTAACCCTTGCCCAAGCCTGAATTCCTGTCCCTGGGTTGATACAATCCATACGCCATGGCTGGGGTCTAGTTTTCCACACTCATCCCCATCAACAGTCAGTTGATTGAAGGATTCTACATTCGCTGAATCCTTCTGCCAAAAGGTACTCCTTCTGGCACTTCCTCTGCTGGGCCCTCTTCTGGATTGGGGTTGGGGAGGCGCCTGGGTGCTCAGCAGGTCAGTTGAAAAAGAACAGGAGTCAGTGGCAGACGAAACAGCTTTCGCTGCTCTCTCATCTGTAAGCAGGATGAACTGGGCCAGCTCCCAAGCGAAGCAGGTCCCCATTACCAAGGGTACAGTTCCTCCACTACCTCTGCCCAGTCTATTCTCTGGTATACTATTCTCTCCACTGCCCTGGCTCAGCTCTTGTAAACTTAAGCCTGTGGCATCCTTTGGAGAGTCAGTCCATCTCCGATTTCATCTTCTCTTTTGGGCTTCCACCACTTCCAGCATTCTTGTCTTCTTCCTTTCACTTCCCCTAGAAGTTGTTTCACATCATTGCTGCTTATTGCCAGTAAGATGGTATCATCTGCATATCTTAAATTATTGATGCTGCCACCAATTTTCATTCCTCCACCATCTGAATCTAGTTTTACTTTTTGTATAACATAAGAACATAAGAAGAGCCATGCTGGATCAGGCCAAAGGCCCATCTAGTCCAGCTTCCTGTATCTCACAGCGGCCCCACCAGGTGCGTTTGGGAGTGCATGAGACTAGATATCTGTCTCCTGATACCACTCCCCTGCATCTGGCCCTTGAAGTAACCTGGTTTAAAGCCTGGAGACTCCACATCTCCATCATGGTTTGTAACCTGTGATGGACTTTTCCTCCAGGAATCTGTCCAATCCCCTTTTGAAGGCATCCAGGCCAGATGCCATCACCACATCCTGTGGCAGGGAGTTCCATAGACTTACAACGCGCTGGGTGAAAAAATATTTTCTTTTGTCTGTTCTTACTCTCCCAGCCCTCAATTTGAGTGTATGTCCCCTAGTTCTGGTATTTTGGGAGAGAGAGAAGAGCTTCCCTCTATCCACTTTACTCATACCCTGCATTATTTTGTACGTCTCAATCATATCCCCCCTCAAGCGCCTTTTTTCCAGACTAAAGAGGCCCAAATGTTTTAGCCTTTCTTCATAAGGGAGGTGCTCCAGCCCGGTAATCATTTTAGTTGCTCTCTTCTGCACCTTTTCCAGTTCCACTATATCTTTCTTGAGATGCGGTGACCAGAATTGTACACAATACTCCAGGTGGGGCCTTACTATTGTTTTGTATAATGGCATTATAATGTTGGCTGTTTTATTTTCAATCCCCTTTTTGATCATCCCTAGCATGGAATTGGCCTTCTTCACCGCTGCCACACATTGGGGAGACACCTTCATGGAGCTGTCCACCAACACACCAAGATCTCTTTCCTGATCCGTCACGGATAACTCAGAGCCCATGAGTTGATAAACGAAGTTTGGGTTTTTTGCCCCAATATGCATTACTTTACATTTGGTTACATTAAAACGCATTTGCCATTTCTCAGCCCACTCCCCAAGTTTGGAGAGATCCTTCTGGAGCTCTTCACAATCTTCTCTGGTATTTACCACACGGAAAAGTTTTGTGTCATCTGCAAACTTGGCCACCTCACTGTTTATCCCTGTCTCCAGGTCATTTATGAACAGATTGAAAAGCACCGGTCCCAGGACCGAGCCTTGGGGCACACCGCTTTTCACTTCTCTCCATTGCGAAAATTTCCCATTGACACCTACTCTTTGTTTCCGGGATTTCAACCAATTCTCAATCCATAAGAGGACCTGCCCTCTTATCCCCTGACTGTGCAATTTTCTCAGCAGCCTTTGGTGAGGGACTGTGTCAAAAGCTTTTTGAAAATCCAGATAGACTATATCAACCGGTTCACCCAAATCCACGTGCCTGTTGACCTTTTCAAAAAATTCTAAGAGGTTTGTCAGACAAGATTTACCCTTACAGAAGCCATGCTGATTTTCTCTCAGCAAGGTTTGTTCTTTTATGTGTTTTAAGATTTTATAATATGTTCTTTGTACAGACTGAATAGACATGGGGATAAAATCCACCCTTGTCTGGACCCTTTGCCTGCAGGAAGTCATTCTGTCTCACCATACTCCGTCCTAAGGTTAGCTTCTTGTCTACAAGTTATATATCAAAATAATCAAGTGCTGAAGCACACCAATTTCTTTCAGAATAATCCACAGTTTCTCATGATCTACAGAATCAACGCTTTGCTGTAGGCCAGTGTTGGTGAATCTATGGCATGGGTGCCAAAGCTGGCATGTGGAGCCCTTTCTGTGGGCATGTAACATTGCCCCCTCACAGCCACGGCACTTCCCTCTCTGCTCAGAGAACGCCACTATGTTCCATGCAGAGAGCCAAGAGAAGGGGAGGCAGTGGCTTGTGGGCTCCTTCATAGACCCTGTTTACTTTCCTGCCACTTTGCTCTGGCCATCCCAAAAATGGCATGGCTGGAGAGTAAACTGGGGTTTAAAAAGAGTCCACAAATTGCTGCCCCCCTTCGTCCGGATCTGTGCATGGAGCTGTTTTGAAGAGAGCTGAGTGAAAGAGGGACAGTGGTTTGTGGGCTCATTTGTAGACCCAGTTTACTCTCCAGCCACGCTGCTCTGGGCATCCCAAAACCAGCATGGCCGGAGAGTAAACTGGGGCTATGAAGGAACCAGGCAAAGGGCCAGGCAAAGGGGAGGTAGCAGTTGGTGGGCTCATTTGTTTCCCGTTTCCCTTCAGCTTTGGCCATGGGAAATTCAAGAACTTGCATTGCTTTCCCGAAGGGTAGCACCAAAAGCATTTGTAACCCATGGTACCACTGTATTCAGATTTAATTGCTGTATTGGCACTTTGTGAAATATTGATGGGTTTTGAAACTCAGTCTGGGCACTCAGTCTCTAAAAGGTTCACCATCACTGCTGTAGGCTATCAAGCAGAGACAAATCTTTTTCGGAAATTCCCTGGTGTGCTTCAGTAGCCAGAGGACATTTACACTATGATCTTGAGTGCTTCCTCCTTTTTGGAATCCAGCTTGAACACCAGGCATTTCTCACTCCATAGGAGGTAAAACCTTTGTTGCAACACCTTGAGCATAACTTTGGTTGCATGAGAAATTAGAGCAATGGTCCTATAGTTACTGCACTTCGTGGCATCTCCTTTGTTGGGGACTGGAATGCACATTGAGCATTTCCAGTCTGAGCCATTTTTCATTTTCCCTGCGTTTTGCATATTTTTGCAAGGATTTTGACAGACTCCATCACTGTGACTTGAAACAGTTCTATTTGTATCCCACCTACCTCTGGTGATGTATTTCTTCCTATTGCTTTCAGAGCAACCTGATAACAAAAATGTGCAAAATCTCTTGGGCTCATTATTAATAAAATTAGAGGGAGGTCTCACATTTGGGAAACGTCAAGCTTAATATATGAAAAACAGATGGAAAAGAGAGGGGAGTATCTGTAGAAGGCCATTAGCAGCAGTGGGGAATGGCTAAGTGTCCTCTATTGATGCTAGAAGGGAAACCATCATGCACGTGGCACAGGCATCCAAGGCAAGGCCATGTGCAAGCTCTTTGCATGTCACAGGCTTGCTTGGTCCTGCTGCACCCTTGGCCCAACACATCCACAGCGAGAAAGAGCAATCAGCAGCGCTCCGGTGCCTCTTGAGATCCACGGGGTCACAAGACAGACAAATGGTCGAAGGCATACAGAACGTGCTCAAAAATTGCAACCTTTCCATTTCATATTTGGTAAGAGCTCCGGCAATTCCGAGGGCTACAAAAATTAAGGAGGCAACAGAAAACCTCAGACCTTCCTCTGTGCGCCTCAGAGAATGGCATATGTGATCGTGTGGTTAGCAATCCTTATTATAGGTAGCAATGATGCTTCGTACTGCTCTTTATTTTGCCTACCCATGCACACTTACCAGTAAACCAGTCCCACTGAATGGAACAAGACTTCATAAAAACAACTATGAGTTGTCAAATCAATTCAAACTTATGACAGTTGCCTGTTTCCTAGTATACAAAAATAGCTTACCATTATCTTCTTCCAGGAGCACCCTGGGAAAACACATCTTCTCAGAAACATGCAGAGTGGCTCTTCTAGAAGGAAGGGTAAGGAATTAACCCCCCACCCCTAGCTCTGCGGTCAATCTCACTGAGTTATCCAACTAGCAGGCTTTAAATGGGACTTATTTCCGAGTCCCTATCCATTCACACAATCAGGCCCCACCAATATCAAGATTGCTTGATGACAATCTTACCAACATGAGTAACTACACACTGACCAGCCATAACATTAAAACTACTGGCAGGTGAAACGAATAATGTTGATACAGTGGACCCTCATATAACAAACAGAAACCTACCACACAAGATTCTCTAGGGGACATCAGAGCTATTGCTCTGCTTGGAAAACCAATACAAAATTAACAGCAATGCTGCCTGTCATAAAAGTCGGTCACCTTTCTTTGCTTTGCATATATATACACTGTATACAAAGACATCACCAAGTGCCCTCTCCTTCTCATGTGCAAAGGGAAATAAAACCTAGAGCACTGTTTTCTTCCCTCCTCTTAGAAAACAGCAAGTACTTGATACCTGCTTACAGCACAAGTGTATCTCTGTTGGCTTAGAACTAATCCTACTGTATTCAGTGGGCCTTATTCCCCATGTAGGATATTCAAGACTGGAACATTAAACTTTCTTTCCTTTTTCACGCAGACTTCTAAGAAAAGCATTTCATATGGTTAATAAGAACTTATTAGACACTGTGTTGAAGGTCAAGTTAAAATACACACCAGAACTATTTTTGCTAAATATTATAGATACAGAGGTAACTTATGACAAAAAATATGTAATTAACCACATTATTGTAACAGCCAGAATTTTGTATGCTCAACTTTGGAAGAACTCTGCAATACCCTCAAAAGACGCCCTGAAAGGGAAATTATACTCGGCTATTGAAATGGACAGAATTTCTGGCCACTTGAAAGGAGAAGATGAAGATATTCTGACAAGAAGATGGCAAGAGTTAATAACTGTGTTAAAAACCTTATAAATGATGTTTGTGAGCTGTATTGTTATCAATGTAAAATGATTCTGTTTTATTTTTTTCCTTTTACAAAATAATAATAAAAATATTTTAAAAACTAAGAAAAGCATTTCAGAACACTATATATATATATTTTAAGATTGCTATCGCCCAGATGCATGTGTGCACATAACACTTTTTGCAAAGAGATAGCATGTAGCACTTGCTCCTGTTTTCTGTGCTTGTTCATTTCTGTTCACAGTGAAAGACGGCACTTGTAGCAATACAAATAATGTCCGGACTATCTGAAAGCCTCAGTGCTTATTTGGAGAAATGTGTGCTTCTCCACAGTTCATGTCGAGGCTGGAGCTTCTGCACATCAGGTCAATAATCCATGTTTTCAAAAATAGTCATGAAAGACGCATTAACATAAGCTGTGCATTAAGACACAATTATTTATACGCAGGACAGTAATAGCTTGTAGCAAGCAGGTCTCATGGTGGGGCAGTGGAATTTAATAAATAAAAGATCAACAAGACTAACATGATAACAAGGGTGGCCAAAGAACTCCTCCCTCCCTCCCTCCCTTCCTTCC
>JAHTLZ010000016.1:74073150-74116210 GCA_023846285.1 Phrynocephalus versicolor
GTCAGCTTGCAGTTTTATGGTTTGCCTGCCCTCCCTGCCTCTGTCCACCACCACCCGTCACCTGCCCACCCTACCCCCCCACCCGCCCCCGGCTCCATTACTGCACCGTCCTCCCCGCCTCCTTGCATGTTATAGAGACTTGTCAAAAGTCTGATGTGGCTGAATGGTCAGCCCACACACAATTTCACCTCGCCAAGTCTGGCCCTTTTTGCAAAAAGTTTGGACTCCCCTGGTTTACATATTTTACATGCATGCACACTGTTGAGACTTAAATAGAAGCAATCCTTTCCATTCCCCCTGTATGGCAAAGCAGGAACGTTGGTGGACAAAATGCCAAAAGAATTGTCACTTCAGTTATACAAAGAGGGATCTGTAATGAATAACTGCCACTGCTGAGTGCTCCTTTGCTATGATCCAGAGCAGCCCTGTCATCTTCTAGAATACTTCACTCCATTTACACTCAAAAACTGGTTTGTGAGCAACAGATTCCTGTGAGCAGTAGCCAGTGACTCTGTTCCAGTCTCTGGTCTGATTCTGCATCTCTCTCCTTTTAGATTTCAGAATCTTTCCTCCCTACATAGTTTTTTCCCCTTTTACACACCCAGCTATTGCCTATGTTTTACAGATACTTCCTTGTACAAGGATAACACCACTCTGGCCCTCGGAACAGCACTAGGACAGATCTTTGCTGTTAGTATATAAGTCTGTACCAGATGTTTTGCCTATTCATTCTTGTTTCCCATTTCCTCTTTCCTGACACCATTTGGAAATTAGTGGATGTCCTTTAGATTTATATTTATATCTGTGACATATGCACATGATTCCTCAGTGTTCATGCATATGACTCTCATCCACAAAAGCTTACAGCATAAATCAATGCTTACCAACCTTGAGTAACCAGGTGTTCTTGGACTGCAACTCCCAGAAAACCCAGTTGGCGTAGCTACTGGTGAAGGCTTCTGGAAGATGCAGTCCAAAAAACTCCAAGGTTGGGAACAACTGCCCTAAATAATCTGTTGATGTTAATATTACAGCATGGGTGATCATACCAGCCATTCCAACAGAATACAGAAAGAATTCTGCTAGACTAGCTTCCTGTTCCTCACAGCAAGAAAACAAGACCTTTGTGGAAGTTATTATCAATGTGTTAAGACCAGCAGAATGGTTTCCACTTCCAGCCTTAGGGCCCCAGATGTTCTTGGACTGCGAGTTCAAGAAATCCTGGCCCTGGTCTGTACAATGAGTGGTGAAGGCTTCTGGGAGTTTTAGTCCAAAAAACCCACAATTGGGAACCACTGGACTGGAGGAAGGCAGGAAGAGTACAAGTTCTACACTCCTGGGCTTCTCAGTTAGTACAGATACTTCATACAGTGTCTATCAATCTCATCATACAAGCTCCGGAGCTCCCACTGTGCACGTGGAGAGGAACAGCTGGAAGGTGTGCCAAGTGTCACCCTCCAAATGCCTCCAATAAACTCAGAGAAAAGCAGCTGAGCAATCTTCACCTTTTCCTGGCAGAGTTAACAATTTCATCTCAAAAACAAGCATGGAATCTGTAGCCTCTGGATACTCCTGGGCTACAGTCACTGACAAGGTCTGTGCAGAGGTACTGTACTTCTCAGACTGACTGATTTCACACACCTCCTATTATAAGATGAAAAACATGATCTCTGTCTCTCCCTCAGTCCAAGGCAACTACCACCACAGCTCCCTTCCAGGCTCTCAACAGGGAAGAGCTCCTCTAGGTTTCCATTCCCAGTAAGGCTCCAATTCATTCAATACCATGCTCACTTTCAATCCGATTCCAGAAAAGCAAGGCAGGCCAGCAGGAGTATTGTGGTAATAGGAACACCACTAAAACTCACCTAATAGAGCACAGTTCGCTTTTCTTAATCAAGGCCCCCAACCCCAGCCTTTCTTTCTCCCCACCCCACCCCCTCAGAAAATAACATGCCAATTTAAGGAAGCCTGTAGCAAATAAGTAACGCAGCCCAATTCAACTGCATGTTTACTCAGAAATAACACCCTTCATGTGCAGGCAGCAGCAATGTGTGCCAATTGTGGTTGGTGGAGCAGAAGGCACAGCAACCAATGGTGGGCAGAGCCAAGAGAGATAAGCAAAGCCAGGAGTGTGTGTGGATATTCTCTCTCTCCCTCCCTCTCACAAATACACAAAGAGAGAAGCAAGCATTTCCTCAGATATTCCTTCACTAAACTCTCCATATTCACTGCACAACTCAACAGAGGAACAGCAAGATACCTCCAAAGCTGAGCAAGTGCCTTATAGATTCACATTCATTTTCTCTATTCCTTGCTCTGTCTTCCCCTGCTGCTGCCACCTCTCCCCCAGCGAACATCTGCAGAGGCTGGGGATTCGAGAAGATGGGGATATGCACAATGCTGACCATCTGCCTCCTGCAGGCTGGGCCCAACCAAGGTGAGGCACTGTCCCCCTCAACCCTAATGGTCAGCCTCCACCGGTCAAGGTAACTTGTTGGCACACATTTATTTATTATTTACTATTTATCTGTTGCATTTTATACCGCCCATCTTCCAGAAAGAACTCTGGGTGGTTTACAAACAAGAATAAAACCAACAGTGTATAACAAGTAAGAGGAGAAAGGAAAAGAAAGAAAAAACACTAATAAAATAAAGAGGGGGAAACCCTCAACAAAAGGCAGTGTGGGCAAAAAGAAAAAAAAAGAAATTAAGTGAAAAGGTCGCCATATGCCTCCTTAAAAAGGAAGGTTTTCAGGGCCTTTTTGAAGGCGGGCAGGGACTGTGCTAGGCGCAGCTCACTAGGTGCGCTGCCCATGACTACAGTCCCAAAGAAGCCTTGCAGAGTAAAAACCCATAATAATCCCAGTGCAGAACTTGGAATAGTTACTTCAAGGGACTACAGTTCCCAAAATTCCTGTGCCAGCCTGCTCACTAGGATATTTGAGAGTTGTAGTCAAAAAGCAACACTACCAAACTCTGTCTCAGTGGTTTCAAAATACAGTATTCAATACCGCCATGAGAACCAAGGCAGAGAGATCAAGGGGGTTAAAAAACAGGACAGTCTTTCATTTAGTTTTTGCCTCAGAAACAGGAATAGTTTTGGCAAAGGACGGAGACACTCAAAAATGCAAACCTGGTATCATATTCATTTGTTATTCTCCATCTCCCCCGCCCAATCCCCTCACGCACTCTTGAGAGCTCTTCCTCACCAGCAAAAACGTTGCCCTTGGACACAATCCTGCAAACATTACACAGGAATCCCGAAGAAGCTGGGACATTTTGTTCTAAATACACTTGTGAATAAATCTAAACCATTTAAAAGCAACTGGCAAGAAGCCATGACACAACATGTGGCCAGAAAAAAAGGCAAGCCAAAGTTACACAAGGGAGGAAAAACGTGGAAAAAGGAGTCTCAAACAGACCACACCCTTTTGGTTCAGCCAAAATGAGAGCAGTCAAAAAGTTCTGCAAGGTCGCAGGGCAAGCAAGAACCCAGACTAGAATCCTCAAGGTATACACAGAGCATACACAAATCCCACTGACTGGCATGCCGGTGTGATCCCACAGTAAATTAGATCCCTCCTCCTCTGTTTCTCCCATCGATGGCACACAACTGATTCCACCTCCACCCACCCACCAAACAACCAGAATGGTTTTCTTTAATTATTTATTATTCAGTATACATTGTATATCACTATTATGATTTGGCTACGACTAATTCTCATTTTATGGGGCTCTTCCAAAATAACCTACGTTCAAGAGGGCTCTCAAAGCTTTCACTTAGCTGGATCTTTGAAAACCCAATCTTGTCCTGAGGATAAACAGGCCAATGACTGTCTATACCGCTTGGAGCCGGCAGGAAGAACAGAGGAATAAAAAAAAATACAACAATCACCGTAGTTGTTTAAATGTACCACTTGATCTTCTAGACGGAAATTCTTGACTCAAAAATAAGTCGGTGGAACTTCCTATCAGCGCGGCTGCGAGATTGCCGGTATGGAGCAAACGCCTGTGCTCTGTTCCCAGGATCGCAGTCCCATCAGGTTTTAAAACCTGGGCACTCGTCCCGACGTTTTGCTAATCTGGCTGGCAGTAGCGGAATTTGCTTCGGAGGAAGCCCACGTGAGGTCGGGGGCTGCGATCCTAGGCGTACGTGAGGAGACAGAGTGAGGTCAGTCCCTTGAGCAGGGAATATTTTGTTTTCCCCTTCTCGGAAAAACAGCGCTGCCTCCCGTCCCGTCCCGCCCCCGGAGGTTTTGCAAAGCGGTGCTTCTGGTTCCAAAATCTATCTTGGGCAAGTTTTCGCGTGACACCAGCCGCCGCCAGCAGCAGCAGCAGCACCGGATCCCATCAAATGCACACTCAATTAGAAGATGGCAGGAACCCTTCCTTCTAATAAACCGCACAACCAAGACACAGAGAGAGAACTATAGAAAGGCGTTTTCCTGAAAACAGCCCAGGCAGCGAAGCTATTAGAGAGCTTGGAGGGTGGGGTGGGGGGTTGGGAGAATCAATTCGGATTAATGACTCCAGAGGCGGAACAAAAATTGTCCTTTTCTCTCTCTCTCTCTCTCTCTCTCTCTCTGCCGTTTTTGTCTCCCTGTTAAAAATGAAAGGATTCATCCCCAACCCATCCAGCCTTCCGGGCACCTTTCCCTTCCCCAAGAGCTCTCACCCCACTGCAAACTGTGTCAAATAAGTAGCCCGGGTTGGAGCAGCGCAGAGGGAAGTCGCGACACGATCTCGCCCGAGCAGAGCAGCTCGGCTCCCGACGATGCAAAGCGATCGCCAACCAACATCCTTTCGCAGCGGCAAGGGAAGGCGCTTTGTACCCCATTTTTATTTTATTTTTTTATTTATTTGCATTCCTCCGCCGCATTTCACTTTTATTGCCCCCCAGCGCCCCAGGTTGCTCCGCATCCTTGGTCGCGCCACACGGTGGTACCGCCGCCACCAGTTGCACTTTCTAACCCGCTGCGCCCGTCGGTGCGAGAAAGAGGGACGGAAGGGACACACACACACACACACACACACACACACACACACACACACACACACACACACACACACACACACACACACACACACACACACCCCGCCATCCCTTCAAATTAAAAACAGCTCTCCTTCGGAAGAACTCTTGCAACAAGTGTTCGCCGCGAGGAAAAGTGCGCGGTAGCAAAGCCAAGCGAATGCCAAGAGATACCTGACGCTCAGCCGCCGCCGCCGCCGCTTCTTCCCAAGGAAGCTCCGCTTGCAACCCGAAGCCAGCGCTCTGCAAGCCGAACGCCCCAGCGGCCGCCGCTGAAGAAGCCGCGCGCACGAGAATCGCGAAGCTCCCGCCCGACGCAGCTGTCTTGAGCCAGCGGCTACGCCGTAGCGAGCTGAGCGAGCGGAACGTACCATGTCGTCTCCCGCCGGGGATAAATCACACACACAATAATAATAATAATGAAATTAATAGCATAGTTTCCCACACACACACACACACACGGTTTCTCTATAGATCTCTAGCTCTGTTATATGTTGAGCTCAGGGTAGCAAAAGAAAGCGAGGTCTAGGAACCAGAAATTGTTTTCTCCTCTACCTCCTCCCCCCCATGCGTTAGTAGTAGTAGTAGCGGCGGAGGGGGCGTGGCGATTGGAAGGAAGGTGGGCGCCACGGCGGGAGCCCCTGGCCAGGTGGGAGGAATGGCTGGAGCGGGAGCAGGAGCAGGACCTCCTTGGAGGGCGCGGGGCTTTCCCTTTCGTGTTTGCCTGCCTTCCCCTCCAAAGCCGCGCTGGCCGGAGGAGAGGGCGGGTGGGTTCGGGAGCTGCTCTTCCCGCCTTTTGGTGGGGCGGGGGGAGAAGAGAGACCTGGGGAATGGGAAGCGGAGTGAAACCGGTTCGACCCCATGGGGAGCCACTTCCAACACCTTGGGGGGGAGGGGTGTTTCCTGCGCGCACGTGTCCCTCCGTCTCTGCGGTGCTCTCGGCGTCCCGCTTGTGCCTCTGCTGCTGCCCGCCTTTCGAGCGGTCGCTTGCATTGGATAGGGGAGAGGGGGCTGCGCTCCCTTAGCAATCGAGACGTATTTTTACAAAAAAATCCTGGGAAACATGCTTGCCCCCTTCGTTGGAGAGGGAAGCCCGAGGGTCCCCAACAAGGAAACAAAGCTACTCTGAATATTCTATTTTTCATCCATGATCCAACCCCCGCTTTTTTTTCAGCCAAGGTTATATGCATGTGTTGCCACCATCGGGGATTTTTCCTTGCACTCTTCACGAAAGCCCAATGGCACACATTGCTGTTTGGAAGATGTATGTAGTGACATCCTAGCTGAGCAGGGGTTGTCCCAGCATTGGCACTCTGGCTATTTATACCCCAGTTGTCCAGTCCTGTATGCCGCTGACCTTATCGGAGGCATTATGCAAAAAGATAGTAAGGCCACACCTGGAGTACTGCGTACAGTTCTGGTCACCCCATCTCAAAAAAGACATAGTGGAACTGGAAAAGGTGCAGAAGAGAGCGACTAAAATGATTACTGGGCTGGGGCACCTCCCTTATGAGGAAAGGCTAAAACATTTGGGGCTCTTTAGTCTGGAAAAAGGGGCCTGAGGTGGGATATGATTGAGATGTAGAAAATAATGCAGGGCATGAGTAAAGTGGATAGAGAGATGCTCTTCTCCCTGTCACAAATACCAGAACTAGGAGACATACACTCAAATTAAGTGCTGGGAGAGTAAGAACTGACAAAAGAAAATATTTTTTCACCCAACGTGTTATTGGTCTGGGGAACTCCATGCCACAGGAGGTGGTGATGGCATCTGGCCTAGATGCCTTCCAAAGGGGATTAGACAGATTCCTGTAGGAAAAGTCCATCACAGGCTACAAACCATGATGGAGATGTGTAATCTCCAAGCTTAAAACCAGGGTACTTCAAGGACCAGATGCAGGGGAGTGGTATCAGGAGACAGATATCTAGTTTCGCCCTCCCAGACGCATCTGGTGGGGCCACTGTGAGATACAAGAAACTGGACTAGATGGGCTTTTGGCCTGATCCAGCATGGCTCTTTTTATGTTCTTATGTCTTAGAATTGCAGAGGTGGAATAGACCCTCTGGACCAAGGAATCCAGCCCCTGTCAAGGATGCACCTTGAGGAACTGAATGCAGCCAGAGACCTAAACCACTGAGCTATCCAGCAGTTTTATGAACAACCAAAATAAAAGTATTGTGCTGCCTTAAAAGTTATTAGATTTATTTTAAAGTGAACATTTATGGATTACAATCCAAACTCGAATGCTGTTAATTTGAAATGTTATTTTTTATCTATTTTCACTGGGTCCCCACTGCCACAGTGTACACTTCTGTATAAAGCTGCTGGCTACATACAGTATTTCACTCTGTCTTATGACGTAGAACTGCAGTCTCAGAAAGCTCGCACTTATATCAATCATTTAGTTTTAGTTTTGTTTTTGTTCAACATGTGGAGAGAGACTAACTTGGCTTCCCCCTTTCCTGGCCAAGAAGGGGACATTAGCCTCAATGAGCCACATGGAGAGGGGGTGTGAAAGTGTGTACATGAGCCCTGACATGTTATTTGAAAGACAGGGACAATAAAAACATCACCCTTTATTTCAGATGCAGCCTCAGAACATCTAAACTCCGGGCCTCAACTAAGAAAGTACCTGGCATATTTTCCATTTTGCCAGGGACTTAACATCTAAGAAATAATTCCTGGCAGCTTCATCTTTTGCCATGTTTTAATCTGTTGGTACATCTCTGAAGAAGATGCCTAGATGCCCTAAGCACATCCGATATTGCATGATTTTGGAAGCTAATCAGGGTCGGCCCTGGTTAGTACTTGGATGGGAATACCAGGTGCTGCAGGCGCCTGGAGTAGGAACTGGCAAACCACTCCAGTATTCCTGCCAAGAAAACTCCATAAACATGGGGTCACGAAGAGTCGGTCACAACTGTAATCACACACACACACACACACACACACACACACACACACACATCTCTGAAGAAGAGGGTTTTTGCCCTCGAAATATTAGCAGCTTTTTGTTATTTTTCTTGTAGCTTAAAGGTATCACCTGTTCTACTTTTGCATTTGTTTTTTGTAGTGGCGATACGGCTCCTTAACTTGTTTTGCTTCAGTTAGTAGCCTTGTGCAGAGTATACTTCTAATGAATTTAAAGGTGAGAAGTGTGAGTTGAAGGGATTTTCCGTGCATGTGAGCTGGCCTGGGCTTTAAAAAAAATTATTCAGCTGAAAATCACAACACCGTATGTACAATCAGTAAACATAATGCCTAACCTGGAGTGTCTAAATATCTTGTATGAGATATTTTTTCTTTTAAAAATTGTTATGCATATTTTATACATTTGTACACCCCATCAAGTTGATTCTGAATTATGATGACCTTTTCCAGAATGCTATAGCTATAATTTATTATTTTATTTATTTCAGAGTATTTTTACCCCGCCTTTCTCCTTGGAAAAGGACCCAAGTCTGCTTACAGTAATGAGGGATAATATGCAGTTCAATACAATTAAGACATGTTCAAGTATTGAGAACAAGGAATTGAGGGGCATGACTTACAGCATTAGTAGACAACATTACATTAAACCTACAAGGTTATAAGTAGTTATAAACACAAAGTCTATGTGAACCTATAGATTCATATAAAAGACACATAATGGTAGTCCATCATTCAGGGAAAACTTGCCTGAAGAGAAAGGTCTTTGCCTGTTTCCAGAAAGACAACAGAGATGAGGCAGTCCTGGCCTCTTGTGGGAGGGAGTTCCAGAGTCTGGGTGGAGCAGTCGAGAAGGCCCTTTCATGGGTTCCCATGAGACGCATCTGTGAGGGTGGAGGGATGGAGAAAAGGGCCTCTCCTGGTGACCTTAACACCTGAATAGGTTCATACTGTGAGATTTGATCTTTGAGGTAGCTAGTATCCAGGTCATACAGTGCTTTGTATGTCAAGGTCAGCACCTTGAATTGTGCCCGATAGATAGCTGATTGGCAGCCAGTGGAGCTGCTTTAATAGGGATGTAATGTGATCTCTGTATCCTACCACAGTCAGCAATCTGGCTGCTCCATTTTGGACCCATTGAAGTTTCCTGAGAGTTTCCGTCAGTAGTCCCACATACAGCGCATTAAGTAATTTACCATTCTCTTTGGGCTTTGTGTGTGTGTGTGTGTCAACATTTAGGTTGCCCAAGGTCACACAGGCTGGACCTTCTTCTGGGAAACAGTGAGGAATCGAACTCTTGACTATCTGGCTCCATAGCCAGGTACCCCCATCTCACTGAAATATCCAGGCAGCTAATACAGTTTATAGATGTATAATTCATGTTTTGGAAACTAGATAGAACTTTAATCATACTAATTGATGGATGACTTGTGAAGTCAGATGATATCAAGCAAAAATTAAATGGCAAGAAAAAGTTTGAGAAATGGTTCCATGCCTGTTTACCTAGTATTTGGAAATGATCTATAGATTCTCTTGTTTTGATGCTGTATCTGCCATCTCTCTCTCTCTCTCTCTCTCTCTCTCTCTCTCTCTCTCTCTGTCTGTCTGTCTCTCTGTGTGTGTGTGTGTGTGTGTGTGTGTGTGTGTGTGTGTGTTGCGTCATTACAGTCGTGACCGACTCTTCATGACCCCATGCCCATGGAATTTTCTTGACAGGAATAGTGGAGTGGTTTACAAGTTCCTACTCCAGGCGCCTATAGCACCTGGCATTCCCATCCAAGTACTAACCAGGGCCAACCCTGCTTAACTTCAAAAAACAGGCGGTATCGGATGTGCTTAGGGCATCTAGTATCTGGCATCTACCTCAACTTAATGGTGTTGCTTCTGGTTTCAAGCTATTCTTATTTGTTGTGAAAACCAGTAGTTCTTCTTCGTGGACCCTGTGAATGCACACATAGGGTTGTGCGCCTGCGCGCGCGACTTCTCGGTCCTTCCAAGCTGAAACGCAAGCTCCTCCCCTCCATTGCGCATGCTCCCGTTCTTCCCGCCTTGCCCTCAGTTCCTTTTAGCCGCCGCTGCGATCGGACGTGTCCTATTCCAGCTCCTGCAATTGAAAGGAAAGTGTTCTTAATACTTCTTATTCAGTTTTCTTTTTCTTATATTTTAATAACCTACCCCTCCAAGGACTTTATTGGTAATTTACACTCCGCCTTCCCGCCCTTCGGGCGCGGGCGGCCGCTTTCCCCAGCGGCCCAGCCACTGGTGTATGGCATCAGCGCCCGTTTTTAAGCGCTGCAAGGCGTGTCCCAACAAAATCCCTATCGTAGACGGGCACAGCCTTTGCCTCTACTGTCTTGGCGAAGCCCACCAAACGGCCGCTTGCCAGCATTGTAGAAAATTTACTAAGCCAGCTTTAAAACATCGCCTGGGACGCCTTAAGGTCTATCTGTTAGAAAGGTCACTTCAACCTATGGACAATCCGAATAATTCCGAGGCTTCTATGCCATCGACTTCATCAAAATCGAAGTCCTCAACGAAGCCCATAGAAAAGCGGAAAAAGAAAAAACAGCCCGCTGAAATTATGGCCTCAGATAGACTTCAGGATAAGACCTTGGGCTCGAGCGCTGTATTCCCGCCCTCGGCAACGGTTTCGTCAGCGCAGCCGCATCTCATGCCGGCGGACTTTCACGAGCCGTGCAACACCCTGGCCTCATCTCAAACGGACAGCCAGGCTCGAGGCGGTAGACAAGAGGAGGAATGGCTGGCTCATTTAACTCAAACTGCTACCAATCGCAACCATCCTTCCAGCCCGATCTTATCCTCGGGCGTGCCAGCAGCACAGATGGCCACGGAGCCAAGCCTCTCCACCGTGAGCTATGATCCTCTTGCTCACATTCAGTCGCTTCAAACAGCTACAGCGCAACCTTTCCATCTTGTCAATGTCTCCGAGGACACAGCTGCTTTGGCATCACGGCAGCCAGCAGACCGGGCTACTGCGATCTCCTTGAAATCGCACACAGACATTCGAGCCCATACCTCCCGCCAGCGAGATCGCCGGGAGGAGATATCTCCACATCGTGGCAGAAGGAAGGGGAGAACAACACCATCTGACAGTTCTCCCTCGGACTCCTCACCTCAACGAAAGAGATCCCGACGACGAGGGCGCAAACGCTATAGACGCCACTCTTCCACCTCATCTTCGCCCCCTCGACACCATAGGGATAAGCGCAGGGCGAAGAAGTCTCATAAGAGAAATAGGAGGACTTCTTCCTCCACATCATCGGACTCCACCTCGTCCTCCACTCCATCTCCTCGCTCCAAGAGGCGTCGAGCTCGACAGAAACCGTCTCATGAGCGCCACCTGATGGTTAAAGACCATTCTACTAATATGGTCCCACCCTCATCACACACTGCTTCAGACCTCGCTATACAACGTTCAGAACAGCACCATCTTCGATCCCAATCTCCGGAGTCTCCGGCAACTATGGACAGACCACTCACGGAGGAGTCTGACATGGATGCACAATCTCAGTCCTCACACCATTCCATGATCTCCAACTCTAAGCACTCAGAGGCTGCCACATCAGACCAGCCGACTACACCCACTGAGGATTTTAAGCATTATATTCAAATGGTCCACAAGATTGCGCAAGTTATGGGCCTGCAAGTTCAGATGCCAACTGCAAGGGAATCCTGTAAATTTTTTGGTCATCTCCACAAGTCCAGACAACCCCCTTTAAGAATGGGCTTCATTCCATCCATGTTAGAAAAAGCCAAAGAAGCCTGGGCTAAACCATCATCTAATCCTTTAATCCCTAGGAGGATTGATAATCTCTATAAGACCCATGGAGAAGGTACTGAGTTCCTGACTAAGCATCCCCTCCCGAACTCTGTTATAGTGGATGCAACCCAGAACAGAGGCAAATCTCACACAACCACTACTCCCAGTAACAAGGAAGCACGTAAGGTGGACCTGATTGGGAGACGCCACTATTCACTTGCATCCTTCTCCCTTAGGGCGCTTAACTATCTATGCGCCATGGAGTCTTACACCCGGCATCTTCTATTGTCTTTCCCTACGTTCATAGACTTCCTCCCAGATGACAAAAAGCCTCAGGCGCAGGCCTCTCTCGCTGAGGTGCTCTCCCTGGTGGACTACCAGATGATTACCTCCCTTCATCTTACTGATGCGGCTGCCAAACAGCTAACCACTGCTATCCACCTCCGCCGTCACGCGTGGTTACGCACATCTAACATCACGGACGACGCTAGGAATCGTATAGAAGATTCCCCTTTTGATGGGGAAGGCCTCTTTGCTACGACAACTGATGCTTCCCTGGATAATATACAAAAGATGAGAAGGGCAGCCCGCTCTTATACCTATCAAGGTGCACCTTCACACACCACCAGGCCTGCACAACAACCCTGGCGACGTCAATATACTCCCATCCATCAGCGACCTCAAGGTAGATACAGGTCGCCATATTCTGCGACGACTTACCAACGCCAGCCTTCTTCCAACAGACAAAGACATCAGCAACCAACCAGGAGATACGACCGAAAGCAAAAACAGTTCTCCTGACCCGTCTCACCTATACACGGACATCCGACTCAGGCCTTACCTGACCGCATGGCAATGCTTGACCACAGACACCTGGGTATTGTCAATTATCGAGAGTGGCTACCGTTTACAGTTCCATCATCATCCTCCTTTAGGAAGAGTACTCATCACCCAGACCTCTCCTGTACTTGCAGAGGAAGTTCAGGCTTTGCTAAGAAAACAAGCCATAGAATCCGTGCCATTTCAAGATCACTACGGCTTCTACTCTCGTTATTTCACCATACCCAAAAAAGACGGAGGGCTAAGGCCCATACTAGATCTCAGGGCCTTAAATACCTACATAAAACCAAAAAAGTTTCGCATGGCAACATTGGACACCATCATTCCCATGTTGCAAAGGGGCAACTGGTTCGTCGTCCTCGATCTACAGGACGCGTACTTCCATATTTCCATAGCACCACACCATCGGAAGTACCTACGGTTCGTTGTGGGCCAAAATACTTACCAGTTCAAAGCCCTGCCCTTCGGGCTCTCCGCTGCCCCCAGGGTGTTTACAAAATGCATGGCACCGGTGGCAGCCTTCCTTCGTCTTCAAGGTGTCCGTCTGTTCCCGTATCTCGACGACTGGCTCCTGGTCGCATCTACGAAACAACAAGCAATACAACACAGAGATCTTACTATCTCAGTACTCACCTCTCTGGGTCTCTGCCTGAACGAGTCCAAGTCGGTCCTACAGCCGTCACACTCAGTTCAATACATAGGAGCCCTCCTCGATGCCAGGGCAGCCAAAGCCTTTCTTGCACCAGACAGGCTCACAAAGATCAAAGCAGCTCTATACCCTTTCAACCATCGACCTACCGTCTCTGCTCGTCACGCCCAACACCTGCTAGGGCTCATGGCGTCTACCACCGCCATCCTCCCTCATGCTCGATTACGCCTTCGGCCCTTGCAAGCCTGGCTTCTACAGCGCTTTCGACCTCACAAGGACCTACCTCAAAAGCATCTGAGGGTCTCCAGCTCCCTGCGTCGCAGCCTTCGATGGTGGGCCTCTCCCTCCAACTTATCCACCGGCAGGCCGTTCAGAACCCGCTACCCGTCGATCAACATCATCACCGACGCGAGCAAGACAGGCTGGGGGGCCACCTGCCAACACCTTTCAATCCACCACAAATGGACCCCTCAACTCATGACACGACATATCAATTACCTAGAGCTTTTAGCTATCTTCAAGGCCCTGAAAGCCTTCGAGGTCCTCCTCTCCCGCCGGATGGTCCAAGTCACCACGGACAATACGACGGCGATGCACTATCTCAACAAACAAGGAGGAACCCACTCCAGGTCCTTGCTACTTCTCACGACCAAGCTCTGGAAGTGGTGCATACGCAAACGTATCCACCCTGTCGCGGTCCATATTCCATCACAAGAGAATACCATGGCGGATTATCTCAGCCGTCTCCGCCACGACAACCACGAGTGGACCCTCTCACCCCTGGTGTTCACCCGCCTCTGTGCCATGTGGGGCACACCACAAACGGATCTTTTTGCAACACAGCACAACTCGAAATGCCGTCATTATTACTCCAGGGCCGGACTGGGACCATACTCCAAAGGAGATGCACTTTCGACTCCATGGCCACGGACTCTCCTTTATGCCTTCCCACCAATCCCCCTGATCCAGAAAACTCTACTCAAGATAAAACATCTGAAAGCACGGGTGATCTTCATCGCACCCTGGTGGCCCAGACAACCCTGGTTTCCCTTTCTCCAAGAGATCGCTCACGATCTGCTGCGTCTTCCCCCACAACCGGACCTCCTGACACAGAACGACGGCCTAGTCAGGCATCCGGACACATCAACACTACAGCTCACGGCCTGGTACATCAACTTACAGTAGACGACGTGTTAGCACATGCTCAGAAGCCCTCTACTGTAACCCTCTACTCTGCCAAATGGCGCTCCTTCGTCGCATTTGCAAAAAGACATTCATACCCTTACCAACCTACGGAGCTCACTGTAGTTCTTAGATACCTCCTCCTTTTATTCCAAAGGGGCCTCTCCAACGCCACCTTAAGAGTCTACGCTGCTGCTATAGTAGCTCACCAGCCGCCGGACTCGCCTGCTGCATCCATATTTCGCCACACGCTATTTAAGAAATTCCTCAAGGGTCTCCTCTATTTAAGACCATCTACCAAGCCACCCACACCACAGTGGTCCCTCTCTGTAGTCCTCAATGCTCTCACAGGACCGCCCTTCGAGCCCATGGCAACGGCATCACTTTATCTAGTGACTCTCAAAACAGCTTTCTTGATAGCTGTCACTTCCGCCAGACGAGCCTCTGAGCTCGCAGCGCTCAGGGCAGACCCGCCGTTTCTCAAATTCCAACATGACAGGGTCGAACTACGCCCCGACATCACCTTTCTCCCAAAGGTTGTCACTGCTTTTCACACCTCTCAACCTATAATTTTACCTACCTTCTTCCCTAATCCGACCACTTACCTCGAAAGACGACTGCACTCCCTCGACGTCAAGCGGGCTCTCCTCTTCTGTACCAAAAAAACTGCACCTGTCAGAAAAACACACAGGCTTTTTGTTAGGACTTGTCCACCTCGTAGAGGCTCCCAGGTTGCCCCACAGTCTATCTCTAGATGGATTGTTACTACAATTAAGATGGCGTATAATATTGCGCATGCCCCTCTACCAGCTACTCCGAGGGCCCATTCTACTAGAGCCATTTCCTCATCGACAGCTTTTCTCAAAGGAATTCCTCTAGACGAAATCTGCCGAGCAGCCACATGGTCTAGTCCATCTACATTTCTGAAGCACTACAGGTTGGACGTGCGATCAGCTAGATCTGCTGCCTTCGGTAGAGCGGTTCTCTCTGCTGTCACACCATGACGACCCTCCACCGGTGAGTCTGCTTGTTAATCACCCTATGTGTGCATTCACAGGGTCCACGAAGAAGAACTGCAGGTTACTTACCTGTAGGTGGAGTTCTTCGAGTGGACATCTGTGAATGCACACTTCCCGCCCGCCTCCCCTCTCTCCGTCATGGCCTATGCTTAATACTCAGGCAGCGGCGGACTGAGGGGAACTGAGGGCAAGGCGGGAAGAACGGGAGCATGCGCAATGGAGGGGAGGAGCTTGCGTTTCAGCTTGGAAGGACCGAGAAGTCGCGCGCGCAGGCGCACAACCCTATGTGTGCATTCACAGATGTCCACTCGAAGAACTCCACCTACAGGTAAGTAACCTGCAGTTTTCATTGCAAATAGAAATTTCAGATAACATGCTTTTGTAAATTATTTGCATAATAAATCACCTGAATGAGTGCAGGACTTGGGCATAAATCTCATTCTCATGAAGTTTATTGTGTGATTTTTGTTTTATTTTTACATTAGCCACATGAGCACATAATGCATATTTCAGTTTCCCTTAGTAGCAAAGCTGTCTACTTTCACTAACCACTTTCTGACAATGTTCAGAGTAGATCTATGTGTCAGATATTATTAGGATCATTCTTTGTTGCAAAACCTGGGCTAAGCAAACTGAATAATCTGCTTGTCTGGGTATCCAGAGGTTAGGAAGAACTTGGAAATCCTGTTTTTTACTAGCCTCAAGTTTCTTCAACCTATTGGTCTTGTAGAGTCATTCTCAACGGGGACCATCTGCCTCCCTTGGAGGGCCCTGGCACATTTGAAAGGGGCCACAAACTGGAAACAGTTCTTCACACACCACCTTGTAAGGTTTCTTATGTGACTTATACAATACTGATTTGACCTATATTTCTTTCATACAGTGTTCCTCTGCCCTTTCGCGGTTCATATACTGCAGTCCCGTTATAGCGCAGGGCAGGACCTCAGTATATGAAAGGCAAGGCCCCCTGGGGTAAGCTGGATGGGCCTGTTTCAGGCTTCCTGTACTTACCCCAGGCCTGATGCTGCTCCAAACGGGCCTCCAATGACCTTCCCAGGCCTGTCAAGAGGCCTCAAAAGTGCTTTCTGGTGAACCGGAAGTGACTTCCAGATCCCTGAAAACCACTTCTGAGGCCTCCGGTGGCTTTCCCGGTCCTGTCAGAGGCCCTGGAAGTGCTTTCCGTCGAACTGGAAGTGACTTCTGGATCCAAAAAGCACTTCCAGGTCCTCCAACAGGCCCGGGAAGGCCACCAGACGCCCGTTTAGAGCAGCGCCAGGCCTCAGGTAAGTGTAGGGGGGCAGACAGGCCCCCCAGTCCCAAACCAACCCAGCATCCACATATCATGGATTTTCAATTACTGCGGGTCAAGTCTATGATTCTATGAGTCCCAAACCCCCACAATATGTGGGGGTTTACTGTGTTGTGTTTATGGCTGTAGCAAAAAAAAAAAAAAGGTTGAAAAGTTGCTCATTTAGTTCTGCTTGGTAATCTGGCTTAATGTGTAAAACAGGTAAGTTTTTTAAAAACTGGACCCATGATTGATGGAAGTCACCTTGTTTTTTAAAAAATGAACTATTAAAACCTTTAGCAGATTGATCTTATTATCAGTTGAATGGCCGGTGAGATCATGTATTATATGGAAAATTCTATCTCATTTTTATGCTATTGCCAGTGCTGGAGGGCTTTAAGGTCAAGAGACCCTATCTTACATTCATCAGTTCCCTACTTTTGTTTTACAGCCTCAGCCTACTTGATCTGTGAGTCGCTCATATCTCAAAGTGAATTTTAATTACTCCGTACCCATTATGGAAATGGGAGTTCATTCTCCCTTTGACTGCTACTGGACACAAATCATGAGCAGAAATTTCTGGTGTGGAATGTACTCTCTTTACGTGTCAAAATGTGGTTTAATAAATCTTGGAAAAATCTCAGTTTCTCTTTTAAGTGTCGTTTGTCTAGGAGGCCAGCAGCCCAGCTGTGCAAGTCCTAGTTAATTAGTCTTTGCAGAAAGCTAAAAACCAACAGAATCCTGATTTAAAGGTCAGGGCTGAGACCAGAGGAAGCACTCATGTAAAACAGGCTGAGGAGCTGGACCTGATCTTGAGGAACAGCTATTTCCTAAGGCAAGAATCTCTCAAGTGCCAGCCCCTAGCTTCCTATTACAGTGGTACCTTGTATAAAGGAATTAATTCATTCCAAATGAAATTATGTTAAGCAATTTTTCCTTTATACAAATTTCCCATGGAATGCATTGAAAACGGAGTAATCCCATTTTTATGTTGTACGGATTAGCCCCATAGGCGATTATGTTAAGCAAATGTCCCGTCTCTGGAATTTTTTATGTTGTACAGATTTTATGTTATACAAACTGTTTGTTATACGAGGGTCCACTGTATGTGTGCCAACCATTTCATCACATGCTCCAGAATGATCAAGAAACCCAGGGTTATGCTGCACAAAGAGGAGTAAGAGATCCTTAATGCATAGAAGTAGGAGGAAGAAATTTAGCTCCAACCTAAAGTTGACAGCATTAATATTTTATTTTGTCTCACATATTTATTTATTTATTTAGTGAACTTTTATTTTCTATTGAACATTAGATATATTTTTATTTATTGAACATACCACTAGAGGAAAGAACTGAAGGGCTTTCCTTGAGGACAACATTTCACCACAAGAAAAGCTATTCTCCCTCCGACATGCTCACAAACAGGGTTCTTTCAATAGAGGGAACATCACTCACATTTTCTTCTTCAGGAGAATGCTCCTGGGCACGATATAAAGCCCTCCCTACACATGTGCATTCATCATAAACGATTTCCATGGAGCTGGGTGTAGATACTGCAAATGGTAAACTATATTATCACTGCTTCTTTAAAATAAACCAAATTTTCATACATCATGCCAGCCTGGCAGTCATCTAATATTTCCTCTTCCATCCACCTCTAGAATTTTTAACAAGTTGTTTTCTTCTCCTATCCTGAATTTCTTAGTGCTGATTCTCTTTGACTCTTTTGAACCTAACCTTGTGTTTCCTCTCATGTCTAATTTACTAATATGTTTTAGTCTTTATTCTGCATTTCTGCTGCAGGTTTTGGGTAATTGGCCATTTTGCTAATTCTTTAGTTGGTTTCTGGAGTCTCTTGATTTTTATATCAGTTGCATATTTTTGTTCCTTTTTTCAGATTCTCGTCTCTATTTTTAGATTGCAAGCTGCTTTGGTCAAGGATCCGTTGGCTTTATCCTCTGCTTAAGCTGTAAAAAATGAAATGGTTATCTGTGTATTTGAAATACTAGGTTTGGAAAGATGCATGAAACATAAAGAGTACAGTCATGGATAAAATACTAGGGATCACCCATTCCAACGCTCTGCTGTATGTTGGGTTCCACTTCAGCATCCCTGGCAGGTACTCTCCAGGGTCTGTTGATGACATGCCTGCAGCAGGAACTCATTCATCCTGAGCCATTCTGTCCCAGTGGCAAAGATCTTTCACCATTAGATCTTTCACCATTATCCTGAGATTTAGCCAAAATCTGCTTTAATGCAATTACTGCTCTGCCCTGCCCTGATGGAGCAACAGAGAACAATTTTGATCTCTGTCCTGCATGACATGCTTCAGCTGTTTTAAGGACGCTATTGTATTTCCTTCTTCCAATGTAGTTAACTGTTTCAACTATTCCTCATAGTATTTGGTTTCTTGGTCCTTTGCCATCCTGATAACCCGCATGTAGATATTATTCATCTTTAGTGCCATTGATTTGGACAAATACTCGAAATGCAACCTCTGAAACAGAATAACTGGTAATTTTTTGGTAATTTGGAAAGTTATTTTTTCAAATCCCTTCTGTTAACTCATTGGAAGAACATGTTATTTTGCTGTTCAGTCATGTCAGAGTGGTAGCTAGGGGATTCGGGGATGTGCATTCTCAAAACACTTTCCATTAAATGTCTCTATGGAGCCTAGATGCATAGAATTGTCTCTTATAAACTGAGAAACCATTATTTGCTATGGTTTCTAGTTGTACAAAGAGAGCAGTTAGTTATACAGTATGTGTACTATAAGGATGTGATTAATACTTACTGATATAAGTTGTCTTAGCATGGTGAGACAGCCTGACGGGTTCATTCAGCATCACAACTCTTCCCTCCTTCAGCACAAGAATGAGATAAAGATTTGGGACATTGTTCTATGATTGTTGAGCCTTCTATCATGTATGCAAAATAGCTCTGCACCAAACTGTTCTTCTTTCCCTTTATGGAACAATGCACACGTACAGAACAAGCACAGAAGTTCTTGCTGGTTGATTAGGATATCACAAACAATCCACCCATGCTTCTTGCTTGCAGACACCCATGCAACAAAGTCCATAATTGTACACAATTTTACACATACTACGCAAATTTTGTAACCTATGCAAAAAATCATTTTTGTGAATAAGAAAGCTCATTCAAGCTGACAAAGTATATTTTGAAAATAATGAAAAATGGTGGTTTCACATTCTCACATTAATGGCAGGAGAAGGAGATACTTTTATCTCTGATGTATCAGGCTCTGTTAAAACAGACTGCCAAGGTGTTTCTTCATGACTGAGACAGAACAAAAGGAAGTTGGGATGGTCCAGCCGATCACAATACAATCAATGTGATCAATGTGCTAATTATTTTAAGGTGTTAGAGATGATGTCATAAAATAGGTACTGTATTTATTTTCAGATGTGGTGGGAATGTACGGCTATATTGCAATTTTAGCAGTTGTTTTTTTAAATAAGTTGAATATAGAGGTTTCTCTTAAAATAGCTCTTTTATCAATATTTGGAATTGAAAAGTAAAGAAGAGTCAGTTAAATGAATGGTTTAAAGAGGTTTGGGATATATAGTTAATTATAAGTTTAATGTGTGATATTAAACCTAAGAAGTGCTCGATAAATAAGAATATTCCAGTTGGTATCTGGAGAGAATTTTATCAATTTTGTGTCAATAAAGGGGAAGGCTTGTGTATCTTTGCAAGAATCAAGGCAGTTTTGGAAGGAGAATAATGATCATATGCCATCAAGGGGCTCTGTAAACGGAAGGAAAGAAAGGTCTGCAAATGGACCTGTTGTGGTTGGGGAGCACATGATGCATTACTGTATTGTTTATGGGGTTTGTGTGATTAAAGTTTTTTTTATTTTGCATTTTTTATTAAAAATGATTAATGCAACCAATGCCTGTTTTGATACACATTTTTACTTTTTAAAAAATAAACCTTTAAAACCAATAACTAATGAAAGTGAAACACAAATCAGACTTGCCTTCATATGCATTTATTTAAATAGCTGCGGTAAGCTCAAATCTTCTGGGGCTCTAGACCACCACCCCCTTTCCCCATTCCCTGTATTAGCAAGACCTTGAATTCTGTTTCTAGTGTGCTGCAAATCTGCAAAAAAAAAAAAGGCTTCTGTTTCTCTTTGTTTTTAGTGATGCATTGGATGCATCTCTTTCTGAAGAGATATTGCTGTCAGCAAAGGCTGCTTGCCTGTGTTTATCTGATTGTGAAGCTCCTGAATTAGACCCCTCTGGAGAAATAAAGACAGTGGTTGGAAGACAGTGTAGCATTATCTAGTTATACAAGCCATAGTCATACAAAGCTCAAGTTAGGGTAACAACAAACGCCCATCATGCCCTATCAGGGAATTTATTCTCTGGGCAGACTATTGTACCAACCAAAAACCTCTGGTCAGAAAATTACTGAAAGCTGCAATCCACTTACAACACAGTTGGAGAGGATTTTTAAAATTAAAATAGGGGTGTAAGTTAATAAAAAGTCACATTTTTTTAAATTAAGTGAACTGGCAAGAGTTTTAATAAAACAACTGTAGCCCGTTTGAGAAATGGTAATGATTTTCTGCCCTCCCTTTTCCTTTTCCTATATTGCTTTTGTTATTTGAAATCTCAGTCAGGAAAGTAAAAAATACTAACTGCATGATCACCAGATCCAGATTGTTTGTTCCTGGTATTTATCAGTGTTAAGGAGGAGAAATCACCTCCGCAATGTGTTTCCTCACTACTGTATGATATGAAGTTATCTTAAAGGCTGAGCGTCAGGTGCCACGAGTTGTCATGTGAAAAACTAATAATAAAAATAGAAGATAGATTTCCCTTGCTTAGAAAAGCAGGTCTGTGGCATTTTTAAAAATGGGGGGAAGGGGCATTATCAATCAAACCCAATCTCATGTGCTAAGATGAAGGGAACATCGTCAAAGCGACAGTGTGCATTACGGGCACAATCTTCTTCTTTCCATTCTTCTCACATGTCACATCGCAAAACTTGCAGACTGTTCCTGGGAGCCGTGGTAAAATCTTGAGAAGTTGAGAGTGCTCAGCTTCAGAAATGCAAAGTCAAGGCCAAATATTTAGGTGCTTGGGGGAGGGGGGCATTTGGTCCTGAATAACGTCTTGAGCGGATGGCTCTCTGGGAAGTAAATCTAGGCTGCAATCAGTCATGGTGTAAAAAATGGACAATTACAAATGGGGCAATATAGGTTATGGCTTTGCATACATACAGTTTAGGGGAGAAGACAAGTCACTCCTTGTAACTTTGGCCTCTAGGTGAGACGGAGCAGCTTTGCTGTGTTTTCCTTTGCACACAGGAAGAGGAGATGTCAGGAAGACAAGCTGCAATGTGTTACTGTCATTGGTGGCTGTATAAAGCTTCTCCCTCTTTTTTTGGGGGGGGGTCATCTGCCAAGATGCCTTGATTTGGGTTTTATCCATTTGCTTCTTTTTAACACACATACAAAAGGCTGAGTTCGGAACATTATTAAACTCCTTGCCATTATTATTCTCATCAGCTCTACGGATCTTCACAAGTTAAGCTTCCTTTTTCATTTATTGCTGGGATGCAAGAGATTGCTCTCCCACCGCCCTGGCATTCAGCAGTTCCTCATTTAAAAGTCCTCTGTTGTATTTTAAACCACATGCTTTATCCTAATGCAAAGGGCATTAAGTGATTAATTCTGGCATTTGTGTTTCACAGTTGGTTGGAGAGCTTATGTGTTGTGCGCCTGCCATATTATCTCGGAAAATGCCTGGAAAAACAATGTTCTGTTTCAAGCTGTATGTTTCTGGAGTGCATAAGTTACCCTTCTTTACTCTTGTCCGTCCCAAGTGCCTGCTTTACTGGCTCCTGGATGCCAGTCTTAGTCAAGCAGGCAACTCTTATATTCATTTCATCTTTCCCTTCATTAACCTTAGCAGATGGGCTGTTTTTCATCCTTGCTTATTTCACCAGCCTAGGCTTTTGTCCCACTAGGATGGGCACCAGGGTCTCACAGCTTGCACCTCCACAAGCCAGTCAGTTTTATGTCTATGCAAGTACAGACAAGTAACAAGGCATTGTTGTTGCAGATGCATGCATAACTTGCTCTGGCCACCATACCCATAACACAGCAAAGCATAATGGGGAAATTGGGCCGCTCAGGAAGGAAAGATAGAGAGTATGCCAAAAGTATAAAGGTCTTCACAACAGCCACAGTCTTGATTTTATATATACACACTGGTACCCCGACTTACGACATTAATCCGTTCCGAGCACAAGCTCATAACTCGATTAGCTCGTAAGTCAGGGGGTGGTTTCCCATGGGAATGCATTGGAAATCAATTAATCCGTTCCGGAGAAACGGATTTCAATTCATTCCTATGGGAAACCGCTTTAGATAACCCATGGCTCCCCCCACCCAATGGGGGGGGGGAGCTGCAGGTCATTTAAAATGTCTTTAAGCAACCGAGCCAAGTGCACTGAGGGAAGCTGCCTCTTTAAACGGGGGCAGCTTCCCTCAGTGCCTGAAAGATCAGTGAGGGAAAAAGTATGCACGGTTTCAAAGGTCTTTGAGCCACCAACCCAAGCGCTTGGATTGGTGGCTCAAAGATCTTTTAAATGACTGACCCCTTCTCTCCCCTGAGCCGCCATTGTTACTCAGGGGAAACCCCATCTTGCTCGTAAGGTGGCTGGGGGGGGGGAGACAACCTAAGTCGGGATTCTCGGTTGTCAGGCACATCGTAAGTCAGAGTACCAATGTATCTACATCATGCTTTAGCCTTGTACTGACAGCATAGCTCGTAGCTTCAATGTTATTCATCTTGGTTGTCTTTGTTGAGATCTTTGTGCAGCTATAAAGATGCCTAGATGCCCTGAGCACATCTGATTTCACCTGATTTCGGAAGCTAAGTAGGGTCGGCCTTGGTTAGTACTTGGATGGGAGTCGGACTTGGTTAGTACTTGGTTAGTACTTGGATGGGAGACCAACAAGCAATACCAGGTGCTGTAGGCGCCTGGAGTAGGAACTGGCAAACCACTCCAGTATTCCTGCCAAGAAAACACCATGGACATGGGGTCACAAAGAGTTGGTCATGCCTGCAGCAACACCACACAATGGCCAGCTATGGAGAGTTTTGTCCGTCAACATATCCACTGAGGTATATATTTGCATTAGTAGAGATTTTATTTTTATTTATTTTAGAGTATTTTTACCCTGCCTTTCTCCTTGGAAAAGGACCCAAGGCAGCTTACAGTAATGAGAAACAATATACAGTCCAGTACAATTAAGACATATTCAAGTATTGCAAACATATGCAGCATAGGGCTGGTGGGATATAGTGAGTAACTGGGGACTCTGCTCTCCTTTCCCTACCATTTTGATTAGTGGACCTTTGGTGGTTTCTAGCAACACGCACAGACACAGACAAACACACACAGCAAAAGTAAATAAATAAATCATCCCTGAAGTCTGCCCACTGATACTATATAGATTAGTGTGAACCACTGTTGGGAGTGGCACAAGCTTATTGCTAGGGCAAGACCTTGTCCCTTCATGCCCTGAAGATAATTGGGTCATGCTGTAAGTCCCCTTCCCATGTTTTAGAACTTTTTTGAGGCTCAAGATGGGTTTACGTAAGTAAGAAAGAAAGAAAGAAAGAAAGAAAGAAAGAAAGAAAGAAAGAAAGAAAGAAAGAAAGAAAGAAAGAAAGAAAGAAAGAAAGAAAGAAATCACAATAGTAAGCATAGCCCTCCAAGGTCTAGGGATCGGCATCCATGGTTCCCAGAATTCTGGATGCTGCCCACCCCTAGTTGATACTATTGGATGTCTGGACAGCTTCGAGGACAGGTATTTCCACTCCAATGTCAAATGGAGTTTCCGCTGACATGGTTATGTATATAGTACCAAAAAAACATTCATTTCTGTAGGATAGATTATTTCATCCAAGCCAATAGCTTTAGGGACGAACTAGCAGCGACAAGGAAGAGAGAACTGTTGCTCTGTATTTGTCTTTTTCTAGTGCTAAAGAACAGTACAAAACATGATATATTATCATCTTGCGCTTTTCTCTAAGTAATGAATTACTAGTGGCAGGAAAACAAGAAAACACATGAGGTGATGTCACCATATTTGTAGTTGCACATTGCTCGAAAGAAGGACATTACAAAACACAGAGAGGGTGCCATATTTCTTGTAACATCCAGCTCTTCCTGGTTCCAGTAACATTGTGAAATTACTACCTGACCATCAGGAGGGTACTGTAGGTTTGTGCACACATCCCCTTCCTCTTGTCCTTACCTGTGCTGCTGAATTTCTCTTTTTTAGTTTGTGCTTACCACCTCCAGATGAGAATCAGAGATCAAAATAATTCTTTTTTTAGATATAGAATCAAAGCTATGGCTTAGTGTTTACTACCAGTTCTCCACAACATATTGCCCAGCAAACTATAGTTATCCTGGGTAGAATACTGGAGAATGAGTTGGTAATACACAAGCCTGCAAATCTGAAAGAGTGTCTGTGAAGACTGGTAGCAGCCAGGAATGTATTATCTCCTCTCAAACCTTGGAAGCATCATACTGGATGTTCTACAAAGGAAATCAAGCTGTCTGAGACAGAATCACTGACTCAAGTGGACATGTTCATACAACAGCCTGGTACAAACTGGGCTGTAGTGGGGAGCATTGGTTGGTCTTTGGAAAAACTAAATAAAGCAAGAAGAGAGTAGACTTTGAGTCAAGAGAGACGTGAATCAGCTTTTGAAAGCCACCATCTTTGTTGGCATTCAAATTTTGTTTAGTGAAGTTAGTATAGTCACAGAAGAGAGCTGGGCCTCAGTGTGGCAAAATAAGACTTCTCTGCATATTTATATGTGGGATGAAAAATTAACTCATCTAATAGTCTGCGGACCTGAGAAATGAAGCATGATAAATCTGTCCATGTTTCGTTATCATTTCTTACTACCAAGAAAAGAGAATTTGACCCTATGAATTTAAAATATGTTAATTGGCGTAGGAAAGTGCTTCCATTCCATCAATTAAGATCTGGCAGTAATTAGTGTGAAGGACCTGTTCTTGTTACTTTTTAAAGGGGTGCAACAGTTGGCGATAACCATATGCGGCCAGTATTAGCTTACTCCCTTCTATATGGTGTCAGGATTTTAATTTGTAAAACATTGAAAAATACGGAAGGGTGGGTATGTTTACAGTTGACATTTTATATAGACACCATCAGAATGAAAATAATTATCTTGCAGGCCCCCAATTGACCTGTGAACTGTAATTGTCCAATCAAATGAAATTCCACCTACCCCACAAAAGGGGAAAAAACCATAACCTTTGCCCTGTGTATAATTGTTGGGGTTTGAGTCCTTTTTGGGAGAAAGGTGGTGAATAAATAAATAAATAAATGGGGCTGTTCATACATTTTTAATGTATGAACAACAGTTAGCTTGGCAGGCTGTAAGAAAACTCAAAATCTATTTTATGACAATAGCTGTAATGTTGTTGTGTCGTTACAGTTGTGACTGATGTCATAAAAATGTCTGTCTGCATTTGAGGAATGGCATCTCCCTTACAGCTCTTCATCTGATCAAATTATAAGAAAAACACTTCCAATTGTGTATACACCATGAAGAGAATCAGCACTCCCAGCCTATAGCATGTGGACACCGTGTGGGACATGCAAATACAGTAGTAGATAATATTCTCTTTGCAGATTTGTCTCCAATATTTTCATATCAAGCAAGCCTGAGAGCGTTTTCAGACTGGGCAACCCAACAAAGAATCCCAGATGTCACAAGCAGTGAGACAGCTTGTCTGGCTTTCAGTAAACCATATTATCATATTTGGGGGGTAAAATGGGATATGTTGTACTCAGCTCTCTGACAGTAGCATCTCAACCACATGAGGAAAAGTAGTGGATACCTCAGAATTAGGATTCAAGATGACTGTTAACAAATGGGAGAAGCAACCACCAACATCACAAAGGAAACAACACTTTCTTTTTTCAGTTCAGCAAGAAAAAAATGAATACTGTACATAAATATAGGAGGGATGACACCCAGTTTGGCAGTAACATGTGGGGGGGGATGTAGGGGAGTGAGTAGACCACAAAGTAAATGTGAGTGTGCCATGTGATGGCAGCCTTAAGGGAAAGTAACGTGGCACAGGAAATAACTCAGGACAGGAAACAAGTGATACCACTCTATTTTGCTGTTAACACACCTTTTCTAGAGCACTACATAAATTTCTGGGGCTTTTTATGAATGAACGGTGTAGAAATCAAGCCCCATGAGGAATGGCTGAGGGAACTGGGTACACAGACCCTGAAGAAAAATTGATCTGCGACATGGGAACTACGTTCCAAGATTTGAAGATTTAGAGAGTGGAACCAGTCTGTCTTCTGTGGTTCCAGAGGGTAAGACAGGTTAATAGATTCAACTTCCAAATAGACGAGATTTTGCCTGACTACTATATGAAGGACTTCCAGCTTGTAAGACTGTTTTACAGTGAGGCATTGCACTAGAGGTTTTCAAACAGGGGCTGGATAACCACTTATTAGGTTGTTGTTTTTTTTAGCTATTAATCTTTTGCAGTGGCAGGAGATAGAGGCTTCTTCCAATTGTATGGGAAGAAAACATATGTTATATATGAATAACACAAAGAAATAGTATATGATACAAGATGCTTGGTGAGATCCCATGAGGGAAGAGCAGAACTTTGAAAGGACTTTGGCGGGGGCGGGGAGAGAGACTTTACCCCAATAATTCCCCACAGTGTGAAATCCTCATCCTGGCCTGGAAATTGTAGCCCTGAAAAAAAGTGTTCCAAACTTTAAGGTAGATACAGTATATAGTCCTCAGAAACTGAATTATCAGCAGTTCCTCTAACCCAGGCATGTCCAAACTTTGGCCCTCCAGATGTTTTGGACCACGACTCCCACAGTCCTTTGCCATTGGAAATACAGGCTTGGAATTCTGGGAGTTGTGGTCCAAAACATCAGGAGGGCTGAAGTTTCGACATGCCTGCCTAACCTAAGGGTCATTTCTGCAAAGGGAAGAGAGATGTAAACATGGCCTGCCAACCCCTATACTTATCATTTCCTAATTCTTTTCAAAACAGTGCCCCTGGAGCCCAAAAATATAGAGGGGCTCCTACACCTACCTAGTCTTAGTCCCCTCCTTCATCTATCTTTATCAGGAGGGGGAAAAAGGCCCAAATTGCAACAGTGAAAGGAGGGCTTCATGCTCAAGATTCCAGAATCTTCTATATAATGTACTTATTGTACCTCAATAAAAATCAGTATTGTACCTGCCCCATGCATAGAATTTTATGAGACGGGATGCTTATGCTTTCCACTTGCTGCTGTCTTGTGATTTTCTTCTACTGCTTCTATTTTTTCTTAGAAACACAATCCATTAGGTGGGGAGGACAAATTGCTGCACAGTGACTTCTAATTCATCCCGTTAAGAGGCCTCCATCTGGTTACATCTTCCCCTCACAAGATTGCCCAAGAAGCCTTATTCAGAGGAACGAAGAGGACATGCCAGCTGAGGGAAACAACTCACACCAGTGAGCTGGCTTCAAAATGAAACCCAAATGGGTTCTCAATTATCAATTCCAGCTTGGTTAGATATGTGATATAATCTCATAAACTATATACAGAACAGTGGTACCTTGTATAAAGGAATTAATTCATTTCAAATGAGATTCTGTTAAGCAAATTTTCCTTTGTACAAATTTCCCATAGGAATGCATTGAAAACGGATTAATCCTAATCGCAACCATTTTTCTGTTGTATGGATTTGCCCCATAGGCAATTCTGTCAAGCGATTTCCCCCTATCTCCGGAATTTTTTTCCTTTAAACAGATTTTCTGTTAAACAAACCGCTTGTTATACGAGGGCCCACTGTACATCAAAATTAGTCCCAGAAAATGTTGAAAAGCCAATGAGTGTGGAATGTCTTAATGCAAGGTGACTTGTTTTACCCATCCCAATTTACACAATGTTAAACTGCATTAATATATTTACTCTTAAAACTGCCCATTTGAATCAAGGATCACACCTTTTTTAATTTAAAAATGGATGTATGTGTATGAGAAAGGGAGAAGCTGGCCGGAGAAAATGTAGGGAACTCACTGTACGCAAGGGATTTATAGATTATATTTTATAAAGCCTATGTTTGTAGCTGACAGTTAGGCACATCTCATAAGTAAGAGCTTGCCGCTTTCTTTGTTATCTCTCGCCCACCACATTTTTCCTCTGTATATATAACATTTCTCTCTTCTGTCAAGGAGACTATGACAGGTATTTCATGGATTCTGTTTTACTTTCTGCAAGATGGGTAATGGTTTCATTTTGCAGCATAGAATTAGAATGGGTTGAGTATTTCTCCCCTTCTCCACTACCAAGCAAAAGGGAGAGCAAGGCAGCGTTCAATGAACCAAAATGTATGGTGCTCCCCATGCAAAAAACTTTCCCCAGCATCTTGGAAATAATATGTCAAAGATAAATATAATATTTTGCCTGCTCAGTGGTTAGAAAAGAGTCTGAAATCTATGGGATTGGGTGTTTAAAAAAAAACAACTTATAATGCATTTAGAATTGAAAGCCAATAATTTCAGCTGGATCATATCCAGATCAAGAATAACTCAGAGAAGCAGCCAGAAAGCACTGTGCAACTAGCCTGTCTTTTTCATGTTGGCAGATTTTCTTCAGTTAGGAGAAAGTCAGAAGCCGAAGTGGAAAAGAAGGTTGTGCGTGGTGAACAATTACAGTACATTTGAAACTGTGTAAAATGAGCAAGGTCTTGTCTGAAACCGTTTGTGGCCATATGTTTCGGAAAGAGAAACGCAGATGTCCATAGGTAAAATCCAAAATCAGGATAAGGCCATATCCTCATTAAACTATTAATATAAGTTTCAAAGCTGAGATTTTGAGTCAAGACTCTTCATCAGGCTGAGGTGGCAACTGCACTGCAATTTGAGTTGTAGCCTGGAGTGTATTTCAGCTGATTTTTGTAGTCAGTGATTACGCTGGGGTTGCTGACTGATTCAGGAGTTTATCGTTCATGCCTAATGCAGTGAGATTCACAATACAGCCCACATCCCCCTTCTTTACTTCCTTCCTCTCGTCCCACCTCTGCCGATCCCTTTATGGTTCACAGTCAAGCTGCTTGGTTTTGAAAGGGGTATACGGCATTCCATAAAATAGGGCAACATTCCAAAGTTCTTAAAATATACAGAAATAATACATACCACAGGAATACCTTTGTTTGGTCTGGGTTGTTTCTCTTTTGATGGTATTTCAGTTCTCATCCAGAAAATACCTAAAACTAAACAAGCACTGTACATAAATGGAGATTATAAGGTGATCTAGTGCTAACCTCATGCATGTATTTTTTTAAAGAGGATAATCAGGGAGATGAACATGGGGATGGGTGTTCCTTTTTGGCCTGAACGTCCTGTCCCAACTGCACACACAACACCCACACACATTTATACGAGAAAAGACCAAGTGACCACATGGAGAAAAGTCCACCTGAATTGTTGTGGCTTGAAAAGGAAGAAGCCCCCAGTGGCAGAAGAGAAAAAGACCATGTTGAGAGCAAAGAAGAGACAGACCAATTTGAATTGGCCTTTGTATCATGTGATCAGGAAAAATATTTTGAGTTGACCTATACCAGTGTTGGCTAATCTATGGCACGGGTGTCAAAGGTGGCATGCAGAGCTCTTTCTGTGGGCATGTAACATTGCTCCCTCACAGCCATGGCACTTCTCCCTCGGCTCGGGGCATGCCACTGTGCTCCGTGCAGAGAGCCAGGTGAAGGGGAGGCAGCGATTTGTGGGCTCCTTCACAGCCCCAGTTTACTCTCCAGCCACTCTGCTTTTGGAATACCCAGAGTGGTGTGGCTGGAGAGTAAACTGGGGCTACAAATGAGCCCACAAGCTGCCACCACTCCGCCCCGGCTTTCCCGACAGTGTAGCACCCCATCGACCTCTCTGCCCTTGGCTACTCCTCGTGAAAGCGAGGCTCAAAGAGCAGATTTTTGAATTTCCCACGGCCACAGCTCTTCAATCCTAACTTTCCTGAAGGGCAGCAACCAAAGCATATATAACCCAGGCTAACACTTTATTCAGGTTAAACTGCTGTATTGGCACTTGGCAAAAAAATAAGTGGGTTTTGAATCACAGTTTAGGCACTTGGTCTCTAAAAGGTTTGCCCTCACTGACCTATACTGTAACCACAGCAAATCCTGTGGTATTTGGTTGTCTAGTTGCAGTCTTAGTGTTGTCGAGCTTCATGTGTGGAGACGAACAGAAAAAGTTCAGAAATCATCCAACCCAGATGCTAAAACCCCACGATCTGGACTAAAATACCAAGACAAACTTGAAGCATCACCGTTGAGGTGGGATCATGTCAGGTTTTACTTCAGAGGATATAAAATCAGTTGTGTGTTTTTTTCTCCACTGACAAGAGACAGTGTGCTTCTCCATTGTCTCTTGTCAAACCACAGTGGTCCCATTTCAGTTGGGAGTGGAAGAACAAACAAATGTGGCAATCCCCATATCAGAAAACCTGGAGACTAATTTTAGATTGCAAATTAGGAGTAAAAACTAGGGCCATTTAGATGCATTTCTTGTTGTGTATCCCTGTGGAAAATCCCATGAATAGCTTGCCCATGGCACCATCCACCACCTGAGTTAAGGAGATATACTACCCTTCTATAAGCACTACCCTACACTGAGGACTGTACTGTACCTATTCACTGCATGTATTCCGAATTGGTCTTTAACTGACTGCTTTGCTGAGTGAAGTCGTTCTCGGCCAGTGAACCACTGATGAGGCACAGAAATAGTCTAAAAGGGGAGCATAGGATTTTTATAAAAATAAGAGGGTCCTCTTTCCCACTCCCCATGGCGGGGAGCCAGTGGTGTAATGGGCAGAAGGTAAGACTATTCTTTGTTTCAAAGACCTACTCGGTCACTGGTGGGTAAAACTCCTTGATTACCTCAAAACCAAATTAGAGTTGCCCTAACTTGGAGCCGACAGCACAGAACAATAACAAAACAGTCTCCACACCTTCCTCCAAATGCAGAGCTTTTCCCACAGAATATCCATCTGTGATTTGTTGTTTTTTGTTTTTTGGCATTCCAGTAACTTCAGAAACCCAGCATTTCTCCTAGTCAGCTGTTCCTCCTCCATTGGCCAAGTGTGCCATTTATAATTAATCTCCATTTTCTCTGGATCAGTCCTGAAACTGAAGTCTTCCTAAGAGAATAGATAATATTTAAAAATTCTGCCATCGCTGCAGAAAATGCTGTAGAAAATAAGTCCCTTATGAATAGCTAAATAAGATGTGTATTCCTGGCAACCGTTGTATGATTTGCTAGCCTTTTCTTCTCCATAGGTGCTCCCTGACATACTGTTGGCAACCAACAATAAAGCCATCTAAGCAGTCGCCTGATAAATCCTTGCCTGGGGACATTAGCAGTGTAATCCATGCAGTGCTGTTGTTTAACATGAATCTATGCCCTCTACCTGCTGATATGCCCCAAGGAAAGTGCACTGCAGGAATCACCACATTAACTTCTCCCACCCATCCCCTGGCACTTGTCACTGGGGGCATGAGAAGGTACTTAGGTGGTACAGAGAAGGGATTGGGGAGCAGCAGGGATGGGAGGCAGATGCCATCCTGCCAATTAGAGTGTAAAGACTGGTTGTAGCTGAATGCTAAACATCTCTCCATCTGAAGTTGCTTGGCTCTGATACTTATTTCATCAAAGGGATTCTTTACCATCAGGCATTCCACAGACTCAGGATACACTAGCCTGTGGCTTCCTCGCTTCTTAAGGGCTTTAAGACACTTCTTTTTTTAATGAGTTGCCTTCCAGCTTCCGCAACAATAATCCAAATCGGCGAGCATCCATACACGGTTTGGCCCTCTTGTATACTCTGAGGCCTTCCTTGAGGGAAGCTGGAAAGTCTGACGCGATCCCTCTCAGCCTGAACAGATAAGAAAGGATGTAGCTGAAGACATCACAACCGCAAATACCCAGAAGCGCTTCCACATGTCTCTCCAACATCTAACATTGCACCCAGTTCTGTATCTTAAATTTTATATATATAACTGGAAGCTCTTGCAAAGATGAATTCGTTGTTACAATAAGACTTCACGCACACACAGCCAGAGCAGAGGCCTCAACAGAGAGAGAGAGCGCCAGACAAAGATTCCATCACTAATAAGCCTCCCAATAACAGCTGTTAACATGAAACTTGGCATCCAGGAGCTGCGTTGAGGAGCTCTGCAGCCGTGCCAAATTTCAGGCTGTGCTGATTTTTTAAAAAACTGCTACAGGTACAGCAAATCAAGTCAGACTGAAAATCTTTCTCCTCCAGTTTTTGAACAGGCACACCATACATTTCTTTACCATTTTCTGAAATTTCTTCCATCAAGCCTTGGGGTGGGGGGAGGCAGTCCTTCACTGGACTGGTAAAAGTTCTGAACAGTGGTACAAACATTTAACTTGGAGAATATTCCAGGGAGAAAGCATGGCAGTTGTCAAACAGCAGAAGTTTTGTCGTGCAAAAGATCAAGTAGCCTTTGCAACTTTGACAGCTGAGAGAAGGCCAGGAACTGATGGGCGGGAAATAGATATTGACTGAAGTTTAGGATAAATTTCTCAATAGAGTTACATAACCGAGAACCGGTTTATCTCAGTAGGGGAGGAGCTTTCTTTGAATGAGGGTATTTAAGAAAAGGTTCGGCAGATATCTCTCGGGGAGGCTGCATTTGCACCCTCCATTGAGCACAGGGTTAGATTGTATGACCTCTTTAGTTATTTCCAATTGTTACAGTCCTGTGGCCAAAGCCCTCCTGAGAAAATCTATGCATGCAAGGAAAACAATGCTGCGGTTTTTTCTTCCTCATTGGCTACCCTCCATGCAGTCAGCCATGCTACTGACCAAATTCACCCCTAGTGCGTGACCTGTTGCATGTTTCTCATTTCCAGGCCTCTCCCTTTCTTCATCCACTTTTCACCGTCCTGCCCCAGTGCTGTCCAGATCTTACATGCATTGTTTGAAGCCAATAGCTATTTGGAACGGGGTGATTTGGGCCAAGTTTATGGCATGGGGAAAAATTATGTTCCCCCTCCCTCTCCTTCCCTCTCTACCATTGCCCAGATCTGAATCCTTCCTACTGCCCCCCTTCAAAGACATAGGCCAGAATCCTCTTGGTCAATCCTGTTGGCATAAGTGTGATTTTCTAAATTGCAGCAGCAAATTACCACTAATTAACAAGCCATCACATGTATCCTTCACTGTATGCCACTCCAGGGAGGTAGCTTATGACATGGGGGGAGGGGCAATCAATAAACTAGTGACAATTTGCCAGTGCAAATATTTGCACTATATAACAAAACAATAGAGAGAGAGAAAGAGAGAGAGCAGTCACAAAATTTCTTTATAACACAATTTGTTCCAAAATGATAGACACTATGTAGAGCTACTTATATGTTGGGCCCATACAAAGCAGAAGAACTTTAACAGGAACTATCCCCCCCCAACACTTAAACATATATTATAACAATACAAAACCACACAGCTAAAAAACTTCTATCAGTCTCTTCCATTATTGCCAGCAATACTAAGTGAAAGCCTCGATCAACCAGGCAGCAGCTTGTTTTAAGGTCTATTCCAGTGTTGGCAAACCTATGGCACGGGTGCCAAAGGTGGCACTTGGAGCCCTTTCTGTGGGCACCAATATTTCCCCCTTCACAGCCACCTGTATTCAGGTTAAATGGCTGTATTGGCCTTTTGCAAAGAATTAGTGGGTTTTGAATCGCAGTTTGGGCACTCGGACTCTAAAAGGTTCGCCATCATTGGTCTAGTCCAGTGATGGCAAACCTTTTAGAGACTGAGTGCCCAAACTGCAATTCAAAACCCACTAATTTTTTTTTTGCAATGTGCCAATACAGTAATTTAACCTGAATCCAGGTGGCTGTGAAGGGACAGTGTCGGGTGCCCACAGAAAGGGCTCTGTGGGCACCCGACATCACTGGTCTAGTCAATGACTGAATTCCTTGTGCTTGGTATACCACATTGCAACTGGGATTAGTTCCACTGAATCGGTGGAATGTATGAAAAAGCACAACTCACCAAATCCTCACTGATTCAGTGGGCCTACTTAAGTTGTGATTTACTATATAAGCAACTGGGTTCAGCTTAGGCGTTATTATTAGCGTTCCAGAACATTATTTCTTTCTCTGCCTTGGCAGCACTCAGATTTCCAGTGCCTGACCCATTTCTCTTGCACCCACTCATGCCATCGCTATGCTGAATATAATCATAATGCTGTCTCAAAGCTGAATTAGAGATATAGATGCAAGAAAATCCTGTCTTTATCCCCACCCCAAATGCAACAGCAAGTATTTTAATAAGCTAGCCAGCTCTGCCCTTTGGAATAGAATGACGGCTGTCGTTCATAAATATCTGCTTTCAAAGGATTTTATTGTGGAAGGGTTTGGTGTGTATGTATGTGTTGATTTCATTGCCTTCAACTAAACACTGTCATTTTTAGCAGTTATAAATAAAAATGGTTCAGCAAGCATGGATGGGAAGACAAAACAACATTGAAAATGTTGTTTCATCTGTCCCAACCCTAACCCTAACCCTAACCCTAACCCTAACCCTAACCCTAACCCTAACCCAAAACAACCCCAGTGCTGGCTCCTGCATAGATATTATGTGCCTTTGTGTCTTTCTGCCATTTCACAATCCCTCCCACCCATACCTATGAATAGACCTCCATTTACTGAAACTACATTTCATGGATCTGGAGAAGTGGGCTGCAGTCTGTGAAAAGGTCTGGCAAAGAAACCTTCCTCAAGTCTACAACATTGATTGGTGATGCAAGACTTGGCTTGTTTCTGATAGGACTGCACTGAGCAAACCATTTAGTCCAAGTCCTTGTTTCTTAACCTGTAAGATACTGTATCCCTGACTGAAAGAAAATTTTAATCTCATGGTGTTCTTGTTTATAACTGCTAGTGACCATCTAAAACAACAGTTGTGTGCCAGTAAGTCCATTCAGTTTATGGTGACCCTTCTCAGGGTTTCATGGTATGGTTACGTTCCTTCTTCTGGCAGTAGTCTGGAACCATGTAGCTTGCCTAAAGCCACGCAGGCTGACTCTTCTCCCTAGGAGGCAGAGTGGGGAATCAAACTCCTGACCCAGTGTTCCAACTCACTGAGCTACCCAGCCTTTTCCTTTCAACTATAGCTGCTGCAATCTCCCATTCCCGAAAGACTCAAAGCTCTACTGCTCACGTCAAAACCTCACTTTGGGGGTTTTTCCTTCAGATCCTTCTCACTACAACATCAGTCACCTTGACACAACAGCCAAGAATTCCCTTGCAGGCCAGGAATAGTTTTTTTGTTTTTTGTTTTCTTTTCCCCCAATAGCCAGTTCTTCCAGATCAATAACGGTTTGCTTTCTCTTTCTCCCTGTAAAGCAGGGGTCCTCAAAGTTTTCAAACAGCGGGCCAATCCACCACCACCTAGACATCACTGGGGGCCGGATCACAGTCCAAAAGCAGCTGCGGAGGCTGGCTTGTTCACAAAACAGGGGGTAGGTGGGGGGTTGCAATTGGTCCCAGGGGCTGGATTCAGGACCTTGGGGGGGTGCATCCGGCCCCGGGGCCTTAGGTTGAGGACCCCTGCTGTACAGCAATCAAGACCATCTTGAATTAAAAGCATAATGTGGGACTTGGCATTGGGGAAGCCATAGAGTGCCATTTAAAGGGCTAGCAAAGGGCTAGGAGTCAGTTTATATACAGATGCTAATATTTGCCTATTCTTAATCAGCAACTTGGCACATGACAGGAAAGCCAGTGGATCTTTCATCACGGCCACCCTATCTTATGGCAGGGCATTCGTTCATCAAAATCCTATAAAAATGTGGATGCAGGCTCTGTTACAGACAAAAAAACTACTAACTACTACTACTCCTATTTTTCTGCCCCTGTTACAGGGCACTTCATCATGTAAGATGATTCTGCACTTTAATTGATGAACAGTTCAGATGGCCTATATTGCACCATAACCATAACATTAAGGCTTTGCAAATATTGAAGCTGACTAGGTAACCTGGTGGTATAGGTATCTACCTGCATTGCCAGAGGTTGGCAGTTCAATGTCCCAGTGAGCACAGCCAGCCTGTGTGTCCTTGGAAAAATAACACAGCCCCAAGGTGCTCCAGAAGAAAAGAGTGATAAACTAGTTCTGAGTCTTCTTTAGCAGGAAAACCCTGGAAAGGGGGTCACCATAAGTCAGAATTGACTTGATGGCACTTGTTTCATAAAAAAATATATTTTGCAACATCTCTCAGAATTCCCAAGCCAATGTAGCTAATAGTCATGGTGGGTGAGAATTTTTCAGAACTATGACTGCCTCCGACTTTTCTCTGCTTCTGCTCACTGGGTAGAATTATTGTGTTCATTGCTCCAAAATGTCGTCCAGGCATTTCAACACCTTCCCTAACCTACCAACAAAGAAGTGGAAAGTTTATTTTAATACAGTTATTGGGTTTGGAAACTGTACTCCAAAGGAACAATGCTTCCCAGTTTCTCCCCATCGGTTGTGTTGCAGATAGGTAGCTCACATCTAATCCTTCTAATGTAGCTGCCTCCAGAAGAACAAATTCCAGCCAGCAGCCTGCTCATGGTTCTACTCAACTGTCCCTGATCAGTAAGATCAAAAACAGCTTTTGAAATGGAAAAAAAAGCAGGATCTCTCTCACAACGAAGGGACACATGCAAGGTCAGCACACAATGGAGTCAATGAGCTACATGTCGTCAGCAGCTAGCTAGCCTGGAACAGCCAACACCTCTTCATCAATCCTTCAGTGGACCCACTAAATAAGTACCTGCACGAGGATTTAATTGCAGGGTTGAACAGGGTCTGTTGAGATCCTTCCAGCTTGGAGTGAGTGGGCTTTCCATAGCAGTGATGCTGCATGCCTCTCGTAGAGGTGCGTATATCTAGAAGAGGACTAACCATGAGCAACCACTCGTTGCAAAGGCAGGTGAGTAGTTACTCAACGGAGGAGGGAAAACTCAGATGAGGTAGAAGCAGCCACTGTATATGTAAGAAGTTCCTCTCCTACCTCTCTGTTCCATGGAGATGTAAAGGGTACAGTATGAAGCATCCTGCCCCTAACCCAGTTGTCAGCAGCCCTACTTCAGCTATAGGCAAATGGGGGATGTAGTTGGATTGCAAATCCCTTCCGCTTTAGCCAGAGTAGTCAAATCTCAGGAATGCTGAGAGCTGCAATTCAGCATTTGTAGGGGTACAATTTATCTACAGCCCTGCTTTACTTGCTAAATGTCGGTATGTGAGCCTGTTTATAAAGGACCAGGAAGAACTGCTTAAAATACAGTAATTGCATGCCAACCCCACTTTTTGCCAGCCTAGCTGCAGCTTCTTGTGATCCCTTTTCAAAGGCACAGGAGAGAGGTCTGCCAAAAATAGGGGAAATGTGGTACGTTCTTGAACAGGAAGGGCAACCGGCATTTGTCCTCTTGCCAGAAGTGAGCTATAATAATTTTATCAGAAGCTTTGTGTTCTTCCTGACCAGCTATTATATTATGCTAAAAAGTAGTATGGAAACATTCCTGCGAAGCAGGTGGATTTTTACCCGAGGGGTTTGCTGCTTTTTACCTCTTTGATACATTTCAGACAGTGTAACAAATGATAATGAAATACCAGATATCCAAGTTGGTGACATGAAATAATCAAGCAAGAGGTATTGCTTAAAATTTAAAAATCAAAACATAATTAGCACTGAAGGCCAATTCCCGTAAAGATCTCTGCAGCTAAAGCTATTATTAACTTTAGTTTTTCTAACTCTGTTTGCACTATAAATTCTACCTCCAGGAGAGATCTATTAAATTAAACCATTAAGCTAATAATGGCTTGAGTGCTTCACATTATTACCAGAGAAGGCCCACGGCTTAAGCCATCAGTAACTTTATTTTTTCTTATTGTCAGCTGAGTCATAAAAAAAACCCTGGGTTTCAGTTGCTGGTAAATGCAACCTTGATAAATGGATACTCTTCTCCATGGTGCATAATTTCCAGGACTATCATAATTAACTTCTAGCACTAAATTATTATTGTTCAAGCAAAACAAAATAAAATTAACCAACAATAAAAAAACTCAGAGTGTTTATTATAACTCCTGGCAGAATATAAAGCTGAGACAGACAGAAAGGGAGGGAGGGACAGAATAAGAGTTTGGTAGAGTGAGAACATTGTTTTCGGCCATGTCTCAAAAGATACATCTACAAGATTCATGGCAAAAGAAAGGCTTCCAAATTTGCGTGCAAACATTACCATGAATTTAAGTAAATAACATTACTGAAAAGGGAACAGCATGAATATAAAAGAATGTTTTCTAGAATCAGAGTATATTCCACTGTATGTGTCTTCTGATAATAAAGCTCTACTGAGTTTAAGTCAAGGAGCACTATCTCACGTCTCATTTGAGCTGCTTCTTAGTTCATGAAAGGTGCCTCTAATTTTTGTGTTCCCACAACAAGGGGCCTTTTAAAAAAAAACATCGACCTTGCCACCCAAAGTGTAGCACAAACAAAGTTTCCTGGTACTAGCTCCAGGGGTGGTTCTTTGTGTGTGTGTGTGTGTGTTTTAGAAAGCCCTTTTAGCCTTGTGTGAGGCTAGTACAGCGAGGCAAGTACAGAAGACTAGGAGTATGGGCTATCACTTAAGTATCTGGGAGTTGAATCATGGCGACTGGACTTCTTTTCTTGTTTGATTGAAACATTTTGCTACTTATCCAAGTAGCTTCTTCAATCTGATTTATAGTTCACCTTAGAGATTCACACTCCCCTGGACTGAATAGGCTAGTTAGGTGGACAATGGCTTGAATAGGCTAATTAGATAGATAATGGCCTGACGTGTGTAAAAGCGACAGCTATGAAACCCTTCCAGATACCCATTTAAGTCCAGATTTCACTTACATGGCTGGTGTGTCTGAAAAGGTTAAAAGGATTTTTGTCAAACACCACAAACACATTCACTTCAAACTAGGGATTGGCACGAAATGAAAAATGAAATGTTGTTTCGTCACTTTGTTACGTAATGAAACGTAATGAAACGAAACTAAACAAAATGAGTAATCAGCATTTTGTTACAGATGAAACAAAATGGTGTTTCTTTTCCATGTGAATGAACCATTTTGTTTGTCTGTAAAATGGCTACAGCTCCCTTACCTGCTGGGCTTGGAGGCCCTGGCGCCTCCGCCACCGCCGCTGAAGAACTGCCGCCACAGCCAGAGAGGGTGAGTGGGCCCAGTGGGAGGCCTTGCCGCCACCACCACTGCCAAAGACAAGAGCGGTTCAGGTGTCAATGGCCATTAAACAGGAGGATGGTCCAACACAGGAGAGGCAACAGCTCAGGACCAGAATCAGCAGTACACCTCTACTTGAAGGACAAACGGCAATCATTCAAAGACGAGGCTGTACAAAGCAAAACATTTCCATCCCACAAGAAAAGTCCAGTTGCCATGACTCAAATCACAGATACTTACAGCATGGATATACACTTAAGGGTCACTGTGACCCTCTGCGTACAGGGACAATAGGCAATAGTAGGCTCCCCATCAGAGTTCTGGGGCAGCCATTTCCCAGCAGTGTGTCAAATGATGCTGGAGCTCGATGCAGCATTCAACCCCACAGCCTTTTTCAGTAACAGGTTCAATCCAATGTATATCTAAAATGCCCCAAAGAGGCATTCCCTTCATCCTTGATTAATAAGGGAGCCCCCAAGCATCAAAGATTCAGGAGCGGGCCTCTTTATTTAAAAGAGGTTGAAAATTTCCAAAAAAAGTGTAAACCCTGGCACTACTTTGCACAACAAATTAATCTCTGCCCCAGTCCCTGCCTCCCTCCATCCCATATCTCATGCTGCATTACCAGGCAACAGCACTGGTGTAACTAGGGAGGGGTGGAAGGGTGCATTTTCCCTGGAATGTGCAGCAATCTGGGGGTGCCTGGAGGATTAAGGAAACCATGCGCCATCCCACCAGTAGTCCCCCTTTCACCCTGCTAAGCTTGGTGATCCTTAGTCGGGGGGGGGGAGGAGAAGAGGGAAGCAGGTGATTTTTATTTCCAAGCAGCACCTCCATCAATTTCTCCCCCCTCCTCCTCTCCCCCGCTAAGGCTTGGTGATCATTAGCCCAGGGAAAGGAGGAGAGGGAAGCGTTCAACTGAGGTGCTGCTTAGAAAAAAAATCCCATCACCTGCTTCCCTCTCCTCCTTTTCTTGGGCTAAGAATTGCCAAGCCTTAGCTGGGGGAAAGGAGGAGAGAGAAGCATGCTATGGAGGTGATGCTTGAAAAAATAAACATTGCCTGCTTGGCGCTCTTCACACGCTGTGCAGTTTGCATAGGAGGGCCTTAACTGGAAATGGGACCCACAAAGATGGAATAAGAAGGAGAAACCCTTTCCCCCCTCCCCCACTGTTTCCCCAGGATCTGCCCCCCCCTTGCTAGGTGGGTGAAACACAGTTGGGGGGAGGAGAGGGCACAAAAAACTGTCCCCAGGTGCTCCGAACTCTAGCTACGCTGGGCAACAGTACAGTATATACAACAGTGTAAAATTCAGTTCGGTAAACGTATGTGCCTTTTTTGTTTCTTTTTTGTTATAAATAAAGAATAAATAGAGGAGAATAACTTGGAGTACAGGAAAAAAGGGGGATGCAGCTTGGGCAGAACAATTCAGGCATATATGTACATGTCAATAACCAAACCGTTTCGGCTTTTATCATATTTTCAATTTAACGTCTTTTTTCTAATATAAAACTTGTTTCAGCTTCCAGTGTACCTCTTACCATTCTGATAGTTTGTCCATTTCTGCAGCCTCAAGGATTTTAGTTATCAACTCCTGTTCATTTGGTATTCCTGATTCTTTCCAGTGTTTTGCAAGGACAATTCTTGCTGCTATAATATGAATTACTAAATATACACTTTGCTGATCCATTGTGTCTGGCATTAGGTTTAGCAAAAAGAATTCAGGTTTTGGATCTATTGGGCTCGCGAGAACATCTTGCAATAGCTGACTGACACCACTGGGCAACAGTACAGTATATACAACAGCGTAAAATTCAATTCAGAAAACGTATGTGTCTTAACATGAAAAATATAATTGTTTCAATCCCACCATCATGCAGTGTTTAGCAGGTAGTACAGAAGAAACTGTAAAATATAGTATACAAATCATTCAATTCATATATCATACATTAGGAACCCAAGCTTTTGTTTTTCAAATACTGTACTGCTAATAGCATAATTTTAGTTCCACATTATTATGCATGCCACATAGATTCTTGATAAATGCCATGAAACAAGCAAGGAGGTATGTGAAAAATAAGAAGCTCGGAGCTCGTTGAGGCTGCCAATGTTTCAAGCACAATCAAGAACTAAATATGGACTTTTGAGATATTACACGCCATTGATACCTCATTGCCAACCTTGGATTCCAAATGTATGATATAGCTATTGGTTGGTTTGCATACTGTGTTTTACCATTTCTTCTGTACTCTCTGCTATACAATGCATGGTGGTGGTATTGAACTAGTTTTTACATTATTGTATATATCAGTGGTGATGGATCTTCGGCACTCCAGATGGTTTGCACAACAACTCCCAAAATTCCGAGTCTAGATTGCCAATGACAACAGACTGTGAGAGTTGTGGTACAAAGCATCTGGAGTGCCAAAGGTATGCCACCACTATGCTATTAACCACATTGTGCAGATTTTTTTTGGACAGTCGTCGTTTCATTCTGTACTCCCTAACTGCTAAACTCTTTCCCAGGTAAGGCAGGGCAGAGGGAAAGGGCTCTTGAAACCCCTTCTCACCAGGAAGGAGAGGAACAGAGCCGTTGGCAGTGAGATACCATGGGGCACATGGGATGAATGGGCCAGTTGAGTTCACTAATCTTGTAAAACCCCATGAGCACATTTCTACTTAGACATGGAAATGCAAATATTAAATGCACCTTCTGTCTGAACAGACCATTTTGGAAAGCATGTCCTTGACCACACATTGCTATAACAAGCACCTTTACACATCCAACTTACCAACATGTGCATTTATAGACAATGGGTAGTCAATCTTCACAACCTGGGGGCCAGGTACGCCAATGCGGAAATTAAATAATAATAATACGAACGGATGGGTGGACAGACAGACAGACAAACGGATGGACGATAGATAGATAGATAGATAGATAGATAGATAGATAGATAGATAGAT
>JAHTLZ010000016.1:74116220-74144081 GCA_023846285.1 Phrynocephalus versicolor
GATAGATAGATAGATAGATAGATAGATAGATAGATAGATAGATAGATAGATAGATAGATAGATAGATAGATAGATAGATAGATCCTTTGATATTCAATTCATCTGGTCCTGGAGAATCAAACTAATTTAAAGTAGTAAAGCATTCTTTGACTATTTGTTTGTTAGTCTCATGGTGCATTCCTATCCCTTCCCTTTGTACTTCATGATTGTCTGGAGAAGTATAGACTGCCTTTTGGGAAATGTTCAAGCTTTGTCAGTACTCCTCCTTTGTAGCCTGGCCTTCCTACCAGTTTCTATATGTGTCCATTTTGTTTGTTTGTTAGTTTGTTTGTTTGTTTCCAGGTCCTCTCTGAGCCTTTTTGTGAAGCCATAAGAACATAAGAACATAAGAAGAGCCCTGCTGGATCAGGCCAAAGGCCCATCTAGTCCAGCTTCCTGTATCTCACAGTGGCCCCACCAGATGCGTTTGGGAGCGCATGAGACTAGATATCTGTCTCCTGATACCACTCCCCTGCATCTGACCCTTGAAGTACCCTGGTTTTAAGCCTGGAGATTACACATCTCCATCATGGTTTGTAACCTGTGATGGACTTTTCCTCCAGGAATCTGTCCAATCCCCTTTTGAAGGCATCCAGGCCAGATGCCATCACCACATCCTGTGGCAGGGAGTTCCATAGACCTACAACGCGCTAGGTGAAAAAATATTTTCTTTTGTCAGTTCTTACTCTCCCAGCCCTCAATTTGAGTGTATGTCCCCTAGTTCTGGTATTTTGTGAGAGGGAGAAGAGTGTCCCTCTATCCAATTTACTCATGCCCTGCATTATTTTGTATGTCTCAATCATATCCCCCCTCAGGCGCCTTTTTCCAGACTAAAGAGCCCCAAATGTTTTAGCCTTTCCTCATAAGGGAGGTGCCCCAGCCCAGTAATCATTTTAGTCGCTCTCTTCTGCACCTTTTCCAGTTCCACTATGTCTTTCTTGAGATGCGGTGACCAGAATTGTACACAATACTCCAGGTGCGGCCTTACTATCAGTTTGTACAATGGTATGATAATGTTGGCTGTTTTATTTTCAATCCCCTTTTTGATCATCCCTAGCATGGAATTGGCCTTCTTCACCACTGCCACACATTGGGGAGACACCTACATGGAGCTGTCCACCAACACACCAAGATCTCTTTCCTGATCCGTCACGGATAACTCAGAGCCCATGAGTTGATAGATAAAGTTTTGATTTTTTTGCCCCAATATGCATTACTTTACATTTGGCTACATTGAAACACCTTTGTCATTTTGCAGCCCATTCCCCCAGTTTGGAGAGATCTTTCTGGACCGCTTCACAAGCCATATTTTTTGGCTTCTGTTTCCTTTGAAATAAAGAATTCAAATACAACACGGCCACTTTCCCCCATAGTCTCTCTTCCTGACACTTCTTCCACCAAGTCATCTCTATTTGTTTTATTCTTCTTCTAGTTTTTGTAGAAGAAAATTGTCAACCATACCAGCCAATGATTTCTTGGAAGGTCCATATTTGGCAAAGTTTGTCTCCCAAGAGGTATCAGAATAACTGAAGTCTCCCATTACCACTACACCATGTTTCTTTGAAATTCTTGTTGCCTATTTTTAAAAAAATCCATCTGCATCACCAAATATTCGTAGAACGGTAAAGTCAGAAGGGGCCTATAAGACCATCAACTCTTCATAGTTTTCCCAGTAGTAAACTTCAACTATCATGTTCCTTTTGTTTTTTGCCCCAGTTATATTAATCCAGATTTTCCTGTGGAGTCCTTCTTGTCAGCACTAACCCACTTGGCCAGACACTATAGTTACAAGTGGGCAACCCAGATGGAAAATTCATACTTCTTGAAACAAATGGTCAGATCGTCATCCGATGTGAACCAATCCTAGCACTTGGGACAAAACTATAGGATAACTTATTGGAAAAGAAGCAGACAAAGGCCCAGAGAATACTGTACCTTTTTATAGGCATGCTATTCATAACTTCAACTCCGTATTACACTGCCATATTAGTATGTGCTATTGATTTTCTTCTTAATATAGTGAAATGCTGTTGTAATGAACTCTGCGGTACCTATAATGATTTCCTATCATGAAATGTTATGTACTTTGCTCATAACAAAGTAATGGCAGCCCCAAAAATAGCAAACCTCATAATAAAATGCTATGAAGTTCTTGAATTTCAATATAAAAGGGACTTGGTCGTACTCAAGAGCTTACAGGAAACAAATGCATATTTAAAAGAGTGGTATTAAAGTCATGTCATTGATTGCCTTACAGTGTCACTAGAAGGAGCCACTTTGAAAGTGAATTGAGCTTCAGATCCTTCCTGAACTAGTAGGAAAATGAAAAAATGGATAGTTGCTACTCTTTCTGAAAGTTCAAGGCCAAGTGATATGAACATATAAACAATGGTTTGTTTCCCTTAGTTGCTGCTGAGTTAGGAAAGAAAAGAAGATACAAACTCAAAACAATCCAAATTATTCTAAATACATCTTAAAACTAGTTATTTGAAGTTAATACCTTGTCCTTAACTCATTATCATTTTAAACATTTTTTTTAAAAAAATCAGTATTTTAATTAGAACAGTGCACAATTTTAGGACAAATGTTTAAGAACAAAAATAATCTGAGGGGCTTGTGTATTTCTGAGGTGACCACAAGGGGAGTGGGATAATCCAGAGGTATTAATGAGACACAACGCAACCCCACCCGCAGATTGCTTGTGTTGAAGCAGTCATTCACACATTGTGGTTACAAATGGGGAAGCAAAAAGAAGACCCCAAGAACTTGGTGAGTTGGTGGCAAAGATAGATTCTCCCTACTTGTCTGGTATAAAGTCACTAAGCGGTATAAGTATGTAGTCTGCATTATTTTCACATATAGGGGGAAAGGAAAGGGGCGAGGAAGACAGGGCCGTGAATGTAGCAAAACACAGGCTTCATACATTGCCCATACAAAGAGGACCACGTCTGTTGCTCTTTTGAAATGCTTTAATCAGCCCCTTTTCTTTCCTCCTGACAACTGGAAATAGAGTAAACAGTTTTTTAAAAAGTGGCTACCCAGTTCTGCAGGCTCTGCCCTCACAATTCAGTCTGTGATCTGGTCTTCCTGTTTGGATTTCCCCTTTGATGGAAATGGAGTTTTCCCAGAAAACTGGAAACCAACAAATTCTAGAATAGTTCTATACAAGAATCAAACTGGAATGTCTCCAAAAGGGCCCAGGGCAGGGCAGGCATAGAGTGAGTGAGGAGGGCACATTAATCATCAACACCAATGGCATGAATATTTTGGTTATTCATTCTTAGCACTTGAATTCACTTTTATTACTATCCTTTTAGGAACTGCAAATAGGTTTTTACTTTGACGATTTTACTAAAAGTGAGGAATGAATGACTGAAATCCTGTTGCAAAGCATAGTAAGAGTAAGCCTATCAACTCCACCATTAAGTTCCGTGGATTCAATGGACCGATTCTAACTTGCAGTGTACTATGCTGGACCACAGAATTTCAGCCAATGGATCAATTTCATGACATTTTATTAATGTTCTAATGTTAGCAAATAGATTCTACAACAGTGCTTTAACGTTAACGTGTCAGGACTCAGCACTGATGCTAACATTTCAAAGCCTATAACCAAACCTTCAGTACAATAGCGGACAAGATGGGGAATGTTAAAATTGCCAGCTGCCAGTCCTGAGATCACACCTTTCCCCATTAAAAACCCCAAAGCAGCAGGCACCAGAGGCAGGCCCTGGCACCTTCCGGCTTGTTCCTCCATCCTTTGATCATGTTTCTGTGCCACCTGCTACAAAACAAAGTGGTCATCTGGCTTCTTTAAAGCATGTGGAGACCACAGTATCTGCATGCTATCTTAGTGTTTTGAAGCTTTAAAGAGATCACTCCATTGCCAGCTGGCAATGTAACAGCATAAAGAGGGTTGACATTGGAAGCAACGGATTCTCCTCTGGAAACCCGGTTTGGCTTCCTTCATGCTTCAAGTCCTTAAGAAAGTCATCTTGTGGGTTTGGGCCAAATCTTCACCATCTGTGCACTGCCATCTACATTTGTGTCTTCACTTGCTCCGGATGGTAGCCTTCAGTTTGTGAACAGATCTGGCCAGATTTTTTTTCAGACAAGCAAAGGACTTCCTTTCCCCAAAAGTCTTTTCTAGCATCTATGAGTAGGGGCTAAGCATCTCCCCTGCTCTTCAGCTCCAGCACTGGGAAATCAATTCCAGCGGACTTGCGCAACAAAATTATCTAGTTCTATAATCACCAAATCAAAATGGTGCAAACCGAATGTGTGGCATGCAAATCAAAGGGCTTTGTTTCATTATGGCAGGGATGAGCTGCCGTGGGCATTGCACAGCCTTATAGTAAAACTGGATTATTATTATTTTCATTTCATTTCATTTTTTGCACAATGGTCCTGGGAGCCACAAGGCTCGCATATTGGGACAAATGCTGAGGAACAGAAGGGCTGGCAAGCTGATGCCGTTTCTCCGAATTCAGTTTCTGGCACCAAAGTTCTGCTGGCATAAGATATTTACAACGGGCTGAATTTAATGCACAACCTGTCTTCTGATTTTATGCTGTAATATGCCTCAGCTCACTATCCTCTGACCAACATCGTGTAGAAAAGGGGGAGGGACGGAGATAGCATGATAGCAACAAGTGCCCTACAAGAATGTCTTCTCATCCATCAGTTTACAACATAATGTGGTGCCCCTTTAACTGCCATGGGGCATCTGGGATCTGCAGGCATTCTGGGATCTCGAGTTCTAAAAATATACTAAGCAATGTGTGCTTCAACAGAGCTCCTGAACAGGAATTCTAAATCCTGTACTTTATCAAACTACTAATCCCAGGATTCCACAGAATATAACCATATACAATAGAGTCGAGTATAGGAAAGGTTACAAACCATGATTGGGATGTGTAATCTCCAGGCTTAAAACCAGGGTACTTCAAGGGCCAGATGCAGGGGAGTGGTATCAGGAGACAGATATCTGGTCTCCTGCACTCCCAGACACATTTGGTGGGGCCACTGTGAGATACAGAAAGCTGGACTAAATGGGCCTTTGGTCTGATCCAGAGAGCTCTTCCACATTCTAGCACTTTTTATTTGATCATTATAAGCAGATCTGCCCTTGAATACACTTTGGAATTGCCAACTGCATTTACGTTTGACATCCTGTCAAATATGTAAAGCACCTTAAAAATTCATTTATATTCCATTTTCCCCATGAAACTGGGATGTAAAGTAACTCATAAGCAGATTTTTTTTAAAAAAAATCAAATGAAATGGGGAATCTGAACTACAATAAGACATTCCTTTCGGTTGACATTCCTCTTCAGTGTGTCTCCATGTAATATTTGGATACCAGTTCTGAGCTCTACAATTCCAAATGGCCTGGATTTAGCTGCTAATAGCAACAATGAGACAGGCCTATAATAAGAAGAGGACATTTATTATCAGGGATAGCTCTACCATCCTAGAACCACACTAAGCAAAAGCCTATCTTTCCTACCAGGCGTTTTATGCCTTGCTAATCTTTTGACAATGGACATTTATTCACGCATTGCCATGAGAGCTGTTGGTCAGCTATAGCTCTGTGTTGGCTTTAAAGCTGTGCTGTTGAATTTTATCCTTCTTTTCCACGGTTTTATTACCCTGTGGTATTTGCCTTAGGGAGCATTTCGTGGTGAGAGGGCAACAGGTCCATTAAACATAGATACTGACATAGCTAGATGATAAATTAGTTACAGTTCAGCAATCAGCTATATAAAAAACTGGTTAAATTCAGTTGCAGATACATTTCCATATATAGTAAGTAAATAAACATGGGGGGGAGAGAGAGATAATGTTCACCCAATATTTGCACAGCTCCCCCCCCCCTTTTCTTTTTCACTGATGTGTGCAAAGTTTCTGTAAATCACGAATGGGCTTGGGAGCAGTGACTCTTACGGACAAGAAAGCCAGCAACACCAGTAAAACCTCCCGCTGCTTTTGAGCGGCAGGAGCTGTGGGGTTTATGCCTAATTGATCTTTCTGATTGGTAACAGCTGTTGTGCCTTTATGGGCTTTCACAAGAGAAGCTAGAAATTTAGTTTCTAGCCTGGTGGGTTTCTTTTTTTTTTAAGTCTGCAGAAAGGTGTTTCAAAATGTGTTCTGCAAAATAACCAATTAAATGTTTTAATGTGTGTCTGAGATAGTGTGTACAGCAGAGAGAGGCCGCTGTTCTTAATTTGAATGATCCTCCTTTGAACTGGGGTTGTTTAATTGGAATGATCTGGAGGTCACTCCTTCTCTTCATTGGAGCGAGCATTCTTAAAGATGCATGTGGCTGATTGCTCTTTTATACAGTAAACATCTTATCTTGGCCTCCTTCAGGCTTAGTGGGGAGCAATCTCTTCCTAAGCTGGAAAACCTATGAAAACATGTTAGCATTTGGACCTGCTTATTGTGGGGCCACAACCTCAGGCAGCTTCGGGGACCTGGTAAACTGAAGATGCATTTTGTTTATGGGGGAAACGGCACCCCCTGCTGCACACTTAGCAGCTACCCATGTTTTCTGCAACAGCAGTCAAGTTTTACCACCTGCAACCTGCAACCTCAGAATCCAAGCAACCTCATTTGTGAGGGGCCACGCATAAAAGATCCATCTCTAACATGGTGACATCTCCTGGTTATCCCACTGCAGTTATCGCAGAGGTGATGAACTTCTCTTGAAAATGTGGCCTGCAGTGCCAGGAAGCTTGGAATGATATTGTACTGACTTCTGACAACTACCTGTCACCTTTTTGCAAATAACAGTGTTGTACAATTGATACCGCACTAGTATATGTTAGTTGCACTATATTCAGATTGGTGGGGGTGGGTTACCCCACAAGCAGCCCAGTTATTACAGAAAAAGTAACCGTTGCTCAAAATAAGCCAACTATTGTGTCCTTTGGGAACATGCTGGGGTAGACGCAGTCACAGAATCTTGAATTTCTGGTCAAATTACCTATGTAGCAGAAGTGCAGGAATTCGCAGAGCAGAATAGCTTCAATTCCCCCAGAGTAGTCCAGGCCTTTTTCTCATTAACTGGCACTTACAGTTTCAGTAACTCACTCTAAAACATTTGTAGTAGAAATAGTAAAAGGTTTCATTACGTATAACTGAACACATTAAACAGCAAACTAACAAACATGGCTGTTTTCAACAACAGACTTCAGCAGATTGAACAGAATGAACAGAATGAACACAGAGCAGAGAGGCTGGCCTCTCTTTTAACTTTCAGAGGTGAGGGAAGAATATTGGTTAGTGCTGGATAGATTGGCAATCACCCCATCCCAGAAAGGCCCCTTCAGCGAAACCTACTGAAGGCAGCATGCATGGTTGTAAAAACTCCACCAGAAGCCGCTTGAGTTCTCCCACCACTGCAAATAAAATTGCCACCCTCATCAATCTTATGTTTCACTCCAAAAATGAGAAAGAGAGGGTAAGACTTGGCCAAAAATGAACCATGTAAGTAAGGGTTCAGATCTTGGAGCTAGGCATTTTGAGGCCTGGACAACTCTGCAGGGAACACTAGCTGGCTGTTTTGGCCAGTTAAGCTTCCCAGAGTAAGAATGGCTCACCTGGTGGGATACAAGACTTGTTGATCATTGTGCTTCACCACCTGATGGATTCCTCACCCTGCCCAGTGGAAGACCAAGCCCAGATATAAAGTACTTGTTGTCTTGCATAACCAACAGTATATGTTGGAACCTACTGGAGAGCATCTCAGACACCCTTGCTGGTGATCTGTAGAAATCCTTTTGTTGCACCACACTGTTTTATTAAGCTTTGTATAGTTTTAACGCTCTTTGGGGGGCTGAATTCATTCCACCCTGTAGTCTTCAAGTACCAATATACAGTATTCACAAAGAAAATTTCTAAAAATGAAACACTAACCAAGTCCCTGCTCCCCTGTCATTCTGTAACCACTGGAGTATTTTGGGAAGCCTTTGCAGATGCATCCTGGATGCAGATACAGGGGTACCTTGTATAAAGGAATTACTTTGTTCCAAATGAAATTATGTTGAGCAAGTTTTCCCTTTGTACAAATTTCCCATGGGAATGCACTGAAAATGGATTAATCCCTAATCGCGACCGTTTTTCTGTTGTACGGATTCACCCCATAGTAGGCGATTCTGTTAAGCGATTTCCCCCTCTCTCCGGAAATTATTTTCCTTTAAGCGGATTTTCTGTTAAACAAACCACTTGTTATTCGAGGATCCACTGTATGTCGTTTGACTTCCAGGACTCTCAGAATGAGAAGAACAAATCAAGACCTTGCCTCGTTTGCTTGGCAGTTCATGGGATGTGGGCTCCATGTTCATTACTATGGATATTGATTCTTAACTTTCAAATAATCGGGGGCGGCTCTTCGTGGAGTTATCAATCAGGAAAGTTTTTTTAATGAAAGTTAAAAACATGAAAAAAAAGTATCATCAACCACATTTCTCCTGGCAGCAGGAGAGGACAGCGGGAATGTCAGTGGCAGCAATAAGGAGTGAGAGGAGAGAAAAATCAATGCCTTAGAAGTTGACATCCTCCTATAAACCAGGAAGGCAACAAAGGAAGGTAGAGAATGATGTATAATGGAAGCTGGAACACAGGCTGCTTACATGATTAGCCTATTTGTTGAGCCACTGACTCAACAGTAAAACATAGCTCTGGGTTGTCTTCAGTGGAGAGAGAGAGAAAGAGAGAATAAATTCAAAGAGCAGGAAAGTTAAGGCAGTTCCAGGAGCAGAAGACATGATGATTTATAGCTTTTCCCAAAGTGCCTTAATCCAGAGACATAGCTTTAGCTGGGCATTAGATATGACTTAAAGAAAAATCATACACTTGCAGCGTGCAACCTAATGAGCCAAAGCTTAACTGCTGAAGACACAATCACTTCCCAGTCGCTCTTGGCAATCCTGTCTAAGCCCATCGTCTCAGGGACCGAGCAAAAAGCTCCCCGCAGGGTTGCAGCAAAATTGCCCGGCGATCGGCTCACACATTCTTTCTCCTTGGCTGCTGTTCATCTGAAGTAAATGGGAAGGGATAGCTTGCTGAACTCCAGGTGTTAGAGGGAATCCTTATATGGGAGATACATAGGACACTGTATCTCTTTTCCACAAGGTCTTGGAACAGTCCGAGTGGAAAATGTGCAGGTCACTCACCTATAATATCAGGGTGCGACTGTATTGCCTAAAGAAATCTGAGAGCTGTCTCAGGGTATTATTAAATCAATTTGGGTCACATGCTACTTTGTGTTGCTCTTCCCAAGTTCAAATGAACTGGGTTGATTTGGTGCAGGGGACTACACTGCTCATTAAATTGCTTTAAATAGACATGGTTTGGCCCCTTGTTCTGCTCAGGGGTCTGTCCTGATGCTGCTGGTATTCTCTCCTTGCCTATATCTATCTTATCTGGAGTTTACATCAAAGTGTGTTTCTTTCTTTCTTTTTATAATCTTCCTTCATATTTGTGAGCAATTCTTTCCTCTTTTTCATTCTAAGTGGCATAGCGCTGTATTAGTGCTGCACAGAGTACATTTTTCTGCAATTGAAACTTCACTTTCATTCCCTTTGACAACCTCTCTATTAACTATAGATCTTCCCATGTGCCCTGCACACAGAATACAGTGACACAGGTCTTCACACAATGAAACATCAGTTGAAAGATAGCACATTGAAGAGCATTTATTCAAAAATAAATGATTCCTTGAATAAAGGTTTAAGTTTCCCCCCTATGCATTGTTAAAATAAAATTATGTAGCTGGGAGATTTTAAATCATATAGGAATAGAATACAGTGGCCCACCCCCGCTGCCATTTCGCAGTTCATATACTGCGGGACCACAGTATATGAAGGCAAGGGCCCTTGAGGCAAGCTGTGTGTGCCTGTTAGGGGCCTCCTGCACTTACCCCAGGCCTGGCACTGCCCTGAATGGGCCTCCAACGAGCTTCCCGGGCCTGTTGGGGGCCCCAGAAGTGGTTTCCGGCAAACTGGAAGTGACATCTGAAAAACCAGAAGTACCTTCAGGATTGCCCGAAACCACTTCTGGGGCCTCCAACAGGCCCGGGAAGCCCATTGGAGGACCATTTGGGGCAGTGCCAGGCCTATGGTAAGTGTAGGAGGCCCCAGACAGGCACCCAGTCCTGACCTGACCTAGTATCCACATATTGCAGATTTTAAGAATCTAAGACAACATTAACGCCATGGGAGCTACATATGACCCATCACCTGCACTTTGCCCAGCACTGGGTTAAGCAATCCAGCTAGTTCTTAATCTCTAGATTCCCTGGACAGTGATTGTTAGGACTTGATTTTATGTGTATGTGTGCATATGGTACACCATGGTTCCTTTGGATCTTCTTCTGTGTCTCTTTCCTACTTTACGGCACATAGAAAGATTGTAGGGACTTCCTAGCTAGTTTGCTTGTGTTTGCCTCTCTGTGTGCATTTAATCAGCTTCCCTGAGCTTTCAGTGATAAATCATCTCCTTCAAGGCAGTGCATCAGGTTTTTGTGGGTAGCTCCCAAAATGATATGCTGTTATTAATGTCCCCAAGTCTCATGTCTGAAGTCAAGGCCAGATTGGCTTCTTAGCAAGGAAAGGATGCAATCTGCCAATGGTCTGGGGGGTGGGAGGGTTGGTCTCAAGCCATTTCTCAGCAAGTGCTTACATTTCTTGAGGGCTGAATGGTACCTTATTGCTCCCAGATAAGTATTTTCTGCAGCCTGTAATTTGCAAATCATCTTGCTTTGTCCTGTGAGTGATCTTTGGGAGGTAAAAACACAGACTTTGTTTGGAAGTCTGCTCTCACAAAATAGTTCTGGTCCTGGAATCATGTTGCTGGAACACTCACAAACTTTTATAGCTTCTAAAAACCTGCTTTCTTCATGCTCTGGTTAAGTCTTCAGTCATCTCCGTGGTACTGTATTTTCTTCATCTTTGCCATTTCTCAAATTTCCTTCAAACTTCCCTTTTCACTCAGAAACTGCAAGTGACTAGTTATAGCTCATGTAATTGTCTGAAATGACTTATTTTTGAGTACAGTGGTACCTGGATTTACGAATTTAATCTGTTCCGAATGCATGCTCTTAAGTTGAACTACTCTTAAGTCGGGGTACCTATCTAAAAACTTGAAAAAATAAGTTTAAAAAAATAAAAAATGGAAAAAATATTTGTAAGTTGAGCAGACCCTATCTAAAATTTGTAAGGCAGCAGTTAAAATGTCAACAGCTTTCTGCTCTTAAGTCGAATTGCTCTTAAGTAGAGCTGCTCTTAAGTCGGGGTACCACTGTAATAGGTAACGCGATGAGCCACGTTCAGATGCAAGGAGTAGTACTGTATTGATAGGTGACAAATAACACTACTTACTTCCAAATGATATTTTAAAATGAATTATCAGTTCTGGGTGGCAAAGGAGAGATTGCTTGATTCCTTACATTTTAGAAGTTGCAATAGCTGTACTGACCACTAGAGGGAACGGGAAAATATTCTCCTCTATTTTTCTGACCTACAGACAACCACAATGTAAAACAGGCATGTCCAAACTTCAGCCCTCCAGATGTTTTGGACCACAACTCCCACAATCCTTTGCCATTGGAAATACAGGCTTGGAATTCTGGGAATTGTGGTCCAAAACATCAGGAGGGCCGAAGTTTGGACATGCCTGATGTAAAGCAATAATAATAACACACAATCCAACAGATTATTTATGTAAAAGTAACAACGAAAAGGCCAACTTGGCTGCTGGAATATATATAATGAATGTAATACAATTAAATCTATTTCGGTCCTGCCCTTCTGCTCCTCTTTTCCCTTTTTCTTCTCCGTTTTCTGCCCAGGGCACCAAAGTACAGGCTGGCTGAAACATGTGAAAGGAGTTTACTTATTTATTTATTTACTGTATTTTGAATATTTTTTTTACCCCACCTTTCTCCTTGGAAAAGGACCCAAGACATATTTCAATGATTCTACCCCAGGGATGTGAAAGTTAACAACAGCATTTTAAAATCGGCCTGGAAACATGCTAGCAACTTGCTATAAAATAAATCATTGTTAACTAGCATTCCTACTGAGCATGGCCAGGTCTTGGTGATTCCTGAAGACTCCCCCCCCCCAAAAAAAATCCTCTACTTGGCCCACCAGGCAGAATGCAACCTTGTGTAAGATTGGTTGTAAGGCTGTGCTCAGAAGAGTTGTTTTACCTGCTTTTCCTTATGTAGAATGTAGAATAAGCCTCCGCATGCAGACTTTCATTTAGGTGTAATCAAATGCATCAATTCATACCCCTTTTTGGATTTTTGAAATCCTGTATGGGCAGGAGGTTGAATACCTTTTAAGAAAAAATCCAGAACGAAGAGGCCACTACACGGGAAGTCCTTTTCCATCTGCCCTCCGATCCTAGCGACAAGCCAAGTAAGACACACCCACACCCATTATCTTAAAGCATAAGCAGGATCATACAGGCATAGAAGGTATTTTGAATAAATTTCCCCCAAAAGGTTAAGGATGTAAACACCAAAAGTGATGTCCTTTGGGCACTGGAATACCCTGGCTGCCAGTGCAACTGGTTGAGAGTTGGTGCAACAGGATCTAACGACTAGGCCAGAATTAGCATGCAAGCGGCTGCATTCTCTATCTGTTGAATGTCCAGGTCTTCTTAAAAGTTAGACCGACATCAAGCACATTATGGCACATTGTCTGGTAATATACCCAAAAGCAGCCACTTAACCCTTTCAGACTATCTCTTCCCATTCAACAACAAAACCCAAGACAAAAATACCACCCTTGTCCCCCTCTGCAGCTTGCGTGAACATGCAATGCAAAGACCCCACATTCAGTAAATATTCTTGTTCATTTTAAAACAGTAAACTTTAACACGAGTTATAAAACCCACAGTGTCACTATCCATTGTTGATGCTTCTTCGAAAGTAATAAAATATTCTAAAGATAAATGCCAGTACCATTTATTGTTTGTGGTCAGACTTAGATGGCAGAAGTGTGAGTAATTCATTGCTTGCAAAGGCCATGAAATGGATGACACAAAGCCATTCTTCATGTCCTAAAGCAACCAAGGGACAGTCTCTAGACTGTAGAGATTAACAAACTAATTGGGTGTTAAAATACTCACCAAAAACCCCATTGCTGTCTTTCCTTTACAAGCCCAAAACACATAGGGCTCTCCTGAAGTCCTCCTGAAGGATATCCATGCAGTTAACCCTACCTTTCCCAAATCTGAGATGTTTGGTCCAATATGTTAACTTTTCTTTCATTGAGTATTCTCTCTCCCTCTCCCTCTCCCCCCCCCTCTCTCTCACACACACAGACACACACACACAGGGTGGGGTGGGGTCCTAAAGCTTTGACATTTTAATTTGAGGGTTTGGAGAAATTGTGGCTATGGGGCCAGAATTTTCGTAGCATGGGGGGCCTACAAAGTTTACGCTTCTTCCAATATCATAAGGAATATGAAGAATATTATGGTACCAAGGATTTGGATTAAGGGGTCAGAGCCACAAATTGGAAGTAAGACCTCATAAGGAATGGCTCACCTGACTAGGCGAGACTATTAGGATGTGGGTTAGAAATGTCTCTGCTTTTCTCATGGGACAACTACCTGTTGCATTTGTATACAAGTTTGCTTTTCTCCTCTCTTTCCCCCCTACAAAGCAGGATAGCTTACTTTGCTCGTTCTTCTTTTTAGAAGATACTTTCATGGTGGGCTATTTCCCAAATTCATCTTAGGCCTCTTTCAGAAACAAAGGAGGCCCCTGTTCCATCCTGTCCTGAAGGATTCCTCTTTGGCATATGTCCTGTGTGACACTGTGCATTGGGAGAATGCAGCCAGTAGCAAATTTTAACAGTGACGATCTGGCTGGACCTCTCTTGGACAGTGTGTAGAAGGTCTAGGATCAAAACATGTTATACTGCAGCCTTCAGTGGAAACCTGCCCTTACTTTGCCCCTTGTTGTAACAAGAGGGTGGGTCAATTGCTTCTCTCATCCCACAGGGAAAGAGGTAGCCACAGGAAAAGCTATGGGGTTTCTGTGATCCTGATGTCCCAACTAACTGCTTCCACAGTTTATGCCACAAAGGATGTATATCTGCATCCCATTCGTGGATTGATGTGTCCTGCATTTCGCCTTCTCTGTTTTGGTTATTGTGTGCTGGTTAGATGCCTTATTGATTCACAGAAAGCCAAACAATGCTCTGCTAGAGATTTTGCTATTTTTAAAAGGAACTCATGCATTCATCACTAGTTTTGAATAGTCACGTTGCCATTGTCATTGGTACCATGCACACATAATTCATTGTGTTATATGTTAATATATTGTCTTATAATTGATAGCAGGCCAGAGAAATACAGGGGGCGTGATGGCCCAGCGGACTGGAGCACTGAAAACTGTCAGCTACAAAGTCGACAGCTCAACAGTTTGAATCCTGGGTGCCATGCAGCCAAGTGAGTTCCCGCTGTTAACCCCAGCTCCTGCCAACCTAGCAGTTCAAAAGCATGTGAATGCAAGTAGATAAATAGGCACCGCTGTAAAAACCGTGAAGGTAAACAGTGTTCTGTGCACGGAAATGCGTTCAGCCATGCCGGCAACATGGACATGGACTTGCACAACACTGGCTCTTTGGCTTGAAAACGGAGATCGCCACCGCCGCTAGAGTCAGACACGACTAGCACGAATGTGCAGGGGGGAACCTTTACCTTTACCTTACTCTCAGCTTCCCCATAGTGGCCAAATCATATATTACGCTTTGCAAATCTGCAAAAATACAAAACCAAAGCATACTACACTTGCCACTTAGGATCAATAAGAATACGGGTAAAACCAGAAAAGGTTCCTTAAGTCAAGTTGTAACTATTTGCTAATTTAGTTTTACGGTAACTTTGTAAAAAATTATCCATTACTTATTACCTGGGAAGTATGTTTGTGAAGATTCTTAGTCATCCAGGTGAATTTATTTGGAAGTTGAGTCATGGCAACTGAACTTCTTTTCTTGAGAGATTGACATGTTTTGCTGCTCATCCAAACAGCTTCATCATTCAAATGATGCTGTTCGGATGATCAGTGAAACGTTTCAATCTCTCAAGAAAAGAAGTCCAGTTGCCATGACTCAACTTCCAGATACCTGGGAAGTACCGTAACTACTTCTAGTCAAGGGCATTACTTGCAAGCTCTGGTCTACTGTCTCATCATATTGGAAAAGTTTGTCTAGAAGCCTTTGTCCTGGCAGGTTCTGCCAAGCAGGATAGCCCTTGGGTACAACCCTTAGCAACAGTCTGCATGCCAGCCATCGGAAGACCCATCCAGCTACATGGAGACCAGCTTATCAACAGGAATGTTGGTTTCTGCATGAAAAATTGGCCTCAGCAACTATAAATACAATAGCAGAATGCAACAACACTAATTTATATTGATAGGGGGATTATATGCATGGATGAATTTACAGCTCTTCAAGGTATTCAGTTTAAGATATACAATCCACTAGCTCATCCAACTGTGTTTCTAGAGTACAGTGTACCCTCGTATAACAAACAGTTTGTATAACATAAAATCTCTACAACATAAAGAATTCCAGAGATAGGGGAAATTTGTTTAACAGAATCATCTATGGGGCGAATCCGTACAACATAAAAATGGTCATGATTAGGGATTACTCTGTTTTCAATGCATTCCTATGGGCAATTTGTATAAAGGAAAATTTGCTTAACATAATTTCATTTGGAACAAATTAATTCCTTTATACAAGGTACCACTGTATCTAGAAATACCCTACTGGGAGCTGGGGGGGATAGGGGAAGCAACAAGAGTCATTTCCCCCTGCTCTGTTTAGGAAAATGTCTTTTCGTTACTTAGCTTGTCGATTTCACTCACTTGTGGTAAGCCACTGTTTTCAAGCTAGGCTAATGTAGCATGGCAATCAATATGTCAGCCCTTATGAAAGAACAGCATGCTGAGTGATAAGTAACTTGGGTTCATAAAGAACAGATAGTGCCAGATAGACCCAACAGCCTTCTCTGAGAAAATTGCAGATTTAGCTGACAAAGGGAATTTAATATCACTAGAAACCAAAAGGCTTTAGGCAGCGTCTCTCATGAAACATCTTTTCTAATCAGAAAGTATTGGAGTTTTTCCCTAGCCAAGTGTTGCAGAGATACATATTAATACAGCACGCGTGTGCCCACACCGAGTGGGGAAACTGCGGAGGTTCGAGTCACTCTTCTAAAAGAGCAGCCAGCTCTGGAGGCCCCACAAAGGCAGCGCCAGATGTAGAAGGGGACAAAGGGAGCCCTGCCCCAGAAGGCAGGTTAGGGAGTAGCACTAGGAGAGGGCTCTCGAGGCAAATGGAAAAGGGGCAAGACCTGGAGGCAGTGGTCTGCTGTTATACGTGAGGAGGAGCCAAGCACAGCTGGCATACTGGCCATCTGAGAGTGGCAAGGCTGGAAGGAAGCAAGGCTGGCAGGAGAAAATAGTTGAGGCGAAAGCACCAGCTCCATGGAAGATGAAGAAAAACAGGTCCATGGGGCTAAAAAAAGGAAGATTGCCTTCTGGATGCAATCGATATCTGCCCCCCACTGAAACAAGCGACCTGCATCTTCTTTCAGCTTCCAGAATGTGTTACTTGTGGGTGCGGGAGAGGCAGCATTGTTAATGTCTAAGAGCCATCCAGTCTTTTTTTTTAATAGGTGCAGGGCAGTAGGGCTAGAGGAGTTGTAGAAAGTGGAGGAAGAACACCCATTGGGGTGGCCAAAGCAAGGAAATTTGGGGGGGGGGAGTGCAGAGAATGAAGTTGGTCAGGTGAGCATAGAGTGGAAAGGAAGAAAGAGCCCCGCCTGGGTGATTAGAACCAGCAGGGGAGCAGAGAGGCACAGCTGGATGGGTAAGAATAATAGGGAAAGGGTCAGAGAAACAGATGGGTGGGTGGGTGCGTTCATGAAGACTGCAGAGCATGGCAGGCAAGAAGAGCAAGGGCAGGGATTTTTCCATGTATAAGACTATATTTTTATTATAATTGTTAGACTAAAAATTTAGGGTCATAGGGTAGTAGTCCTATACATGGAATTAAGCCAATGAGAGGAACTGTTATTTCAGGCTGGAAAATTGGGGGTCATCTTATACATGGGGGTGTCTTATAGACGGAAAATACAGTAATCCTCCTTGCCCAGACAGCTAAAGAATAGTGAAGCACTGCTGGGAATCCTGCTCCTGATTTGCCAATGCTTTTCAAATCAGGAAACAAGGATGGGTTTTTATCCAAATCACCCTGTTCACAAGCAAGGGGATGAGGCTAGTCATTCCAGAGTAGCTCACCAGTGTTCCATTTTAAGTACTCTGGAATGACTAGTCTCATTCCCTTGCTTGTGAACAGGGTGATTTGTTCAAGGAGCAGCAAAAGAGGTAAAAAAAAAACCTAGATGAAAAGATCCAAATTATTCTTATAACAACCCATTTGTTTGGTTGCTAGTGGGATTAGAGTCTCCTCTGCTGCTCGCGGTTGTTGTTGTAGCTGCTGCTGCTGCTTCAGTAGTGACAAAATTGTGGTTCCATTTGGGGAAGGAAGAGACATGGATGGTTCTGGGAGATCCGGCCTTGAACTGAAGGCAGCTGACTCCTTTTCCCAGACTCAGTGGCCAGGGGTGCATTTATTCAGCTGCAGAAAATATACCAGTTGCCGCCCTCAGGGCCGGCACGTCCATTAAGGTGAACTAGGCAGTTGCCTAGGGTGCCAAAATGGAGAGGGGGCACTGGCCAGCCTGCTGCCCCCCCCACCACCACCGCTGGCCACTGCCGTCTGTCCCCCCGCCGCCCCCCGCGCCCACCTCCCGTGCCCTTTGCCGTCCGCCCCCCATGCCCTTTGCCGTCCGCCCCCCATGCCCGTCGCCGTCCCGCACCATCCGCCGTCCCCCTGCCACCCCACCCCTGTTTCAGAAGTTTTTTTAACTGACATAACATAGATTGTGCGTCCTGGTGGCAATTTTTACTGTATTGTATTTATATTTAAATGTTTGCATTGTTTTAATTATTTATTGGTATTTTAACATTTTAATTGTTTTAATTGCTTTGATTGTGAGCCGCCCAGAGACCTTTGGATAGTAGGTGGCATATAAGTTGTGTAAACAAACAAACAAACAAACAAACAAACAAATAAAAACTTTACCCACAGCACTTCGCAAGGTCACTCTTCTTCCAGAATCTCATCCTTCTTACTTGCTGGGACAAGTGCTTGGTTGGGAGGCTTTCTTCCCAGGAAACTCCCAGCTGTGTCTTGGAGAGAGGAGGGGCGGTGCAGACTTTGCCCCTGTGACAACATTTGTAGATCTCTTGTTGTGCAGAGGGGTTGTACCACTCTTAGGAAACAGCTGAAAGAGGGGACTGCGACAGTGTCACATTCTCATTAGCCAGTGCTATTTCCAGTTTTCTACCATTCTCAGGGTTTTAGAACCAAGCTAGGCAATCTGCCTTTGGCTCAATCCATATTCGGCAAATACGCTTGTTTTTGACTTCTGACTGGTGGACTGGGAAATTGATGAGCAAGAACGTTTTGCAATTGCAGGGAGACAGCTAAAAAATATGTAACCGATGCTTGCAGGCTTTCCAGCTGTCTGTCAAGTGGTCAGACGTATCCAGGTCACACACTTGGTTGTGCACTCAGTTGCACACACTGTCACAGGAGTGACAATCAGAAAATTGAAACAATGCTTGCATGGTTCCCCTTTCCCCCTTGGCATTTCAGAATAAGGTTGAATGGCCTGTACGGCTCCAGTTGCATTTCTGATGTCTCAGACATCCAGAGCTGAAAGACATGCCTGCCTGGAAAGAGACTGTTGTGTGAGAGGAAGACATAAATATTTCCTTTAACATAGGATTTGTTTGCCCAGCCATAGTGCCACTTAGTTCGAACCCTCTTCCTCACCAGCCTGATGCAGACATGTTCACCTAATGAGAATCAGACAGAAGAAGTGCTACATTTCATCAAAGTTGGTTTAGGAAATGTTATAGCAGGAAAGGTTTGGTGTTGAGTTGGGCGGTTACTTCATGTCCCATTCATCCCTCCTTGCTGTCCCGCTTGGGAGTGGTACAAAAAAAAATCTTATTTCACATCCATAGCGTGACAGGAAAAAGTTGTCTCGACCATGCCCCCGGAAACGGGAACAGAGTGTGACAAGCCATACCTACCCCCAGGCCGGGGAATTCTCTTGTCACGGTTGGTTCCCAGTTCCTGTTCCGAGACAAGGGACCATGGGGTAACAACTGTCACGCAACACGTAGTGGTCAGCGTCTGAAGCAGCATTCGACATTAGTTTCCCTATGGGAAACACCAGGCAGTGCAACTGTTTATTAAAGAAAGTACTGAAAATCCTGTAGCATTGATATGTAAATCCCAGAAGACCAGTAAATCAAAATATCGAAAAAGTTTTATTTACGATATTTTAAAAAGGGATTAAGAAAGCAAGACAAATTCAGAATTTGTCACGGAACAAGGCCGTGAAGTAACAGTTATCACGAGACAAGTAATCACGCTTGTGAGTAAACGAAAACAGGGATTGAACAGGGATAAAACCATGTGACCGTGAACAATGCTGTCACGGTACAAACGTAATTGCGGAACAAAGCAGGATGTGAAGTAACCGCCTTGGTCTAAAATCTCAGCTCACATTGTTTTTAAATGTTGTTTTTACTGCTGTATTTCATATTGTATTGAATTGTACAGTTTTAAGCCGCCTTGGTTCTCTTTGGAGAGAAAGCTGGCATAGAAATAAAGGTTGTTGAACAGGTTAAAGTACTTGAATTCTTTAACCTGTTGAATTGTTCTTCTATGAAATATCCAAGGTTTCCAAATCTTACTGAATACCGCTATTTTAGATTTGCTGCAAGTAAGGGTCATTTCATTACAGGAGAGATAATTGACACATTTTGCAATTAACCGTTTTAGACCTATCTTAGTATGTGAAAGTAACACCACGTCATCTGCATATAGAAGAATAGGAACTGCCAAGTGGCCCAATCTGGGGCAGTGAGTATTCATTGATATACAAATTAAATAAAGTGGGAGCAAGAACACAGCCCTGTTTGACTCCTCTGTTAATGGGGACTTCATTGGAGAGGTTGCCATGGCAGGATAGTCAAATACAACAGGTGTTATCTGTATACAGCAGGGGTTTCAAACTAAGGCCCAGGGGCTGGATACGGCCCCCAGTGTCCTGAATCCAGCTTGTGGGAGCAACTGCAGACTCCCCCTCGCACACACACACTTCACTTTGAAAGTGAGCGAGTGAGCCGGCCTCTGCTGCTGCTTCTTTAGGTGAAGCAGTTCAAAGTCATCCAGATGGCTGGCGCACCAATCGTGTGCGGATCAGGAAGCAGCATTCTTAAGTGGAATAATTCGGTTGTCTATCACTGTATAATCCGGCCCTCAACAGTTTCTGAGGGACAGTGAACCAGCCCCCTGTTTGAGGACCCCTGGTATACAGTCTTTGAATTAGTAGAAGCCATCTCCTATCTAGGCCAACATCCCTTAGCTTTATCCACATAAGTTCCTGATCCACTGAGTCAAAAACGGCTTTTAGATCTTAAAAAAAGCAGCATACAGGTGGATCTTAGTATGTGCCACCTGCTTGGCTATGAGATGTGACAGTACCTGGCAGTGTAGACTTATCCACCTGAAAATCTGCTTGCTCAGGCCATAATATATTGTTATCATTTATCCAGGAAGTAAGTCAATTCAAAAGGTGTTATAGCAGGAAAGTTTTATATGTTTGGTGTTGAGTTGCTATAAAATCTCACCTCACAAAAGGAAGGATATTTCAATTGGGAACATTTATTTATTTATTTATTTATTTATTTATTTATTTATTTATTTATTTATTTAGAATATTTTTACCCCACCTTTCTCCTTGGAAAAGGACCCAAGGTGGCTTACAATAATGAGGGGCAATATACAGCCCAGAACATTTAAGACATACTCAAATAAAGAACAGGGAATTAAAAGAGGCATCTTAGAACATTAAAAGGTAACAGGACAGCTACAAAAAGCACGCAAAAAGAAAAGGAAAATCCATTATGAGGGGTGGAAAATACCATGGAAAACACTGGTGTTCTTATGAAATCAGTCAATGCAATCATGTACGGTAATCCATATAAAGTTACATAATAATAGGAAGTCCCTCATTCAGGGAAAGCTTGCCTAAAGTGGAAGGTCTTTACCTGCTTCCAGAAAGACAGCAGAGATGGGGCAGTCCTGGCCTTCAGCGGGAGGGAGTTCCAAAGTCTGGGAGCAGCAACAAAGAAAGCCCTTTCTCATGTTCTTTTGAGGCGCACCTGACCTTAGCACCCGAGATGGTTCATGTCAAATGCTTATAAAGAACAAGCTCCTTTGGCAACAGGCTTTTCATCCTTCCTTCCGTAGTTGTGCTTCTTCTGGGTGTTTTCCCCCCACCCCTTGTTGTCACACAGATCCACCTGAATAAGTTAGCATTCACATGAACAAAAAATGACCTCCTGGTTCTCAGAAATCTTAAAGAACAGCAATAGGTGGTTGTGTATGTCAAGCCTTCCAACAGTGTGGTTGGAGTGTGATTATTTTTAAGGCTTCATTCTGTTTGATTCAAGATTGCTAACTCTGAAATTGTGACAAATCACTGTCATATTCCCTTTGAGAATATTGTTGGATGTGACTAGAGAGCAAGCCAACAACCCATCAACAAATCAATTATGTAGAACACCTCTGCAACCAAGCGTGATGTATCAAGGCCAAGAGGCACCTGGTCAGTTTCAAGCTGACTATTACTCTCTAAAATCTTCATTAGTGGTTTTGCAGGTAAAAAACTACATTGCTTTATTGATCGCATTTGGGGACCAGACAAGAAGGGCTTGTGAAAACAGCAGATAAATTGAATCACTTAGTGATGGAGAGACCTCCGCCAAATGGATGAGTATAAATGAGATGAGATTTAATTTAGATACAGTAAGTGCAAAATGCTTTATAATAGCATCCAGCATGAGAATGCATAATGAAAGAGTATTACCTTGTCTGTAGACCATACAGAAAAAAGACTGGGTAGAACTGGAAAACAATGTGTTGATATTAACTATGAAGGATAGTGGCCATGAGTGTCACAGAGCTTTCAGTGGAGTGTGTGAACATGAATGAAAGGTGTAAAAAAACACAGGAGCTCTCTGACTGTGTATTAGAGAAGACCCATCTTTGTGTCCCCACCAAATGGAAATCTAGAGGCCAAGGCGAGTAGAAAACCCACCCACACAGATCAGTACTTAACAGTACACTTACCTACCATCCATTACAACTCAAATTAGGAGTCATCACAGGACCCTAAACCACAGAGCAGAGAGCATCCCCACCTCCACAGAGGCTAAGAAGAAGGAAGACAGGCACCTGAAGAAAGCACTTAAGGCCTGTGGATATCCAAAGGGGGCCTTCAACAAAGCAGTGGGCCAACCCAGAAGAACAAGGGATCAGTCTGAGACCCAGACCCGACAGAAGAACCTGGTCATTCCTTACATGGCTGGAGTGTCTGAGAAGCTTAAAAGGATTTTTTTTGCAAACACCACATCCCTGTTTATTTCAAAACCACAAACACACTAAGACAGAGACTTTTCCACCCAAAGGACCCGATACCAAAACAAAAAAGGAGCAATATAGCATATGTGGTCCAATGCAGTGAGGAGTGTGCAGACTTATACATTGGAGAAACTAAACAGCCATTAAACAGAAGGATGGCCCAACACAGAAGGGGTAACAGCTCAGGACCAGAATAAGCAGTACACCTCCACTTGAAAGACAAAGGGCACTCATTCAAAGATGAAGATGTATACATATTAGACAGAGAAGATAGGTGGTTTGAGAGAGGGGTCAGGGAAGCCATTCATGTGAGTATTGAAAGCCTCTCTCTCAACAGAGGTGGGAGGCTCAGGAATAGCCTATCTGGCACTTATCAGGCAGTGATTTCAACAATATCCAGATAAATCAAAAATACTTCACGCCTCTACCACCAAGGCATAATTTATGGGTTTCAGCACCTTAGGTCATTATTCACCCAAAAACCTAATGAGACTGTTTTCTACCTAATGACCCTATTCAGGCCATTGTTCATCTTATAGCCTATTTCAGACCAGGGTGACATGAGGTCAAAGTGAACTATAAAGTGGAGGACTTGCAACTAGCTTTCCTCAGACTGACGAAGCTGTTTGGACGAGCAGTGAAACGTTTCAATCTCTCAAGAAAATAAGTCCAGTTGCCATGACTCAACTTCCAGGTAAATAAAAGAGTTACAACAACTGGTGTCCTTTTCATTGGAGAGGGGTGGAGTCTACCTGAAGATTGACACAATGTTTAGAATCCTAGACATGTCCATCATATAAGCCACAATTTTAAAAAAATCAGGTTGTCCTGCTCCACAAGTAGCATCAAGCCTGAACATAAATCTGACTGGGTGGCTGTTGATAGAAGAGCATGTTGGGTAGAATCCTACACAGGTCTGAAACGACCTGTCCCAAATTCTGGCAGTTCTCTAGCCAGGAGATCTGTCTCATTGGAGGAAGCCAATCTAAGAAATACTAACATCTTGATATTCGCTTGCCCTTCTGGCACTTGGCAGGGAAGGAGTCTATGATAATGCTGGGATAAAAACTCCTTTGCAGGTGAACAGCTATAATTCAAACAGCATGGTTTCAACAGCATGTGTCAATTATGTAATTTGTGTTTGAGAACCACAGATTTTTCCTTAACTCCAGTATTAATCTCTTCCTATCAGTTCTAGTCCTTTCTGTCTTTCTTATATGATGGTAGAGGCTGTCCCATTACCCTAGCAAGACACAGCAGTGCAGGACATGTGCAAGATAGAAAAGGCTTTAATTTCATTTATTGATTAAATTTGAATGTTGTCCCCATCTTCTAAAAGGGGGGGAGAGAGAGAACCCAAATAATTACTGCACCGTCAGCTTGACTTCAATTCCTGGAAACATCCTAGAGCAGATTATTAAGCAGACAGTCTGCAATTATTTAACAAGCAATGCTGTCATTACCAGAAGTCAACATGGGTTTCTTAAAAACAAGTCATGCCAGACTAATTTGATCTCTTTCTTTGATGAGTTACAGGCCTGGTGGATGAGGGGAATGCTGTGGATATTGCTTATCTAGATTTCAGTAAGGCCTTCAATAAGGTTCTCCATGGTATACTTACAAATAAGTTACTAGAATGTCGGACAGATAGTGCTACTGTTAGGTGGATTTGTAATTGGCTGACTGATCATACTTAAATGGTGATAATAAATGGCTTCTCTTCAGCTTGGAGATACGTGATCAGTGGGGGTGCCCTGGGGTTCTGTTTTAGGTTCAGTGTTATTCAATATCTTTATTAATGATTTAGATGAAGTAATCAACAGCATGTTGATTAAATTTGCAGATGATATCAAATTGGGAGGGGGTAGGATGAAAATCCAAAACGACCTCGACAGACTAAGTGCTGGGGCAAAGCTAACAGAATAGGTTTTAACAGAGAGAAATGTAGGGTGCTACATCTAGGTTTAAAAAAATGAATTGCACAGATATAGGATGGGAGACACCTGGCTGGAGAATAGTACATGTGAAAAGGATCTGGGAGTCTGGGTAGACCACAAATTGAACATGAGTCAGCAGTGTGATGCAGCGGCCAAGAAAACCCATGCAATTCTTGGTTGCATCAACGGAAGCATAGTGTCTAGAGAAAGAATGGGGATTGTACCACTCTATTCTACTCTGGTCAGACTCCACCTGGAGTACTGTGTCCACTTTTGTGCACCTCAATTTAAAAAGGATGTTGACAAACTTGAACGGGTCCAGAAGAGGCTCAACCAGGATGGTTAAAGGTCTGGAAGCAATGTCGTACGAGGAGTGGCTTAGGGATCTGGGAATGTTTAGCCTTTCAAAAGGAAAGCTGAGGGGGGATATGATACACATGTTTAAATATTTGAAAGGATGTCATATTGAAGAGGGGACTGGTTCGTTTTCCATGGTTTCAGAGACTAGGACTCGGAAAAGTGATTTCAAACTACAGGAAGAGAGATTCCATTTGAACATAAGGAGGAACTTCATTATGGTTAGGGATGTCTGGCCATGGAATAAGCTGCCACGGAGGGTGGTGGAGTCTCCTTCTTTGGAGGTTTTTAAGCAGAGGCTAGATGGCCATTTGTTGAGAGTACTTTGCTGGGGGTTCCTGCATGGCAGGGGGTTGGACTGGATGGCCCTCTAAGTCTCTTCCAACTCTATGATTCTATGATTCTGTACTGAAATGAGGAACATAAAACCCTCCAAACATTATTGGATTCTGACTCCCATCAGTCTTTTCAGTAAAGAAAAGTAATGGGAGCTGCAGTCCAGTCATGTCTGGAGGGGCAAAAAATCCTCCTTCCCTGTTTCTGAATGAGGGAGGGGAGATAGAAACATTTTCCATTCTCAGTGAAATGGCCCTTGCAAAGTGGAAGGTCGACAGCCACATCAGTTGCGTCAGAAATAATAAAACATGAGTTCTTCTGCACAGCAGGCTCTGCTGTAGCCAAATCAACAGTAAGGCTCCCATTGATTTTTAGGAGACTTGAATGACTTCTACAGATGTGCTTTGAGAATCTTCTTGTCAAATAAAAAAAAACAATCAACCTCCCTCTTTTAATCTTGTGTCATGTCAACAGGAGGAGGTGATAGCAGTGGCATTGCTTTTGCCTGTTTTATTTATTTGGTATTTTCATTTTTTTCTCACTGAAAAGACATAAAAACGACTTGTTTTTAAGGGGAAAAGGGGGAAATGTTCCTTTCCTACGGCATTCTGACAGAATGGTGGCAGCAGGTTAGAGGGAGGAAGACTCTTTAAATTGGAGAGATCATTATCTCAGCCAAGTAGGAATCTTTTATTGCAGAAAGAGAATGTGCTCCTTGCTGCTCAAAAGTGCCCTGCACTGGGGAGGGCCTATTTCCTTCTGCAACCAGAGTGATTAGACAAGAGCAAAAGTTGAGTTGTAGCCTCTAATAGCTGCACACACACACACACACACACACACACACACACACAGAGAGAGAGAGAGAGAGAGAGAGAGAGAGAGAGAAATGGCAAAATAAAAATAGTGCTTTTCCTACAGCAAAGCAAGGCTGTTTAAAAACCCTTATTATCTAAACAAGCCTGAGTGGCTGTAGGATTGACCCGCTCTATGTGCTGGGGACCTGTTGTCCTTGTTATTTGTGAGATTTCAGATCATTTGAAATAATAGCCTCCTCCCCTCTCTCCCTTCTCCATCCCTGAAACTTGCCTTTCCTTTGGGCTCCATGGATGTTTTATCTTAGGAATTGCCCCGTCTTGACGGTTTGGTCTTTAGAGAGTAGTTAACGCATTCCCCAAATATTCAGCAACTTTGGCCGTTTTACAAGAAATGTAGCGGCCCAAATAGACATGAGAGTTCACACACACACACACAGAGAGAGAGAGAGAGAGAGAGAGAGAGAGAGAACCCACTGCTGACTCGGGAGCACTGAACTGGAAGAGGACCGCAGCGCAAACAGCAATAAACAGCAACTGTAGATATTAAGGGAGGCTGCCGGGATCACTCCCTATTAGAGCTTTTTGAGAAAGGATTTGGGTCAAATTATATGACAATATAAGGTTGGGAGACAGAATCTCAGAATGTATAAAAGTAGAAAACGACCTTTATTCTTTGTTAAATCATTTTAAAAAGCCCTGGCTCCACGCGTTTCATCAGGGCCTTCTTCAGGAGCGAGCTTCTTTACTTTTCTCCTTTGGTCTATAACAGCTCCACTCTTTTCCAAGGAGAAAGGCGGGGTAAAAATACTCTAAAATAAATAAATAAATAAATACCGTGGTTCACCCAAGGGAGATGACAGCAGACAGTAGTTCCCAGCATTCCTTACTATGGGCTATGCTTGCCTGGCCTAATGAGAAGACTCAGCCAGCAATGGGGGGCCTCACTTTTCTTTCTTCTGATAAAAGCAATGACCTCACAATATATCAGGCTTTCTACGTGGAGGAGCTTTCATAAACTACTGCAAGGTTGGATATACCTTATCCAAGTGATGTCCTGAGACAGTCTATGTTCATTATATGACTAATCCGCTATGGATGACAGCAGAATCAAAGCACTCCTAGATTAGAGTATTGAAATATCTACGCATCTATGAGTACCTCTCTAAAGAAAGAATGCCATTCCTCTTTCCAGAAGGAAAATGGAGTGGATATTGATTGCTAATTGGTTGGATTTTAACAGAAATGAGGGGCAAGGAACTGTACTGAATCGGCCTGATCTGGAAGCTGAGTCATGGCAACTGGACATCTTTTCTTGTGAGATTGAAACGTTTCATGAAGAATCTTTACAAAACATAATTTCTGGGTTACATTTCTCAAAATTTTATTCACGTAAGGTTTGTGCCATAGAAGATACAGATGTGTCAGTTGGTTCGAAATAACCATAGAGCATCCATCACACAGCTCAAACAAAAATTCTTCAAATACGTAATCAATAACAGTGAACTTCACAATTCTAATAGATGAATTCATACTGCTTCTGATCCTGCCAGGGATTGCTAAATATTCAGGCTAATGGTTCCTTGCATAACGTAATTAATTGGTTCCCAATTAAATTACGTTATGCAATTTTTCCGTTAAGCAAATTATCATTTCCCATAGGAATGCATTGGAAGTGGATTTAATCCGTTCCAATGCATTCCTAAAGGCCCCGCCAGCCACCTCACACACACACACACACACACACACACACACACACACACACACACACACACACAC
>JAHTLZ010000016.1:74144091-74188436 GCA_023846285.1 Phrynocephalus versicolor
CACACACACACACACACACACACACACACACACACACACACACACACGGGCGGCGGCGGCGCTCCCAAAGGCCCCGCCGGTCCGTTCCCGCCTCTGCACGCGCTCAGAGGCCCCCTCTTCCCCCGTCGCCGCCGCCTCTTTCCCCCTCAGAAGCAGCTCCCCGAGCCAAGAAGGAGACCCTCTCCGCCGCCACTCACCTCTCTCGCCGCCGCTGCCGCCGCCGCCGCCTTCGTCCATGTTGGGACCGGCGCTGCCGGGCGGGCACTGGGCAAGGCGAGGCGCGGGATGAGGAGCCACGCTTGGGCTCCTGAGGCGAGCAGGGAGAGAGAGAGAGAGAGAGAGAAAGGAAGAAACAGAAGAGAGGAGCCGCTCAGCCGGCCGCTTGCTCGCCCGGTCGCCCCCGGCGCCACTCTGGACCGCCTTCCCTTCCCGCCCGCCTGCTTTGCCTGCTGCCTTTTTTCCCCCTCAGACAGCTCCGCCGCCGCCGTTGCGCCCTGCCGGGTCCCGGGAGAGGTGTGTGAGAGAGAGAGAGAGAGAGAGAGAAAGAGCTTCGGCTTCGGCTTCGGCGTCGGCGGCGGAGCTGTCGCGGAAGAAGAGCTCGAAGGCGGCCGGCTCACGGTGCCGCCCGCCCCGCCAGGGCTCCCCATGGCAGGGCAGGAGGGCGCACACCAGCCCCGGATCGCCCGGCTGCTCGCTCTCCAGCGGCGCGCGCCAAGCTCTCTTTCTCTCTCTTCTTCCGCCGCTGCCCTTTCGCGGAAGAAAGGGCTTCCCATGGCAGGGCAGAGCGGCGGAAGGAGAGAGAGAAAGAGAGCTTGGCGCGCGCCCTGGGCCCCGCTGGAGAGCGAGCAGCCGGGCAATCCGGGGCTGGGAAGCCCTGGCGGGGCGGGCGGCACCGTGAGCGGCTCCGTTGGGGGGCTGCCGGCCACCGGCCCCGTTCCCGCCTCTCTCTCTCTCTCTCTCTCTCTCTCTCTCTCTCTCTCTCTCTCTCTCACACACACACACACACACACACACACTCGGCCCCGGGAGGAGGAGAAGACGCGGGGGCCGAGCGGGGGCCAGGGGAGCCCGGCAGCGAGAAGGGGCGCCCTCCTCCTCCTCCTCCTCGGTGGGGCGGCTCCGATGGGGGGCTGCCGGGCACCGGCCACGCCGAGAGGGAACCCCATGTGCCTCCCGGCCCGGGGCTGCTGCAGCCGCCTCCTCCTCCTGCAGCCCGGCGGCGGGTGGGGGTGGTGGAGGGAAGCGAAGGTGGGGGTGGGGGGAGAAAGCCAGGTCAGGCCAACCATGCCTGGGGAGGGGGGAGGGGAGGGGGAGGGAGAACACGGGCTGCCCCTTCCCCCACCACACACATGCCCACTCAGCCCCGTTGGGAGCGGAGGAAGAGGCAAAGAAAACGGAAGGGGGAAGGAGGGGGGGCCAAAAATTTTTTTCGTTGTACGGATTTTTCGTTGTACAGGTATTACGTTGTACGAGGTATGACTGTATTTTGAATTTAAAGTACATGTTCAGCAGTTACATGCAGCTTGTGTAAGTCTTCAAAATTGGGCCAGAGGAAATCGCTTACACGTAACCGCGCCTTCTCTGTGGTGGGCCCTACGCTGTGGAATAAGCTCCCTAGTGAGTTGTGCCTAGCAGCATCCCTGCCCGCCTTTAAAAAAGCCTTGAAAACACATCTTTTCAAGGAGGCATTTGGTGACCTTTCTACTTAATTTTAATTTCCTTTTTTTTTTTTTTTGTTGCCGCCCGCGTCATCTTTTGTGGAGGGTATTGTACCCCCCTATTTTTATTGGTAGTTTGCCTCTGATTTTCTTGTTCGCTCTCTGTTGTTTGTTTTTAATTGTAAACCGCCCAGAGTTCCACTTCAGAAGATGGGCGTTATATAAATGTAATAAATAAATAATAAATAAATAATAAATTAAAACAAAATTTGCATTTCCAAACTCTGTGAAGGAGGGTGAGGTGTGTGAACTAAGGAACAACACCAGGAGTAGATCTGTGAAGACAGCCTTGCTTTGGGCCGGGCATAGTTCCTCCCCAAAGTATACTTGGCCATATGATTTTTCGCTCCATCCTTTGACTGTACCCTTGATATTGGACATAAGCACCAATGAGAAAGAAAACTTGCTCAGGCTTCATCCAGCCATCCTACCACTTGCTCAACGTCAGAATAGCTGCCTGCAAGTTTTTCTGGGTCTATAAGCAAGGGCTCAAAGACATCTCTCTCATCCAAACTAGGCCAGGGGTGTAAAAGGCCCAGCCATGCCTACGGCTACGTTCTTGTCTCATTTTGTTACACAGTTGCTACTTCATTCCTTTTAACCTCAGTGTTGGCTCTGCCAGGAGAAGTGGCAACTGGCAACTGTTGAGTATCTGCCTGTCCTTTAGAAAGATCCGTACATCTGTTAGGAAGGGGAAAGTGCCAGCTGTATTTTGTTGGCACCGGACAACAGGCAGCACAAAGCACAACAAAATGAGTTGGCACAACAGTCTCTTCTGTTGATGATTGCAAGTGGAAGAGCAATGGCCTCATTAACTGGAGTTATAGAAAGGTAGTTATTGCTGATTAGATGGAAAATGCGACATTTTTGGCCCCTCATTTGGGAGCAGGAGATGCTCGACTTTGAGATGCCCCCTTTCACCAGGAGCTACACATGGGAAAGGATTGTGTAACCTCACCAGTGACTAGGCTCCCTGAGCACTTCTTGTTCCTTGGCAGAAAGGCCAATGATGATCCTCCGTAGCCTTAATCTTCTTTTGATTAACAGGGAACAGCAGAAGTTAACACTGGTGCGAGCCTCCTTATGACCATCACAGCATCAAGTTAAACATTTTTTTATTTCTTTTAGAGTATTTTTACCTCACCTTTCTCCTTCGAAAAGGACCTGAGGTGGCTTAATGAGGGATAATATGCAGCCCACTACAATTTAGACATGTTCAGGTATTGAGAACAGGGAATTGAGGGACATCTTACAGCATTAAAAGACAACATTACATTAAAGCTACAAGAGAACACGAGCAATTAAAAAGAGTAAAGTTCCGTGTAAAGTTGTGAGTGATGGAAACTAACATTGAAAACATAGTCTCAATGTAATCACATAAGATTATAAGTAATCATAAACAAAAAGTCTATATGATCCTGTAGATTCATATAAAAGAGACATAATAGGTAGCCCATCATTCAGGGAAAGCTTGCCTGAAGAGAAAGGTCTTTGCCTGTTTCCAGAAAGACAACAGAGATGAGGCAGTCCTGGCCTCTAGTGGGAGAGAGTTCCAGGGTCTGGGCGCCACAGCTGAGAAGGACCTTTCATGGGTTCCCACGAGACATACCTGTGAGGGTGGTGGGATGGAGAGAAGGGCCTCCTGAGTCAGTTCATACTGTGAGATTCAATCTTTCAGGTAGTTAGGACTCAGGTCGTGCAGTGCTATGTAAGTCAAGGTCAGCATCTTGAATTGTGTCCGATAGCTGATTGGCAGCTAGTGGAGCTGCTTTCACAGGGGTGTAATGTGATCTCTATATCCCGCCCCAGTCACACCCATTGAAGTTTTCTAAGACTTTTCATCGGTAGCCCCACATAGAGCGCTTTAGATTGTCTAGTCAGGATGTCACTAGGGCATGTGTCATTGTGGCCAGAGCTGGTTTCTCAAGAAACGGGTGTAACTGGCGTACTAGCCTTAATTGTGCAAATGCACTCCTGGCCACAGCCGTGATCTGGGCATCCAAGCTCAAGGATGAGTCCAAGAGCACCCTCAAGCTGTGTACCTGTTTTTTCAATTGGAGGGTGACCCCATCCACTACAAGTTGCATTCCTATCCCTTGTTTTCCCTTTTGACTGACCAGGAGCACCTCTGTCTTGTCTGGGTTTAGTTTCATTTTGTTCATCCTCATCCAGTTCATTACTGCAGCTAAACACCCGTGTAAAGTTGAGATAGTAGCTCCCTTAGAATCCGGAGGTGATGAGAGGTAGAGCTGGGTATCATTGGCATACTGGTTGTACTTAACCCCAAAAGTTTTGATAATCTCCCCCAGTGGTTTCATATAGATGTTAAATAACATAGGTGACAGAACAGAACCCTGGGGAACTCCACGGGTCAGAAGCCATGGTGTCGAACATGAATCACCTAACACCACTTTCTGCATTCTTTCCTGCAGGAAGGACCAGCACCACTTTAATGCAGTGCCCCCAATTCCCATTTCAGAGAGACAAATCAGGAGGATCCCATGGTCTATAGTATCAAAAGCAGCTGAGAGGTCTAGTAAAACCAAAAGGGACACAGATCCCCTATCCATTTCCCTGCGGAAGTCATCTACCAATGCAACCAGTGCTGTATGAGCCCCATGGCCAGGCCTGAAGCCAGATTGAAATGGATCCATGTAGTTTATCTCATCCAGAAACCTCTGAAGCTGCGAGGCCACAACCCTCTCTAGGACTTTCCCTAAGAATGGGATATTTAATACTGGTCGATAATTGTTCAGTATCATTGGAATCATAGAATCATAGAGTTGGAAGAGACCTCAAGGGCCATCTAGTCCAACCCCCTGCCATGCAGGAACCCCATCACAATATTTCCGAGAGATGGCCATCCAGCCTCTGCTTAAAAACCTCCAAAGAATGAGACTCCACCACCCTTTGTGGCAGCATATTCCACTGCCAAACAGCTCTGTCAGGAAGTTCTTCCTAATGTTCAAATTGAATCTCTTCTCCTGTACAGTAGCTTGAAACCATTGCCCCGAGTCCTAGTCTCTGAAGCCATGGAAAACAAACCTGTTCCCTCTTCAATATGACATCCTTTCAAATATTTAAACATAGCTATCATATCCTCCCTCAGGCTTCTTTTTGACAGGCTAAACATTCCCAGTTCCCTAAGCCGTTCCTCATTAAGACATTTTTTCCAGACCTTCAACCATCCTGGTCGCCCTCCTCTGCACCCACTCTAGGTTGTCAACATCCTTTTTAAATTGAGGCACACAGAACTGAACACAGTACTCCAGGTGGGGTCTGACCAGAGCAGAATAGAGTGGTACTATCACTTCCCTTGATCTCTAGACACTATGGTTCTGTTGATGCAACCAAGAATCGCATTGTTTTGGGCTGCAACTTCCAGAATCCAATACAAAGTAAAAAATTTAACAGTTTTACTATTGTCTCCTTTAAGGATGCTGGAATCCTGCCCTGTTGTAAGGAGAAATTCACTACCCTTCCTAACCAGTCTGCCATACCTTCTCTGGTAGCTCTATGATCCATGAGGGGCAAGATCCAACAGACATGTGGTGGCCCTCACCTCCCCAAGGGTCCTGACCACAGTCATCTGTTAATACAGAACAAGCAGGGTGGGGTGTTTATTTGCAGGCTCTGGGTCAATAGCAGCATCCACGGTAGTCCAGATCTGTTCGATTTTGCCTGCAAAGTGTTGTGCAGATTCTTCACAGCGAGATACAGAGTGGTCTGTGTTACCCACCCGTGGGTCAGCATGTAGCAGACTTTTGACTATTCTGAAAAGCTGCCCTGGGAAATGTTGTGACAAATCAACGGTGGTAGAGAAAAATGATTTTTTTTTTTTTTTGCTGCCTGCACTGCCTTGGAGTAAGCCTTCCAAAAGCCTTTCACTGTTTCTTTGTTTCAGTCTGGATTTTCTGCCAACGCCTTTCAGCTCTACAGGCCTCCTGTTTTAATTTTTGCCAGCAAATGTGTAATTATGGCAGGAATAGGGAGCCTTTTCTCTCTCAAGATAAATTCTCTTGGGATAATCTGAAAAGAACTGCATGCCCTGAGTCCCTTCGGGAAAGTCAGGGGGTATATAAATGGAAATAATAAATAAATAAATAAATAAATAAATAAATAAATAAATAAATAAATAAATAAATGTCAGCAAGAGGCAGAGGTGAAAAATGTCATAGGCAGGTTCCGAGCTTGGCATAATTAATTCTGCACTAGACTTCTAGCCAGCCTCATCCTTTGGATTGGATTCTGGAAGTTGCAGCCCAAAACAAAAATTATCTTATATTCAAGAGCTTGGCTTTTAGCTCTTGTTCAGAGCAGAAGGAAGGGAAATACCCACCCTCAAACCATTTCTTTGGTCCCACCACTTCCTCTTCTGTCTGGTTCATTTCTAGGTCTTCCTCTTTCTTCTAACAGAGTGGTTGAAAGTTGCACAGAGCTTCTAAAAATAAGTCAATAACTGTTCAGACTCCGGTTCTACGGTCACAGGCTGCCTACTCCAAATTTAACATTACAGACAGCGACCTAAACTAGTGGTGGGTCAGCAGCTGCATAAGTCTACAGTTCCAGCCCTTATTTATAATTTTATAATTAATAATAATAATCATGTGCGACATGATGTAAAATCAGGCACCACCCAGGAGTCATACAAGGCAGACTTAATTACTATAGAAGTGGGGTTTTTACTCAAGTGGTTTGTTTCACGCTACGGGTGTATGCATTTCACACAGATGGGTAGCCATCTAGTTGATTTTTGTCTACAGCATAGAGGGCAATGGAGAAATGTATTTGTTTAAAAAAATTAAACAAGTTAATGTTCTCTGCCATGTTTTTTTAGCTGGATAAATATATGTTGATATGTGACTATGCAAATGTTTCATTCTACTGGAAATTATTTGTGACATCACTCATGGGCACTTTAAGTCCTTCTCTTCCACTGCATACTAACTTGTGAACCACCAGGAGAGTGCTTGAAGCACTATGGGACACTATAGAAGCAGAATACTTTGCTTTTTGCTTCATGACCTTTTGATTGAACAAATTCAAGTATGAACTATATAATAATGGACAGATTAGCAACATCCTTCTTTTGCTATATTGCACATAAAAATTACTGTATTCTTGTTTTCCTTCTACTGGCAAACAAAGCCTGTTTCCTTGTCTATTCTACCATGCTTTCCTTGGCTGTTTAAGAAAACCACTTCAATGGGTTAATACTGATATATTTTTAATGGATGTGCTTTAAATTGTTTTTAATTCAATGAAAGCTTGATATTATATATAGTTAAGTGGCATTTTAACACAATAACACTTTATTGCATCTTTATATGTTCTTACCTGTATCTCTTTTAATCTTACATTTAATTTACTCTAGATTAAATTCAATGTTTTATGAACCTTGTTGTTAAATCCCACTATGCAGAAAAGGTGGGATTTAAATCAAACAAAATTCATGTAAAACATAATACTTTCCTTTCCTTTCCCCTGCATGACAGCTCCATGCCAGATGTTTGGGGAAGTTCTTTTTGCATTGCAAGTCTTTTTTTACAGTAGCCTGTAGCTCCACTTGCACAGACTTGGCCCATCCAACCGGATTTTTGGCATGCAAAAGCTTCTGATGCCTGTCAGTGGTGGTGGTGCTGTGACCTGCTCTCATCACATCAAAGCAAACACATTTAAGTAGAAGTGTAGGCAGACTCTGGAAAACTATCGTTCCAAAGAAACTCTTTATGGCACACTCGGTATCACTTATTACTGTTGCTTCTTAGTCCTTTTGAAAAAGCCATCTAACTTTTTTTAAAGAAAGATCTAATATTTGAGAAACAAAATATCTCAACATGTTACCCAAAATGTTTTGCTCCCCAAAACGAAAATGTAACATTTCGTCCAAACTGTCTGGTATTGCTAGACAAATGGCCTAACCTTTGGAAGCAAACTATCCAAAGAAATCACCGTAGACATTATGTAGGGTGACTAGGGAAGGGGTTTTTCAGTAGTCATTCTCTAAAGTTTTGCATTATTTTGCAAAATGAACATTATTACGCTGTTAGTGACACACAAGAAGTAATGCATTACAGGGAATACTGTCCCTTGTAACATTATTCCCAGACTGTGGAAGTAGGACTGCCCTACAGAAGATAATGAATGGGTTGGTCTCCCTTCAGCTCTTCTAACCCTCTCACCTTTTCCACATGTGCTGTATTATTTCTTAACTGTCCATGGGACTGCAGCAGAATTAAAGAGGACAAAAGACAGGTCACATTAGCTTTATTGGCCAGCAACATTGAACTGCATTTCAAGCACAGGTTACTGTGTGAGGAAAACAGAAGAGAAGGTGCAGATTGCTAAGTGGCACAACTGTTCCTCTCTTCCCAGAGCACAACGTGGTTCCCTAGACATGGGGGGGGGGGGAGCTACTCCTACTTGCAGTGCTATACTTCAGTAGTCAAATACTGTTCCAAGACGTTGTCGTCAGTAGTTTCTGTTTTAGTTAATAACCCATTTCTCACAAAGAAAATGAAATATTCAAGAAATGTTTTCACTATATATTCTGCAGCAACAGAGATATCCACCTTTTCTCTTGCCATCGGAATGGCACAAAATCTCTCTCTCTCTCATGTGGATATGGTAGAAACCACCCAACTGCCTTCCAAAAACTCTACGTGCAGGAATATCTTGACCAAAGCAAAGGAGGCATGCCGCTCCTCTCACACACATGTGAAGGTGTAACCTGCTGTGTGGAAATTAATTCTAAGAAAGTGAAGGGCTTGCCTGCCTGCTAGGGTTCACCCATGGCTAAAAAATGGCAAGCAACCCATTTACTATTAGAAGAACTGCATTCATTCATTTAGATTTTCTGTTGGAAGAAAGTCACAGCAAGACAGCAGTAGAAATTATTGGGTGGAGAGAAATGGGCCAGATTCAGTTTCATGGTGAAGACCTCATTGGATAAAACTAGGTTATGAATTCTCTTGTGATTAAGTCTTGAAAAGGCAAGGAAGAATCAGCCATACAACTGAATAGTTATACAATCAGCTATGCAACTGAATCTACACCACACCAACTCAACAGTACTGGAAGTCAATTTCTTCATCTTCTTCCTGCCACTACATTGAATATACAGATAAGGTGTGTGAACAGGTGTTAACTGAAGAGTGGATGAGGCTGTGGGCCGCAGGAAAACAGGCAAAAATTTGCCATGGGCGATACAAATCGGGTCTGGTCATCAATCAAGAGGCTACAAAACGACAAGGAACAAGGTGCTATGAAGGCATTTAGTACAGGTGCACTTGTGGAAAGCCTAGCAAATTCAGCATCGGGAGCTGATGCTAGGAGAACCTCCTCTACAAGAGAGGAAGGAGGCACTGTGGGTGCTCAAGGTATCTGTCCCTCTTCTCTTTGTGCCCAGGAACTGCTTTTTGCTTTATACTCAACTGCTGTTTTTTTTAGGAAAAGGACACAACCAGCTCTCTCTCTCTATTTTTAAACGAAGCACACTCAGTAAATTAATGAGAAAAGGGAAGAGGAGTGTACTGGGTCTCCTCACCGTTAGATACCACCTCACTGGTTAATGAGACCTTAAAGAGTGATACATAAAATCTGTGGCATATTTTTCTATCCAACTCAATGAGGTGTCATTCTGGGAAAGGAATTTCAGCTCACGTGAAGAGTGCCTGCTTCATAAAGTGAGCTGATCTTGACAGCATTCTACAGGCAGGGAACCGTTTTAACTGAAACCCACCAAGTTTCGCCTTCTTGAAGAAGAGACTAAGGCATCTAATGAAGAGAACACTAGAATGCCCTCTTGCACTTGGCTTGAAAGGCATGGGGCTACACTCTTCTTAAGAGGGCCTGCATAGCAGGGAGAAGGGAGGCCCTGAGGAAGAGGCTGTTGACTAGTTAACCTAAGTCCATCCACCTCTCCAATGTATTCACAAAGAGATCCAGAGAAGAGATGATAAGGAGAAGTGGGCAGAGACAGCTTTGTTCAAGGATGGGGTAGAACGGTCCCCAGAAGAATACATGTCATGATGCAGCAGAAGTCCTTGCGATGTTGATTTTTCCATGCTGCTAGATGAAAGGTCAGGCGATGGGATGAAATGTGGTGGAATTCAGCAGGTGGGTGGTCTTGAAGATCCTAGTAAGGTTCTGATTTCAAGCTCCTATACAAACAGCAGGTGAAGATCATTCCAAAGATCTGAAAGGGAAACACAACATGGATAAGACATGGACACAGTTTCATCCCTAAGTCAGCATTCAGAGCATTTCTTCAGTCTGATCCTGCAGGAAAGAACTCTGCCCCCCTCTGAAAATTTGAATCACACCATGCTTTACAGTCGGGGCTGATGTGTAAGGGAAAGGGCCTGAACCACAAATTTAATCCTTGTCTTGCTTTGAACAGAGAGGAAAGCTTTGGCCCTCTAAATTGTTAGAGCACAGCCTCCCCCATCCCCTAAATCCCTTAACCATACTGAGAAGGGCTGATGGGAGATCTAGAACACCCCACTCAGAACGTACTCAAAGAAAAGGGGCAACCTGAGCAATTAGAATCATAGAACCATAGAGTTGGAAGAGACCTCAAGGGCCATCCAGTCCAACCCCCTGCAATGCAGGAACCCCCATCATAGGACTCCCGACAGATGGCCATCCAGCCTCTGCTTAAAAACCTCCAGAGAAGGAGACTCCACCACCCTTTGTGGCAGCATATTCCACTGCCGAACAGCTCTAACTGTCACGAAGTTCTTCCTGATGTTCAAATTGAATCTCTTTTCCTGTAGTTTGAGACCATTGCCCCGTGTCCTAGTCTCTGAAGCCATGGAAAACAAACCAGTCCCTTCTTCAACGTGACATCCTTTCAAATATTTAAACATAGCTATATCATATCCCCTCTCAGTCTTCTTTTTGTAAGGCTAAACATTCCCAGTTCCCTAAGCCGCTCCTCGTAAGACATTTCCTCCAGACCCTCAATCATCCCAGTCACCCTCCTCTGGACCCGTTCAAGATTGTTAACATCCTTTTAAATTGAGGAGCACAGAACTGGACACCGTACTTCCAGTACTCAATTGGTTCTTCCAAGGAAACCAGTGGCAATCTATAGGGGCATTTCTTCTTGCATCTCTGTGCACCATGCCAGTAAAAAGAGTCAGTCCTGAATGAACTCCAATTTCAGAGAACCGATCTAAGAGCACGTGGGAGGATAAGGTGTACTGTTTGAGGCTTGTCCTTTTCTAGCATTAAGATTTCATTGCATTTCATTTTTAGCAAAGGGGACAAAAGCATGTTCAGAATTTAGTCTGAGATTGGGCAGGAAAGAAAGCCACGTCCAGCCTCAGAAAGGTAACTGCACTTATTATTACCAGCATTCTCATGATATGATTGTCACTGCAGGCTATTTCCACTGCTGCTTGGAAATGTAAAAGAAGCAATTTAGAAGTGCCCTCTCCTAATGGCTGCTGTTGTAACACATCGCCACTAGAGGATGTCTTGTGACTACGTGAGCTGGAGCCTTCCACTTTTCCCCTTCAATCCTTTTCTGCATCACCAATACAAAACTTTTACTCACTCATCAATATCCAGGTAACTGCAAATACTGTACAGTATATAGAAGCATACCAGCCATAACATATCTTCTCCCCACCAGGTCTTCCATTTACATATTAAGTGAAAAGTATGAGCAGTACTAGGAATAAATCAAGAGTCCCTGAATTTCATAGTGAAATGCAGAATTATGTGCAGAACACCCACCCACATACTGAAGTGACAATGGCTTCCATTATTGCTTCCGAATCTCTTTATGGTTTATATCAAGCTTGTAAACACCTTCTCACACAGGCAGAATCCAAAAAGTGCTGAAAGAAAGCTCAACCTTTCAAGTCACCGATGATTAACAGCTCTGGTAAATGTTGCAAATATAGGCCAGGTGGTTCGCTTAACTGATCTCTCAGAACTCACTTGCAGGGTGAGTTTCTAAGGTATCTTCTATGCTAACTGATCTATTCCCAGGAAAACATGACAGCCACCTATCATGTGGACAGAAATAATGTATCTTACTTCCAAATGAGATATATATGCAGGGAGAAACATTTCCCTGCATAAGAAATAAACCTTCACAATCTAAGTATCTATGTAGGTTATAGGGAAGCAAGGTCAGAGCAGCCATTTATTTCTACAACTCATTTACGGCCCAGAGATAGAGTGCTGTTGTTGGAGAGACTGTTCAAGTCTCACACCTTTTATTTTAGGGTAATCTCTCTCTCTCTCTCTCTCTCTCTCTCTCTCTCTCTCCCTCCCCCCCCAAAAAATAACACCTCAAAATGTGCCGCATAACCTAGTCCATTCGTTATAGAGCCATCAGTGGCAACAAATGCACCTGCAGTTTTTCTCTGGTTGTGTCAAATGCTCTCCAAATTCATGGAAATAAAAAAGATGTAAAATGAGATGATTAAAATGGTTATGGAATCACAGTTTAAAAAAAAAAAACAACCTCCAAAGGAAATTGCAATGAGCCCTTCTAGGGTGGTATTTGGAGCAACTTCTGTGCTAGTAAACCTTTCACAGTTCTTATGACTACCAAGGACAAACATCCGGCCGTTTTAGCCCAGATGTAGTGAATTTTGGCAGCCATTGTGGCCTTTTGTCTTTGTTTTCTCTGCATTATAGTGCCACAGAAAGCTCTATGCCATGTGATGCTTGAGGGCTGAGGCTTTAGCTTCATGGCAGATTCTGTGCTGCCACCCAAAGGAAATCTGAATGTTGCACCTTTTTTTTTTTTGGCAGAGCCTTTTGAAGTCCATTGAGATACATCTTGGGTGTAATACTAGGATTGCCTAAGACTGGCTCAACCGTGTGGCTCCAAGAGCAAAGATAAGCTGAGATAGAGGTGGCACTGGCCTATATGGTTGCCACCTTTGGTTTCAGGGCCAACACTAAAATTCATCACTTAGATGCAACCATATCTAGGTTTCAGCGGATAAAACAAAACAAAACACTAAAAGCTGCCCAGAGACCTTTGGGTAGTGGGCGGCATATAAGTTGTAAAAATAAAATAAAATAAAATAAAATAAAATAAACATTCAATCATAACAACTCCACCTTAAGAACAATGGTGCCTTGCTGACCACAAGGGCTTCTCTCACATCAGAATGTCTGCAGAATCCTGCAGTGCTATGCAGTTGCTTAAATCAGACCACTTAGATAGGGCTGAAGCTTTTGCACAAGCCACCCTTAGATTCTGCAAAGCCCTTATCGTTAATCTACAGGCAACAGCAGAGAGAAAGTGACTTCTTCCCCGCCCCCCTTGCAGAGCAGACTAGCTTGCAGCTGGCCAACCTATACAAGCCTGCTAAAAGTTTCCCACCTCTTGCCCAGCCACACCTGGAGAAATGAGCACCATTCAGCATATTCTTATGGAACAGGGAAAGAGAGGTTACCATTTCCTTTTCTGTTTCTGGGGTTGATTACACCCCTGTCTTCTGGCGTTTTGCAGTTCACAGCCTGCGGATCAGTGGTAAATGTTCTACTCAACAGTCCAAATTCTTAAGCAGCTTTCTAACAACCCAAGGGAAGTTTTCTATCCTAATCTCTCAGGCCTTGCAGGTGCATAATAATGCACCTCCCATGCCATAAGCACACATACCTGCACGAAAGCAATGCCAAGTCCCACTGCTCCAATAATTTTCAGGTGTTCCTGGATGAAGTTTTCCAGCCTAGTGATGCAACCACCCTGGGAAGAAAATGACAATCTCAAGTTTAAACCATGTATTCTCATCCTGTATTTTCCCTTCTGCTGCTAGGCTGTTCACATTTGTCACGATGCACAACAAACACAAAATAAATAAGCACAGGCTGGTATATATGTTGCTTGAGAAAGAACACTGCCTGATCAGGATTTGGGGCCTTGGATATCTGGAGCATCCGCCGCCACCACCTTTAAACCTGGACTAGCTCGCACCACCAAGAGATGAAGCAAAGCACAGGATCTGAGAAGATTAATAACTGCCCTGCATCATCTCGAAAATGTTGCTTCTGGCTTCCTGCCTGCTCCTTCCTCAGTCTTGCCAAAATCACTACAGAAAGGGAAGCAGCAGCTGGGCTGCAAAGCAACTATTAGAAGGGAAAGTGGCTGTTAAATCTTTATTCATGTACTGCATGTATATTAACCAGTGAGCTCAGGTTTCCATAATTTGCGTCTTTCCTCCTCACTCTGTCCTATAGCAACTCTTGTGAGGTAGGTCAGAATGAGAAAGGGGGATGGGTCCAGCCCCCACCCCCCAATGAAATAGTTTAAATATTAATGCAAGTGACATATTAAATGGCCCTGCCTTCCCAAGTCTTCCAATGCAGATGGAGAACCCCAAAGGCAGGGGGAGGTAGAGTGGGGTGGGATGGAGGCATAGGAAAACTAAAGGGGGGGATAATACAAAGTGGAACTGCCTCCCTTCTTCCTCCCTCATGGACAATTCTGAAATGCAACTGTGGGGGGGGAGAGATTACCTGGGTTCAGCAGTTAGCAAGCAGGCCCAAAGGCACAGGACTTAGTCTGTCTTTGCCTGACCAAAGCCAAGCTGAGCGGCAGACATTATTCATGCTCCTCATATCACTTAATCCCCCCTTTGAGCCCCAATGGAAACAATGGCTTTGTCATCATTTTCTTCTGGCAGAACACTCTGCGGACTGATCGGCTGGGAACTGGAATGTTACGGTTAAATGAACTTGTGAAGTGTTTTTGACACTCAAAAATTAATACTAATAATAACAATAACCTGTGTAGGGTTGGGAAGTTCAACCCGTGGTGCACTAGGCCTGTCTCCCCTTTCACATGTGGAATCTCAAAAACAACAGAACAGCAGCAAAACAGATCCGCCTCGGTGGCCAAAGTGAGTCAAGGCCAACACTACAAAGGGAAATGAATACTGCTCCCATTGGTTTATATTTGTTTAAAGCTCAAGCCAATTAGTAGGCTACAACATCCAAGGGCAGTAGCTGGTGCATAGCTACTGGTTAGGACTGGGGGACAAGGACCAGCCGACAACATCTAGAACAGGCATGCCCTAACTTTAGCCCTCCAGATGTTTTGGACCACAACTCAAACAGTCCTTTGTCATTGGCAATCTAAGCTTAGAATTCTGGGAGTTGTAGTCCAAAACATCAGGATGGCCAAACTTTGGACATGCCTGATCTAGAAGCTTGTCATTCTGCCACCCCTACCCTAGATGAAGCAACATCAAGCACAGCAATGCAACATGTCTATTAGTATCACTGTTTTGTACTATTGTTTTCCTCATTTGTATCCATGTTGTAAACCGCCTGGAGTTCCTTTGGGAAGACGGGCGGTATATAAGTAATAACAAACAAACAAACAAACAAACATGAACTTCAATCTGAGTGTCTCGCATTCAGTGACTTTTGGGGGTAGAGATTTGTATGAAATAACAACCAATGCAGTATAGAAGAGACACAGCATGACATACAGTGGATGGAGTTTCAGACAAGGACTGAGGAGACCTGGATCAAAATCCTCGCAGAGCCACATAAACTCACTGGCATGGTGGAGACAACACAACCACTCCTGAAACATCTTACATACCTCAAAAATCCTACCATCTTACGTTGAATGCATCCTAGTAACACATAAAAAACAACTCAAAAGTGCATCTGACCATTTATCTTGCGGTCAGAGAAAATGGCTTAGATTCTGATTTTATTTTTACCTCTTCTTTGTAAATATTTGAAGGATGATCTCTCTCGCCACAATTTTTCGTTACTGTCTTGCAACAGCTGTCTGGGACCTTCTTCCCTTTACCTTCCGGAGTCCGGATCCAATCACTGTCACTCCAGTCGGTATAATTATGGCTTCCACAGCACTTAAACTGAACGTGTAAGGAAAAATGTAATATAGGTGAGCCAAATTTGCACAGTCCTTTCCCCAAAAGAAGTTACCACATTCCACTGTTTATGACAACACCATGCCTCTCACTCCTTCTGTCTCTGGACTGTACTAGTTAATGCTCCTGGAAGCAACATACAACCTGACAATAAAACAGGAGGCTTATTGGATTTATTAGTGGCTACCATATGCAGTTAAGTACATTTCTTGTCAATAGTGCATTTGACTGTGCTGGCCCTTTTGTAACACACAACTCAAGATTGCCTACACAGCTCTCAATATAATTCTTCGACTCTCTGGAGAAAGAAAAGTTTGTGTATCAACACAGTTTCGAGATGGATGGAGGTGGAATTCAATCTACTCTACGAAGGGCAGAAAAATAAGAACCTGCAAAAAGGTATCACAGTTAAAAGCATTTATTAAAAAAAGACCCAAAGCAAAACAAAACAAATCGGGCCTTTAAAAGTAAAAAGAGGTAATAATGAATTTGTCTGATTAGTTTAACCACGTGCACGACTACTTCTCTTTTGCTAATTCCTGCTTCAGGAATGAGTCTGACAGTGCTAAAAATATATATGCCATGTTCCGCATCTCTTGGCCAGAAATTAATAAAATGGAAACCATGGGAAAGTGATGATCCCTTGACAGTCCAAAAGGGAGATTTAGAAAAGCTCTGTAAATATAAAGCTAACTTCAACATCATTATCTCTAGAAACCCAGGGCTCTTAAGGTTAATTCACATTGCACCTCAGTAGCCATGAGAGCAAGTATGCTGTTCCTCCCTTCTTCTTACATATCCCCCCAAAAAACTTATTATATTACAATATGTTCTAACATTCATATACTGCTTGGTATCACGAGCCTCCCCTGAAGTTTATTTGAAAAAGAAACATAAGGTAATCTAAAAACAAACCTGAAGCATTCAGATTTTATTTATTTACATTGCAATATTGTGTTCTTTACTGTGTACATCATAATATGGTATTACTGATATTGTGTATTATAATATAATACAGTTGTACCTCAAATTACGAATGCCCCTAATTGCGAAAAATTTGAAATACGAAGGGCAATCCACCTGGGAATTGAAGTCTTCTGCGAAAACCTTGCGATATGAAAATTTTCCTATGGGATGCCTCAAGATATGAACATTTTCCAGAAGGCTTCCATTCCCAGGTTGCATTGCGCCCCATTTAATTTTGAATTACAAAAATTTGTAGATAAGAAGCATAGCAAGGAACAGATTAACGTCACAGTTCGAGGTACTACTGCATTGTATATGTGAGAATATTATAATTTTATTAATATTGTGAGATCTCCAAATGAATTACAATAGAAATGAACAATGAAAAACCCACCTAAAATACTACATTAATGATTAATGATTAAAGACAATTTAAAACATTGGCTAGAATTGTACCAGTGTTAGCATAATCTTTGTGCATCTGATGTGGCTTATTGTACTTCACTTATGAGGTCCTGGTGCCCAATCATGTTGGCTGCACAACTGTCAATTAGCTGCAGTAAGTTCTGCAAACCTTACTACTGCATTCTGGCCATGACAAGCAATCGATGCAAGGAAGAGAGCAGTAAGAACACTTACTGGGGAGACAAAGTCAACTACGTTTTTGAGGAGACAAGTGAGGACAGACACTGTTTCTGGCTGCCCGAGACCGAGCTCCTACTTTCCCTCTTGTAAACAACTTACTTGCAAGAGCACAACCTTCCATCAGGTCTGCAATATCCAAGATCCTAAACAGAGAGTTCCAGCAAACGGAGGCAGCACCAAGGCATACCCTGCACCCTTACTCAATCCACCTCAACCTGCCTACATTGAGGAGGGAAGAGCCATAATGTATGGAGGTTTGCACATGCTTTCAGCTGAATGCATTCGGCATTGTGTTGAGGCTCCAAACCATGGTCAGCAAAGTATATATAGAAACACCCTTCAGAATTTCCTGCTCCTAGTTGAGTTTACTGGGGCTGCACAGAGGGCAGTTGTGATAGATAAGCACGAGACAGAGCTAGCGTGCCGTCCCTTGCATCTGCAGCACAAGCGCGAATTACTTGAGCAGAACTGGCTTCTCTTTACAACTGCAAGAGTTGGTTACAGAAGATCCAGGTGAGCTGACTTTGAACAGCAAGGGAGAGAAGGTTGCAGAGCATTTCCTTCAACATCTCTCCCACCCTCAGTGCCTCCACCTCTGATCAAAGTGGGATTGTTGAGGACACTGCACAAACTGGGACAGTGGAGGAGCACTCCTACATCCCTTGTGACAGGGCTCTAGGGACCCCAAAGGGTGCTTTTTAAATATGAAAACCTGACACCCCTACAACCTTCCCAGTTTCCGAGACTCACCTCCTGCTGCAGCTTGTCCACGGCACTGGTCACGCTCTCTTCTCCCTCCTTCTGGTACTTCTTGGTCATGGTGTCCTTCAGATTTTGCTTCAGTTCTGCATTCAGCTACACAGAACAGGGATGGAAAGACAATTGAAGATCACTCTTCTTCCAGTAAGTTCTCAGAGACATCACTGAAATCAGCTTTGGGCCAACGCCTGGTTTCACTCAATGCAAATTTGCCTTCCGCAGATCATTAGTCCAATTTTGCAAAGATGCAGATTGAACAGATATGTCTGCATTGTCACCCACAACCATCCCAGTCAGAGACAAAACAAAAAGCTGGAACAGGATTATCCTTTTAAATGGCGACTGTGGTACGAGAAACTTGACATCACAAACCATGTAAGACATGACCCCATATGCAGGCATTACGGTAACAATTTGTGTGCTCTCAAGTTAATTCAGGGTTGTGGCAACTTCTTCCAGAGTGTCCTAGCCATTGAGTGCACAGAAGCAGTTGGCCCTGCCCTCCTTTTGGTTGTGAACTAGGACCATACAGCTTGCCCAATGCAACATAGGTTGGCTCTCCTCCTACAAAGTTCTGTATAGTGGGGGGATCAAACTCCCAAGTCCCGGTGCTCTAGGTCGCAGAACTATCTGGCCAGGTATTCAGGCATTACTTACACAAATAAAATCCACCACAATTAGAAGTTTTTCCAGGTGGAAAACAGTGCATCTGCAGTGGAGAAACCCCTTACATGCAAGCAGATCATCTGCCACAATATATACACAGGCATTCCCAAAGAAAAAGAGATGGGGGGAGGGCAGGGTGTTCTCATTTATATATACTGTAGTGACACCTGAATAGGGGTGAATGCTTGAATTCAAAGTTATTTGGAGTTGTCCGATCAAAACTGCTAGAATTATTGGGCAGCTCAGTGGTTTAGGTATCTGGCAGTGGAGACAGAGGTGGGGAATTCAACCCCCTGCTGTGTCTCCTAGACAGGGGCTGGACTCCTTCCAGGTCTGCAATTCTAAGGTTCTCAACTGCCGAAGGAGCAACTACTGTGGCTGGACTGGAGGTGTGGGATAGGCCGTCACTAGCTCCGTTGATGTCAAAAACAGAGATTCAGTGTGGTCTTTGTGAACTACAGGCTGTTCCTCCTAGGCGTGTGCTTCACTACTACTGAACAAGGTGGACAGTTTGCATAATGAATATGTTTTCGCCCCTAAAATGTATATGGAAACAAGGAGCTGCCTTAACTGGTGACAGACCAAGGGTCTTGGCGACAGCATCTGTAAGGCCTCCAGCTCTCACCGCTGCCCTCTGAGCAGGGCTGTGGAGTCGGAGTCGGAGTTGAGGAGTCGGAGTCGGAGGAAATTTTGGGTACCTGGAGTCAGAGTCGGCAAACAATGCACCGACTCTGACTCCGACTCCTACTAAATTTAGATTGGAATTTTAAAAAAAGCAAGTTTAAATGTCCCAATTCACAAAAAGTTATAATTAATGACTTCTCTACTGTAAGAATAAAGACCAATGCATGCAGTGCCTCACGTAACTGCAAAACGAACACGTTAAGTGACCATGAAGAAGCATGCTTTTCATGTGCTTCACTATATGGCACTCAACGCACAATTAGGAGCGGCAATACTTAAACTTTCCATAGTGTTGTGTTCTGCTGTTACACAGCGCCCATGGGTAACCTAGCCTCTCACTGATAATGGATTAAGTAAATATGTTTTTGGCAGGACTAGAGACACTTGTATAAGGAATGTATAAAATACATTCGCATATTAATACAGATTAGTCAGAGTCGGAGTCGGAAGTACAAAAAACTTAGGAGTCGGAGTCAGAGTCGGAACATTTATCTACCGACTCCACAGCCCTGCCTCTGAGTGCCTTTGCGTGACTGCTAGGAACTTCACCTGAGGCACCCTTAGCTTTGTCACCAGAGGCAACTATGGGAGAAAGAAGTTGCCGAGTCAAAGCAAAGCAGGAATTTTGCAGTAACATAGTACAGTACTTTATTCATTAAATCTGAATTTAAGTAAATCCTTTAAATAGCACTTTCATAACAGGACGGCCTATCATGGCAGTGACTGGAGGGGGCATTTGCTTATCACAACAACTTCTTTGATGTAAGCTCAAAAGATGAAAGATAACGAAGCTTTAGAGGGTAATCGTAAACATAAATAAAAGACGAAAAAGGCGTGCTGGCACCGAAAGCAGGGCTTTAAAGAGAGAAGCTCAATCAGTAGACGACTGTCAGAAAAACAAAAGCAGTTACCTGTGGGCTCATAGGGAAGAACTGCAGCTTGTAACAGAAGCGGCAAAAAAACAAACACATAACAGTTTATATGCATATTGGGAGAACGTGGCAGCAAGGGGGTAGACAAGAAGAGGCCCTGCAAAAGGCAAAGCCTCTTGGGCTCCAGAGCCAAGGGAAAGGGGGCAGGCTTGCAAAAGAAGGGGCGGCATGCAGTGCCAATTGCATTCACACAGCCATCCGTGCCCACCTGGCAGCAGTTCAAATCCCAACAGGCCAAAACCCCATCCCTGTTGTCCTCAAAACTGATGCCTTGAATTCCCTACCCTTGAATTATAGGATCCTGTCCAGATCTGGGTATGAGAGGTGCATCACATTCTGCCATGCCTAGATTTGTCAAAGGATGGCAACAAATAGTACAACTGAACAAGGGGAACACTGTGCCCAATCCCACCCTATGCAAAGTGCAACCCCTTGGCGCACAGCCCCTCTCCTCACGTAGGTCACAGCATATGCCACCCTCCTCAATTCTCCTATTACGCTTTTGTCCAGCAACACCAGTCCCAGCCAGGCCAGGCCACCTACCCAGGTCTTGCCACAGGCTTACATTCTACTCCCTTTCTGCCCTTTCACACGTCCTTCATCACCTGGGTCATGGCACAAGCACAGCTTGCCACAATTGTCTGGTAAACCAGGTCACCTCATCTTATAATTGTTGCCTTTAGTCATTCTCCGATTTAATTGTTTTTATTCTACTTAACTGTAAGATGCCAAGAATCTTAGGGCAAAGGAAGGACATAGACCAATAAACAGTATATGATAAGGAGCAGGGCATTCACACAGTCATCCCCACATTAAGATCTTTGTAACAGGATTTGTCCTAGATGTCTCTGCCTACCGGAGTCAGACAAGTGAAAGACACAGAGAAGGTATCCTTGACTCCCCCAACCCAATAGTGACATCACAGATGCCCAGTGCCAGGGAATAGTAACAAGTTGGTGCTGCCAAATTGGTTCCAACTTAAGGTAATCCTCACAGTGTTTCCGAAGTCCTCAGAAATGAGGATCTAGGTAATATACTGTATTACTTCAATCTGGTCTTAATTGGCTACCTAGTGCCTTTGCTAAATTTTGAACCATTCTTTGTTTAAACAAATCAAACAATTCTCAGCAGAGCCTTTTCCCTCCCACCCCTCTTCAGTTACTAGGGCAGTGGTTCCCAACTTTCCTAATGCCGCGACCCTTTACTACAGTTCCTCATGTTGTGGTGATCCGTTGCCCTGCTTGGAAGAGGCTACAAGCCCCCTTTGGCAGGCCACTGCCACAGGGGCCATAGAGAACTTCCCTCTGTACAGGCACCCTCAGCCAACTGCAGCCTGCCAATGACTGACATCCCCTCCAACCTATTAAGCTGTAACTCACTCTTTCCCCTCTTCCTTTCCCTCCTCCTCCAGACCCAAGCAGTTTGTGCCTTCTTCTTCCCTGGCTCATGGCAGCCCCTGTGAAATGGTTGTTTGACCCCCAAAGGGGTCCCGACCCCCAGGTTGGGAACCACTGCACTAGGGGCATGTAGTCTCGCAAGTCCACGTGGAGAGAAAAGGGAAGGGGAGGGGAGGAGTGTGGGTTCCATATTCTTTTGTTTAGAGAAGTGGGTTGTCCTGCTGCTTCCAAGAAAGCAAAATACATCCACCATGAACTGAACATTGAAAACCAGCTTCCTGGCAAAGAACACATCCCTACCATGTCTGGACTTTTTATAACTGCTTTGGAAAAGGGTACTGGGGTGTCTGGAATCTCAGCTTGCAATGTTTCTTTCATTTTTTATTTTCACCAGTAGCCGATAAAAGGTGTTACCTACAGCTTTGCCTGAGATCTTTGGCTAATCCTTTTGCCTGGAGACACAGTGGGGATTCGAACTTCCATCCCTGAGCTGTCACCATGCATTCCAACCTGCTATATTAGTCATCCAAGACCTTTTTACTTGCCTTGTGGTGCAGTGTTTAAACTGCTGTACTGCAGCTATAACTGTGCTCATGACCTGGGGTTCAATTCCAGGTAACATTCTCAAGGTTCACTCAGCCTTCCATCCTTCCGAGATAGGTAAAGGGGAGTGCAATGTGTTGTCTTCATAATTACTTGTAACCCAGCCATATGGGACAGTATATAAGCAGCATGCTTTTCACTTTTGCCAAATATTTGTAGACATCTCTTGACTGGTATAACCAATTCTCTAATATTGTTTTCTTGCTGTAATGCTGATGTTTCTATAATGTTTCCATATTTCTTATTGTGAAAGGTGAAATGTTATAACAGGCTGGTAAATTCCGCCCTTCTAGGGGTAGCACAGTCTCAAAACAGAAAGACAAATAAGGCAAATAGAATGTGTGATACTGGAAATTCCGGTGCATTCCACACATATTTAAGGGAATGGGATACAGGGAGGGACAGAAGAGTCCAACAGAGAGAAAAGCTGAGGAGAAGATGCCAGACCCCACCCAGATAATCTGCCACCTTTGCATTGCCTTGTTTTTTTCCTGCACAGACCAGATGCTAGCCTGAGAGAAAGCCCAGGGAATGATGTTTTGTCAAAGTCAGACATGCATCTTCCTACAGAGCGACCTAAGCTCAGTAATTGGCATTGAATGCTAATATCACAATCACAATGAAACACTAATTATGTCAAAGACGTCCATGACATCTATTCTAGATCACATCTCCCGACCTCTGTGAGACCTTGAGGCATCACAGGAGGCATTTGCGAAGCATACAGAGATGCAAACATGTCACATTTTGCTAGTACGAAAATAATGATTAGGCTACATTACATGCAATTGGATTGTTAGTCATTCCATTTCATTCTGCTCTGTCAACGGGAAAGACAGAACAACAACATACAGGAAATTAGTATTTGAAGCACCGATGCAGCCAACCAGATGCCCTTTTAGAAGGTACTTTCACAGATCATGAAACTGACTCTGGATCATCTCAATGCTGATCAATTTTCATGCTATATTAAAAATGGCAAAACACAGAACATTAAGGGGATTAGCAAGCAAAGATCATTCCAGGATTTGTGTTTTGCTTTTAAAGTCAGACTTCTATAAATGAAGAGGTTTTTGTTTTTGCTGTTGTTCTCATCATGCCTCAATTTACTAAAATTTGCAATATCATAAAAACAACTCCATTTGGGCAAATTGCCTTACATGAATGCACATAAATGAAGCTTACAATGAAATACACTTTAACAATCTTCTCTTCCACATAACAGAAAACACTGGGAAAGAAATAGGAATGGAAGGGCCCTTATCAAACTCCACCAGCAACTGAATGATAACCCTCTGCACTCACAGACACACACAGGGTGTTGTGAATACCAAGCACGTTGGCCCACTGTGCTTTAGATGTAATGCACCACTCTGTTCTATCGGAGGTACGACACCCGACTTACATGCTTAAGTAAGGCAGAGTAAGGAGCAGCTCCGCTCTTAGCAGCCCCACTCTCCACAGTCATAGTGTGAAGGAAGTGCCAAATGGCAAAAGGCATTGGGGATGTATTTATTTTTATATCCCACCCATCTGGCCCACGGCCACTCTGGGCAACTTACATTCAAACAACAATAGTTAAATAGACATCATTTAAAGAGAGAGAGAGGGAGAGAGAGAGAGAAGGCATGAAAGAACTGCAGAATTAACTCCCTTTAAGGGAAAGTGGGTGCTGATATTTTGATGAAAAGCATTGGGGAAAAGTCCGGCAGGAAGGAAACCCTGTTGTGCTTTCAGCATGGAAATTGCAACCTGTCCTACTGATGAGCCCACGGATGGTTAATAACAGCTCTTACCTGCTGGTAGTAGATATAGGCCAATATTCCAGCAATTATCTCAAGGAGAAAGATGCACAGGAGCAATATGAAATACTGCAAAAGAAAAACAAAGTTGTTAAACTAGAACATAACATCACGGGCAAAATCCAACCCTGGAACCTCTGTTTGAAGGCATGGGGAAATAGTCAAAGACGACAAATAGAGAAGAATGAAAAAGACAAAAACTGTACATGAGAATTTGCACAGGATTATCCAGTAAGACAAACTACACCATGTCCTACGTGACTATTCTTGCTTAGAAAAAGACTGAATGCCTGTTTTTCTTGCCTTTTTGCAACTAGATAAAACAGCTTTGTTCATATATGAGGTGGACAGGGGGAAAGAGGTCTTCTGTAGTGTAACCAAGGGGAATAGTGCAACATGGTGCATTGCAGCAATGTACAGATCACCTGATTAAACAACACTATCTGACAGGTCCAAACTATGATCCAAATGAGTCTCTACTTTTCTTCACTGTTACCTTTCTTTCCTCCGTAATATTCTACAGTGCTCTTACCAGATTAGGTTAAGTTATATAGGCCATGTCTGGTGAAGCTGTCAGGACATAAATATTGTTAGACACAACAACAAAAATGAATCAGACATACTAAGTTCTTATATGCAGACTCAGATTTGTGTAGGCAAGTATCATCCACTCTAACTGGCAATGTCTCTCCAAAATGACAAGGCAAAAAATACTGCCCAGCTTTGCTGCACAAGATCCTTTTAAAAGGAGGGCTTGGGGACTTAACACCAAACACATCAAATGCACATGCCCTACCCATGAACTGTGGCCCTCCTCCCCAATAGTTTCTACAGCTGCTGCTCTGACCGCTCTCTTGCCAACACCACTTGTCTTGAAATGCAACCTTTTCAATGGACATCATTAGAAACTCATCACAAGCTTGTTAGGCAACGGTGGAATGCTTAATTACTAAGTGCAGAGTGGGACGCTTGGAATAGCTGGGCTTCTGGGAGCTCCCACCCAAACAAGAGTCAACAACAAGGTTGAAGAACTGCCTTCACTAACCGCTGAATTGTTAGGCAACTGCTTCAAAGGAGGGAGGAGGAAAATGAATAAAAGTTGCTAAGGGACCTCCAGAAATAGATAACTCAATCAACTGCCACTCTGCTGCTTGAACTAGGCAGAGGCTCTATATCTTTCGCTTTCCACCAGGTTCTGTACCAGCAAATTCCTCATTGATTTCTGCTTTGAATTATGCTGCAAAATAGCTGCCTTTTAAATTCTAAGCTGAGAGAAAGAGAGAATGTGTGTACAGTATAAGGGAGTTGTATGTCCATTTCCCATGACTCAACTTCCACACTGTTCTCACAGTTGTTGCGTTCTTAAAATAAGTAGTTTTGTTCATGAAACAGAAGTTCTTTCTATAGTACTATTTTTAAAAAAAGCAGTTTTACAACCAAAGTTCAATTGAACATAAACGTAATAAAACCTTGATTGTAATCTGAAACAGAAATTATGAGATCTCCTCTGCAAAATTGAACTCAAGTCATTTTTAGACAAATGAGAGAAAGTTCTTGATGTTTGAGGATAAAACCCGATAAATTATATATATATATATAAATTCTTATCATTGCACTTAAGTAAAAAAACAAGATCTGGAAATGCATCACAGACGCTAGAGTCTAGGGGAAAGTGTAGCCTGCATACTGTAATTCAAAAAAACCCTGCAAACTGCCCAGAGACTACTTGAAGTGGTATGGGGCGATATATAAGCAGAACACTTTGCTTGCTTTTTGTTTGTTTGTGTTTAGCTGCCCTGGAGATACAATTTCTACTGAAGGCAAAAATCCAAATGTATTTATGTCATGAAATAAAAATGCTTGAAGCGTTCCTTTGTGCTCCCATACATACTCAAGACCAGCTGCCACGCTTCACCCACACCCCACAAGTTCTGAAGAGGCCTTTAGACCATCAGCACGCTTGGGCAAGACACGCCTTCATATCATGACAACGAGTAACCCAACAGAGTGGCCAGATAACCAAAGTCTGGAGTCCAAGCTCCTGGGAATCTGAGATAGAACAGGACCATCCCTTCACTCAAAATATTATTTCTTTTCCCTTTATCAAGAGACAGATCAATCAATTCTACTAACATTGTCCTCCTTCCAGGTCAGACATGACATGTTGGGGGCAATTGGGGTGGGGGGAGATAAACTAATTAGCTGAAAAACGTGTTCCTTCCTGTTTCATGTCTCACTCAGGTCAACTCATTCTTATAAAGAAACATCTTCTGGGTTTTAAATCACTAACACCATAAGGATATCAGCTCTCTGACTTTAACCCACCACAGTGGTCCACAAAGAATTATGTCTATCTCTACCTCTCCTTGCCACCTAAATCAAAGAAAGCTGTATCGGCTCTAGATCACTGTTTGCTATCAGTAAAGGACTAAATGAAGGTGAAACGTAATCTAGACAAGACAGAGGAACCTCTGGTAAGTTGACTTAAAATAGCCTTTTAAAATTGCTACTTCTGCACTTATTCTTCTTCACAACATTGTCTTTTAATGATGTTAACACTGTTGTATTCGCATTGCTTACAGCTTTTAAATACTGTCTTTCAAAGTTGTAAGCTGCCTTGGGTCCTTCTCAAGGATTAAGGAAGGGTAAAAATATTTTAAATTACAAAAAATTAAAACATTTTCATTACAGAAAGAAACTAATTTGCTCAGACACGGTTTATCCTTCCTGCAAAGGGATATAGGGCTGATCTCATAGTTGGCAGAAGTCTTTCACCTCAGTCTGGCTGACTACAAAGTGTTTGTTGTGCATATTTGCTTAAGGCTGACTGCACTGGAGTCCAAGTGACAGGAGACAATAGATCTGACACAACCAGCCACTCAGAGGAGAGAGGGCAGGGTGGAACAAAAGAATCTTTTGCTCCCAAAGAGACAATTATTAATTTTGTGCAGCATAACAACAAAAAACGATTGTACCAGTTTTTTCATCTATAATTACTGTCTTGGAAGGACAGAGGCAGAAAAAAGAGAACTCTTCAGCACAGCAGGCTATTATATGCATGCCAAAAATACAACAGTATGGTCTACCAACTATCTCAGCTCTGGTATCGTCACCAGCCATGAGAAACATTGTGCAAATACTATCGAGGTGCCATTATCCTTACAAGTTTAGTGGTGTTTGCTGTATACATATTGGGGTTAAAGCAAATCAAGCCAAATGAGACATCGTTTCCCCCAGCATTGCATGGAAAACCCACATATGCTTGTCCATGCTTTTGCACAGACAATTTAGTTGGGAGCAGAATCCCATCTCATTCTGCCTTTTCAACTTTAGTACATTTTGGGCAACGCAGAAGGAAATATCTGTGCAACAAAAGATGACAGAGGTGCCTCCTATGAATTCAAAGGACACCCACCACTCTCAGCAGGCTCCGCTGCTCTCTAAACGTCGCACAGCAGCCCAGGATGCCCGTGATCATGACGACAACACCGGCCACCACCAGGATGTAGGCTGTTGCCATGTACGTATTAGATTGCAGGAGGCTGATGTAATCGCTCTTCTCAGCCAGGGTCCAGATGCCCACTGCCATCACGGCTCCACCTGCCAGCTTAGAGAGAAAGTTAAGAAGAGGAACAAAATGTAACTCGTTTTATCTCTCCCCACCACTCCCCACATAACACAGCACTAACAAGTTGAAAGGTGGGAAACTTTTTCAGCTTGAGGACCTAATATGATTTCAGAAACGTTGCATCCCACCGGTAGGTGAGATAAAAAGCCAAGCATCACAATACAAAGCCCAAGTGTGCTTTACTTTGCCCTAGGCAAGACTTTTAGTGTTTTTAGAATGGGCAAGGGGGCCAGACTGACACTGGGAGGCTATATGTTGATGGAGTCATCTTGAAAAGTGTTTGTCCTTCTGGGGAACACAGGAAGGACCAATATGGATGTCAGAGCCTGAGATCTCCCATCCCTCATCAAGTAGGATCTCATATTTTGAAAGAACTCTGACCCATTAAGGTAGACTGACAGTTATGAAAGTTTGCCTCTGTCCCTGTGTGAAGATCGCCCATCACCAGTTTTTTTTAAAAAAAAAACACCCACGTATCTATGTGGCCCCTAAGTCAGAACAAAAATCTTATCCCTTACCCACCCTTATTATGCCTCCCTTTTCACCTGTAACTTGAAAACCTTAATTTTAAAAAATGGATAATGTCTTTATTAAGACCACTAAAATGTTACTAAAATACTTAAGTTTCTGAATTTTCCATAACTCTTCAATGACTAAGACAGTGCAAAAATAACAAAAGGCGAGTTAATTCTTAGGGCTTCTTTAGTTGAATGCAGCCACTACAGAAAGTAACGAGCTTCTAAGTCAGTGTTGGCGAACCTATGGCACGGGTGCCAAAGATGGCACTCAGAGCCCTTTTGGTGGGCAACCGACATCACCCCTTCACAGCCACCTGTATTCAGGTTAAATGGCCATACTGGCACTTTGCGAAAAATTTGTGGGTTTTGAATCACAGTTTGGGCACTCGGTCTCTAAACGGTTCGCCATTCCTGTTCTAAGTTATAAAAGGTTGAAAAAAGGACAACATACATCAAGAAAGAGACCTCACTAGACTATGTAAAAGTCTACAGAGCATGGAAAAGTTACTTTTTAGGTCTATAACTCCCAGAAACTCCCTTCTGGCATGGACAATACGGTAGATCTTTTTGCACCAAGCTTTGCAAACAAATAAAACACCTCTTTTAGCAACTTAAAATAACCCTAAACATTCCAATGTTTTTCTCTTTAAATTTCCTTAAAGAATATTTCAATTTCCTTAAAGAATATTTCAATTTAATGGCCAAAATTCTCTTATGTAGCTATGCAAATAGTGCATTTTTCCAAGGTAAGAATCTCTGAAGATAATTACAGTTGCAAAGTGAGCCCCTCAACTCAGTGCAAAATAGATAATGCCTGCTGGATTTAAAAAAAAAGACAAATTTGCCTACAAAAGTTTTGCCATTCGTGTCGTGCCAGAGGATTTGGGCTACTAGTTTGTATCTGATATGCCAGAACACAATAGTTCTCTAGAATCTTCTTGGTATGATTTCCGGTAGGCTTTGTGAGCAATTCAATAAAATTTACTAAGGAAACGTAACCCTTGGTCTAGTGTGGGGAAATAACTATGTGGCTTATAACCAAAGAAAGCTCCTGCTGTAAAAATAATAGATTAAAATCCATTGGCCATCTGTGATTATTTGTCTTACTGTCAGCTCTATCAAACCCCTGAGCAGAAAAGAATACTGTACATATATATAGGGTTATATAGGGGGAAATGCTGAAAAGAGTTCCACTGGCGACCCTTAATGAGAAAAGAAGAATGTAAAGGTCAAATATGCACATGGTGAGTGAGGGGAAAGAATGAAATAATTTAGCCAACTTAGAGGTCTACCATTTTAGAACCCAAATAAATAGTCCTCTATGTCAGTCAGCAACTATTCATGTTCAAAAATTAAGATATTGGGAAGAAGAGTTAAAATCTATCATTCCCCCCAAGAGTTCTAGCTTTCTATGTGTGGGGTACATCTCACTTGGGTAACACAACAAAACATATGACTGCACTAGGACAGGTATGCTTTTGGTGAAATCAGAAATTGGCCATCAGCAACTTGAATTATGTTCCTTTCATACGGCTCATTTGGCAGAGACAGTTCGTTAAGTTTAAAAACACAGAGAAGATCAACATTCCTATGCCAATTAGACCTTTGCCATATACAATGCCTGAATTCATCACAACGAGGAATACAAATGGAATGAGTTGGCTCCTTACCCAGAAAAAGAAGTTGAAGATGAAGAGCAGGTATTTGAGACAGATGGTCCCACATGTCTCCTTGTTTTCATTGTATTCACGCATTGTTGCAGCTTATCAGAACGGTGGGAAAGCAAAAAAGGGGAGATCAATTCTGTTACAATATTTTTTATTTATCAGCTACTTATCAACACCAGCCCACTCCCTTAGTCCATCTGTAGTAATCAGGAAGATATTGTTGGAAATCACTATGGGGCAGAAGGGGAATATAGAAACAAACTTCAAGACTATTATTGGCCGACTCAGACCCAAACAGAAGGTGTCAATCCCAGGCCAGGTCTGATATGAAAATCTCAAGACTCCATGAGATGTGTCACTTTCTCCTACCACCCAATCAATCCATGTTCCTGGTTTATTACTAAGCAAAGGCTAACTTAAGTTTTCAGTGTTGAGCAAAATGGGAGGTAATATGAGCAGGAGCCCTCAAGGAACATGAGATCCAGGCCATCCATATACAAGGCTGGCCCTAACATCAGAGTGAGGCTTAGTTGACAGATGATGGACACTCTGGAAGGGATGGCAGCCTGCTGCTCCTTCTGCTGTGTGCTCATCATGGCCTCTCCTTAACCCCAAGCGAGACTGCTGCCCTCCGTTTGTGGTGGAGGTTTGCTCTCCCATCACCTGTGCAGAATAAAGACTGAATTGCCAGCCTGCGCAGCTTCTGTAGACAAGAATGACAGGAAGATGTCACATTGTCTTTGTCACTGAACAGAAATGGTAGATGGAACAAAAACGTCTAACAATTTAACTACTAGTGAAGTCACAACAATGAATTGTGAAACTTTTTCCCCATGTCAAGCCTTGGACAGCAAAATCTGTTGGTCTGCCCCTCCTAAATGCCAGGGTAGATACATAAAAACTTGCCTTGCTCACCACCTGATGGTAATGAAGTTGAAACATGCAAACTCTGGATTTACTAGGCAACCAGGAATTTACTGTTCAAAACATTTTCGTTTTGACTCGCCCACACCTGGAAACTACACCTGCTCCTTAGGCACTGAGATGTGACATGGACAAAGGGGGTGCCACGAAGCAAACATGTCCATCTTCAAACCACAATGAAGTTGACATATAGATATACTGTATACAGTATACTTGAATATAAGCCTAGTTTTTCAGCCCTAATTTTGGGCTGAAAAAGGGGCCCTCGGCTTATATTCGGGTCAATACTTTTAGCCACTGAGGCAAGTCATCTGTGGCTAAAAGTCATTTTAAACATTGCATGCCACTTCTCATGACCCCCTCTGCATCACAGGGGAGTGGCACACAATGTTTAAAATGACTTTTAGCCACTGACCCATCAGTGGCTAAAAGTTATTTTAAACATGATACACCACTCCCCCAGCTCACAAAGGAGGAGCTGCCAGGCCCTGCTGCATTTCCCACCCTAGACTTATACTCGAGTCAATACATTTCCCCAGTTTTGGGGGGTTAAATTAGGGGCCTCGACTTATACTCGGGTTGACTTATACTTGAGTATATATGGTAGATATATTGTTATATGCTACAACTACCAAAACATCCCAGATAGCATGTGACTTTCTATGATGCTTAGTTTTAAAAAAGCAACTTTCCAAACCTGTGTGCCTCTCTAGGAGTCATGTATCACAATCTGTCTCTTTCACCCTGTTACACACAGACACACATACACACTTTAAAAAAAAGCTGTAACCGCATAGTTGGCAGCAGATCTTTACAAGCAAGGGAACAGGCCCCAGGATGAGAGCATACATCCAAGATAGTATCAGGGAGAGACCAGCCAGGCTCCGCTCTTGGCTTCCTGTCAGCCCAGGGAGTCATCATGAAAAATTTCCACACTGTTCAGATGCATCCGTTTGGGATCTCAAATGTGTCACCTCCCCCTCTATTCCCACCCCCCGGATTATTTAATGTTTGGAAAAGATGAGGGTTTTACTGTTCCAAGGACAGAAAGCCTTTTGTTAATCCACATAACTGATTACACAGTGGCATCAGCCACCAAATGGGTACTTCTGTGCTAACAAAAATAAATCGATTTAGCTACCATAGTCTTTTCTTCCACACAGAAGCCTGGGAATTAGGGTTTGGTTTTGGTTTTTTAAGGAGATGCTGACAGTTCTGGGGGAGGGGGGTTATTAAACTAAGCTAGAAATCCTGGTCTAAAACCGCCCAAAATTCCCCACATATGTCCAAATGCGGTGTCACAGTTTGGGTCAGTCTTAAAACATGTGTGCTATGTTTGGAAACCTTGAATTTGTAATAACTTCCAGGCCAATCTAAAAATAAAAATGGAAAGATGGCAGGACTGAAATACTGATGATTATGTTTCCTTAAAATTTCTTAAAATGCCACCTATCCAAATGGGCATTTTTAATAAGGAAAAGTTTCTTATTCAGAGATAAAATCTAAGAGTTCAACAACATTTCATTTATGTAGTATTGTACCACTGAAAGAAATAGCTATAAATTGGATTCTGGGGAAAATTTCCTCCCATGTTGACCAGAAGTTAACAACCATTAGGATGCACAGTGTTAAAAGGCAATAATTTTATACAGTAATTTTAAGACCTTGACTTGGCTTTGACTTGCAGGAAGATCTCAGGTAACATGGACATAAAAACTATGCATCTGTTTAGTCCTACACACACACACACACCTCTGCTAGAACTCCCAGAGATATTCACTGTACCACCAGTTACAGCCAGGTGCCTCATTCATGTATCCCATTCATTCTCTGCATGCGCAACAGCCCACTGCACAGACGGATGCCTTTTTAATTCTTGTTGTGCAAGAAGGAATTCACCAACCATTGGACAAATGGGAAGCCCTACAGTTTCCAAGCCAGAGGGCTTGGGGCAAATGCTAAGTACACTGCCCATGCCTTATGCTCCACAACTTCTAACAGGACTCTACTAACTGAATAAAAAATGCTGTGCCCAGGTATTGATTTTGAGACAAGAACCAGACCTAGGACAGAGCCTTTCCACCAAAAAAATAAATAAATTCCTCCACTGCAGCATTCTAGCTTGGAAGAGGCTCGTTCTGTCACTTCTGTTGCTAAATAGCTGAAGTCAGAAATTCTTGCTGCCAACCACCCCAAAATTTTAATAATATCAACTGAGAAGAAAGACAACAAATGTAACTTCCAACTGTAAAACAACTAGTTATTCATATTACCAGATCTACATTCTAACCACTTCTTACTACATACAGTACAGTAATGCTATGCTACTTTGTTAACACTAACCTGACTCAAGCCAGAAGAGAATTTGCAAGCATAGTTTGCCACCAGCATCCCACCACCCCTTCTCACCACTGTCTTTTCCTATGTTCTGTATCTATTTATTATTTATTTTATTTATTTATTATTGTATTTATACCCCGATTATCTTCTACATGTAGAACTCTAAGCGGCTAACATGGGCAATCAAGTGCCAAACCAACAAGCAATACAGTAGAGCAAATAATACGACAATCAACGTGTGACAATAAAACAGACAGACATATACAATCCTCCTGCATCCCAGCGTGCCAGGGAGGCAAATCTTAAACAGATTAAAATAGATGAGCCAAAATCGGCAGTCAAATTGGTAAAATCGATAACGATGGCGGAAAAAAAAAACATGCCGCAAGCCTAGTGACAGCTAATCTTCCTAGGAAGGAACAGGGTTGGGTGAACGATGCCACATCTAGGTTCTATTCTAAGACCCAGTAAATGCACACCCTGGTATGCAGCCCTGGTATGGATCACTGCCATTGAAAAAAGTTTGTCCCATCTATGTAATGGGCAGGATATTTTGCAGTAAAGACCACCAAAAGGCAAACAGTATCCAGCTGTTTCTAAAGGTTAGCATTTTAAAACCAAACCGCTACTAAATGAATGAATTCAAAATGTTCTGACATTTTTTCTGCTCAGTGGAAAGGCAACTATCCCAATGGTTATTATTGTTACTAGGAGATGTCAAGTCTCATCTACCTTATGGTGGTCTGTTAAATTTTACAAGGTGTGATATGTTTAAGAAGAAGCGTTATTTTTTTAACCAGAGCACCTCCTCGCTCCTTTGAATTTTCGTGGCCAAACAGGGGCCTGGGTCCAAGTCCATAACCCTGTCCATTAAATCACACTGGCTTCTCGGCTCTTGGATTAAATACTCTAGGGCGGATGGCTCAGTGAGTTAGGAGCCAAAGGTTGGGAGTTCAATTCCCCACTATGTCCTCAAGAGATGTGAGAGTAAGGTTCAAGTTTTGAGTTTGTCTTCAATTCTTCATCCTGTCCTCTGCCTTATAGATATGATTTGTAGTTGTATCCTAAAACCATCATCTCTGTATCTCTGTAAACTCTGTATCCTAAAAGCATCATCTCTGTGTTTCTGCAAAGCACCCCCCACCTCCACTTAACCTTTGAGATGTTTTCTGCAGAGATGGGCTTCAAAACTGAATGGCAACAGGGTGTGTCCAAATCACAAAAAGTGTATAGCAAATGTCAAACCACATGCTAAGACATCTCAGATCTTAAAATATCTTGGTTTTGCACATTTGTCTTCAGCTTTTGAAACTCACGATTAATATAGAGAGAACAATATATTAAGAAATTAATGACCTTTAATCTTGCTAATGCAGATGGGAAAGTATCACTGATCTTTAAGTTTGGTTGCGTTAGGGAAAATGAACATACAGTGGTACCCTGACTTAAGAGCAGCTCGACTTAAGAGCAGAAAACTGTTGGCATTTTAACTGCCACCTTACAAATTTTAGATATGGTCTGCTCCACTTACAAATATTTTTTTTATTTTTTAACTTATTTTTTTCAATTTTTTAGACAGGTACTCCGACTAGAGAGTAGTTCGACTTAAGTTTGGAACGGATTAAATTCATAAGTCGAGGTGCCACTGTATATGTAATGAAGTCATATGCTTTCCACTACGGCAAACTGTAACCAATCCTGAGTTTGTTCTTTGTCTGTTTCTGTATGCAGAAGAGTATTTAAGACTGGACATTCCATACAGGAAGTTGTCCCTGTGTTCAGGCACCCCTTGTACACAAAGTACTGTATTCTGAAAGGATCCTCTGAAAATAAATCTGCATTCCCAGGAGTCCGGTTTGTCTCTTGTCCATTTTATAGTAATTCTCACTGAGGATCAGCCACATTCAAATGTGTGGTGACAGAGAACAGTCAGCTTACATATCCTTGGGCAGAGGATTCCCAGAAGGGAGTGGTAAACCACTTTTGCACACTTTGTACAGTACCTAGAACACCCTCAAAAGTGTTGCCACAAGTCAGAACTGATTTGACAGCATGTAATTATTGCTGTCGTTCTACGTGATTAGGAGACATAAACAGCTTGACTAGATTTGTGGTGTATCCTGATACATAGAAGCTACACCTTCATCCTTCCACATTTTACTGATGCACATTGATGTGATATATTGGCCAGCTCCTTTTATCATGATTGTCTACCAGTGCCTTAGAACTACATGGGATGCTGTGTTTGCTCTTATGTAAGCTTCTAAATGCACCAGGCTCACGTTTTCTTTATTGTAGACAGAGAGCAGGAGGAGGTTCACGAAGCATGGTGATTTCTGCAAGGCTGATGGCCAATGAATCACAGCAGTCCCAGGCCAAGAGCAGGGCCCCATAAAACAACAAGAGTGTTATTGCATTTAAATTGGCAGGCTGAGAAGAGTGCTGCTGGAAATTAAACACACTATGCAAACCCCAGAGAAGTCTTTCTAGCTCTACAGCTGTGCATCCAACTGGACTAAATTCCCACCCCAGAATATTGCTTCGAGGTTAGCTTGATGAACTGAGATTTTGAAGTGAGGCCTATACGAATTACAGAAACAAAGCAAAAGATTATATTGTTTGTCTAGCGTATTTTAATGTGCTTTCTCAAGAAGTCATCTTAGCTTCATTTTGGCCACTAGAAATCCATCTAAGCCCACCCTACAGTTCACTCAGTTTGAAGCTGTTTATCGTGTCAGCAGGGATGAGATGGTGAATATGCCACTCAACAGAGGATTCTACCAATGTGTTCATCGGTGGAGTATGCATGCAGACCAGCCTAACATTTATTTCCCTAATGAATCAAGCAAAAACAAAACCTACTTCAATTCATAGCACTGCCAAAGAAAGATGGAAGGACAACACTTACGTTTAGACCTACTGACTCAGCAAGCCTGCAGCAGACGGCAAGCTTAATATCCTCAAGAAATGTTTCTCCTTTGCAATCAAGGCTATTGTGTAATGGACACTACACCCACATAATTCATGTATCAAACATTAGTAGCTGAGAATGCAGGTTGAATGCATCCCCGGTGACCATTAACCTAGCAACAATGCAAAAGCTTTATTCTCAATACAAATCAGTATTTGACCTGCAGTGATTTTCCCGCTGAAGGATGCACAGTATCGGGATAACCAATTATGCACTGGTTGTGTGCATGGAGTTAACAAATACTTCCAGAATCAGATTATTACACAGTTCTTTATCCCATATGTCGAAGTTCTTTCAGGTGTTGTTAGACGACAGCTCCCAACAACTCTAATAAAGGAGCTTCGTGGTGCAGTGGTTAAATGCCTGTACTGCAGCTAAAACTGTGTTCACAACCTGAGGGGTCAAATCCCAGGTAGACCGGCTCATGGTTGACTCAGCCTTCCATTCTTCCGAGGTCGGTAAAATGAGTACCCAGCTTGCTGGGAGAGGGGACAATGTGTAATCTGCATAATTAAAGTGTAAACTGCTCAGAATGTACTTGAAGTGTTATGGGGCGATCTATAAGCAGGACACTTTTTGCTTTTACAGTCAGTTGTGAAGGATGTGAGATGCAGCAGTCCAAGCGGGGCCACTGTTTTGCCCATTCATGCACTAAGAAGAAATGGGGGGAGGGTTTGTCTCTGCAGATGACATGGTTCATTCTTTAATCTAAATTACTCCAGGCTTGACAAATAGCACTGCCCTCACCCAAACAGTTCTTTTCATGCAAGCCTCAGCACACATCTAGCTCTGAGTCATTTTCTCTGCCTCCAAAGCATGAGGCACAAGAAGAAAGGAAATCAAAAGAGCTGAGACGAATGACTAAGACTAGGTGATCTAACTCTATCCTGAGGAAGACCCAGTTCCAGCCACCAAAAAGATCAACATACTCATTCTCTACCAAGATGGTATCCCATTTAAAACAAACAAGACAGGGGCCAGTCGCTCCAGAGCACTTGGGAAATGTCTGGAAATCAAGGATGCATTCAATGTTCCCCTACCTGGATAGTCTGTACTTCTTCTTAGTAAAATATTAATCACCATCATCTTATCGGGAAGTTGAGTCATGGCTACTGGACTTCTTTTTTGAGAGATAGAAACGTTTCGCTGTTCATCCAAACAGCTTCATCGGTAGAACCAAATGCAGTTTTGAAAGCAGCAAAACCAAGCATCTTTGAAAATATCTTCCAGATAGAAAAATTGCCCCAAATAATTTGAAACCTCTGGGAGATCTTGACATTGTGAATGGATTAATATAGCTGAATGCTACATAATTAAAAACTAATTTCATTATGAATAACCTTTGGACTAATATGTGTCTTAACTAGAACAAAATTTTAGAAAGATTTTTTTCCTCAAAAAGCATTTAATTTTTTTAAACCAATTTAAATCAAACAAATTGATTTAAATAAAAAATCCAATCGAAATAAAAATCTGATTTTTAATTTAAAAAAAAAACAATTAATCTTTAGCCATCCTGTAACACAGAGATAACTGCAGATTATTTACATTTATTTACTCATTACATTTATACCTTGCCTGACACACACGCCCCTACTTGCTGAACAACAAAGAAATCAGGTCCTTAAGCTATTTCTTCTTAGCTAAACTTGTCATTAGTTCTAAACACAAAATAGGAACTTAGGAAACAAAGAATAAGCAAAATGCTTGTTTTGGTAGCCATTTAAGGCTTGCTGAATAGCTCAGTGTGGTACGGGGATTTGTTTCACCTCTGTGCCTCTCAATAGGAAAGCCAGCCTAAGCAGCCTTGGGCAAGCTGCACTGTCTCAAGGAGTACGAAGAATAAGGGAATAGTAAACCATTTATAAGCAATTTATGACTAGAAAATCCTGCAAGAGGTCAACCTGAATCAACTGGACAGCACACAATTATTTAATTAGCCATGTGGAGAATGCAAAATAGCACCATGACCTTTACTGACAAAAAATGCCAAAGCTATGTATGTCCTCCATTGCTCCACTCCTAAGAATTGTGAAGTATATAATATCTTAGAATGGTGGAGTTGGAAGGATCATTGAGTCCCACTCCTGTCAAAGTGACACAGTGGGGCAGGGGTGTGGTGCCCCAGGTGCAGCAATTAGGGGGTGCCAAATTACCTACCACCCCCCCGCCCCCCATCTCCGACTCCGGCTGCAGGCAGACAGGCATGAGAGGGCGGTGGCTGCAGCACCCCCCTCCTCCTCCTCCAAGTCTTCATTGCCATGCGCGGGAGAGGCAAGGCGCACATGCACACACACACGTGCCTGAGCACCCCACGCCCACCCCACACCTGCCCGCAGGATTGCTGGGTGGATGGGATGGAGCTGGGGAGGGCCGGAGGGGTGCAAAAAACAACTCTGGCCCCAGGCACCCCAAAACCTTGCTACGGCGCTGCAGTGGGGAATTAAAGTCCACTTGCACCCAATGTATGGTCCAGAGTATTTAACATTGAAACAACATCTATAAATGACTCTGGCATTCTCTCTGCTATGAGATCCATTCAGTCATCCTTCTTATTTTGCTAGATTTCTCCTAGAAGGTAACAGCTTAGAGCCCAATTTTATCAGGGGCACTGATCACGCAAGTTCTGCAGCAAGCTTCAGCTGACTGAAGTTACAAAATCTTCTGCAGACGTTCATATGTCAAGAACGCTGCAGGGCATGGGGCAGTGTAAGGGTGTGGCTTACATGTGCATACAGATCTTCGCCCACTTTCAGCCTAAATAGGGAATTATTTGGAGAGCTATTTGGAATTTTTGGCTTTAGTTAAAAAGAACTCTCTAGCAGAAAGATCTGTGTACCTCATTAAACTAAAACATCCCAGGATTCCAAGGGGTGCGGCAATCCTGAGGTATCGAACTGCTGTAAATGTGCAGTGCAGATACTGTACGTTCTTTTTTTAAATTTTTTTAATTTTATTTTAAAACTTACAAACATACAATAAACAATAATACCAACAAACACTACAAAGTGCACCCTCACCCCGCCGGGACCATCCAGTTGTTCCTTTATCTTCTATTCCTTCATCTTCTTTTTTTCCTAGTTGGCTTCTTAAAGTCCTTTTCTCCAGAACTGTGTTAGATTGTATGTCGGTTCTTTCCCTTTCCCTTTTAGTAATACATAGTCTATAAATTTCCCCCCAAATATCATAAAAAATATCCTTTCTCATTTCCCCTCGCAAAACTTTTATACTGCAAGACAATTTATCATTTAAAGCTATATCCCACACTTCATTATACCAGCCACTCAGCCAGCAATTTTAAAATCTAATTTCAGTTTCCAGTTTTTAGCTATAATCAGTCTTGCTGCTATCATAAGATTTGCGATCAATTCTTTTGTTTTTATATCGTATTCATTAGTAAGTGGTAATGATAACAGTGCAATTTCCAGCTTACATTTAATATCAACTTGTAGTATTTCTTTTATCTCACCGAAAATCTGTTGCCAAAACTTTTGAACTATTTCACATTCCCACCAAAGATGAATATAAGTGCCTACCTTTTTTTCACATTTCCAGCAAAGCTTATAATATCTTGGGTTTATTCTATTCAGTCTGACTGGTGTCATATACCATCTTAAAATTAGTTTAAAGTAATTTTCTTTTATTCTAACTGATAATGATCGTAAAATCCTCAAGTTCCAAATTCTTTTCCATTCATCTTTTTTTATTTCTTTATCTATGTCTTGCTTCCAAACCTCTCTTATTGTGACTTGATCCCTTTCCTCTAGTGAGTCTTCGATTATTTTATATATTTTACCTACCGCTCCTTTCCCAGTAGTTCCTTTCTCTGGTTCATATGTTAACAATAATTGTTCAAACTTTGTATATTCTCTAAGTTGTGTATTTCTCCTTCTCCAATCTTTCATCCAGCTTTCTAATTGGGCATAACTCAACCAAGTTAAATCCTTGGCTTGTAATATGAGCTTAATTTCCTGGTTACTCTTTTAATCTTGCCACTTTCGTTGTTTTAAATAATTCTCCATATTTCTTCATATTTGTGGGGAAATTTTCACTAAACCGAGAGGGGATCCTTCCGGTGCCAATTTCCTTCTATACTATGTCCAAGTGGTTAACAGGGAACTCAGGAGCGGGTTTTTGATTTGATATTTTTTGGGGGGGAGTCTGAACAAGTATTTATTTATATCTCCATTTAGCTCATCTGATTCAAGTTCCCACCACATTAATTTTTCCGGTTTATATAATACTTCAGATACTGTACATTCATAATGGCATGTACTGGCGGAGTGTCCTTCATTCCCTGCTCTCTTTTCCAGCATAGGAAGATGAGTACAGAACAAGTCTATCTCAGCTGGTACACCAGGACATCTCAGTAATGAAGTCAGTGCTTCCTTAGTTCTCAAACCATCAGTGAGGAAAGTGCTTTTCTTTCCTCAATTATGAAAGGCCTTGTGACCACATGGGGGGATACCTCCCAAAATCTGTGGTTGAAGTATCTGTCCACAAGGTCATCAAGTTCATTCTAATTATCTGAACATGGGTGACGAGCTTGGTGGATGCTAGAGGTATACAGATTGGTGATTTTGAACATCCAGAATTCCCAAGCAACATAACAAAAGTAAAAAAAAACACAAGTCTGAACAGTTCTACCACACATTTTGGGTAAAGAAAAGAACCTAACCAAAAAAGAGAGCAATTTATTCTTTGGTTAACATCAAGAATTTATTTAATACCAGGAAACTCATATTACACAGACATTACATACTGGACTTGAAACATAGTAATATGAAGTTTACTGATAATGTCAGCATAAACTTTAAGCAATAAAGTAATCCTGGAGAGCCTCATATTACACAGACAATATATGGGGACTGTAACTTGACTATATTAGGTATTCAACTATTTACAAAGTTTAAAATAGCATAATGCTGCTCTTGTTTATTGCTGTTGTTTTTATCTTCTACTGCTTTAGTAATTGGAATGTATCTTCTAAAATGGCTACATTCATCATTTTAATGTTTTACCCTTTGCTGTTTATTGCCCTGATTTAGGGGGAAACGGGATATAAACATTTTAAAATCAGTCACATTCATTAAGCAGGCTGGAAAGTGGACAAAAAAGACAATCAGAAACCCATTTATATTTGTTTGAGATTTGGTGAGTGGACTGGACATAGCTCTCCATTTTTCTTATCCCTGTGCTTCTAAGAGAGAGTGACATTTTTAAAAAGAGTAGTAAAACTACAGAGTATTGCTTTATATAGGGATGAAGGAATTGTCAGGAAACTATTCCCATTTATTTCCAGGAGATAAGAGCCAGCTTGTGGGGCCTTGGGCAAGCTGCACAGAAAAAGGAAATGGTAAACCACTTCTGAGTACTGTACTCTCTACCCAGCAAACCCTAGAAAGGATCACCACAAGTCACAACTGACTTGACAGCGCATGAATAGTACTAACCAGCACTCAAAACAGTCTCCGCTACACTCCATTGCCATGATGTAAGACAAGAGGCTATCACAGCATTACAAAACATAAGATTCATGTTGTCTGGACAAAATCCTCAGCTTACACCAGTCCGATGACTCAGAAAATAAATTATGTTACAGGCCCCAGGCATCACCATTAAGACACACCGTACCACACAAAGCAGACAATGTACTTTTTTAAAAAAAAATGCCCATGAACCCATACCATTCCCGGCTGCTATCTTGACATGTGAAATGTTGATATTCTCCTGTTACTACTTGACCAGTAATACTTTCACATTAAGCCTTCCCACCACAGCAAATCTGCCTGATGAAAGAAGAGACTCTCTTTGCTTCGCTTAAGAGATTACCTTATAATGCTTTTGATACTTGATCCTTCATACTGAGGAAAATGCCTGGGAACTCTGGGCTTACACTTGCCACCACTGTCATTGCCCAGGGACTTGTGGGTTTCAGCTACTCGTTCAGACCCAAGATATTCTAATATAATCACATTTATTTATTTTATTTATTTACAAGATTTTTTAGCCGCCTCACTACCAAGAGGTTTCTGGGCAGCATACAACAAGTATTAAAAACTATAAAACTATAAAATTATTTAAAACTATAAAATAAAATACAGTTAAAACAACATATAGTACAGATTATAAATTATAAAACCCTGCTACTAATGTGGTATATACATGCAAGCAGTATCATGGCTGTCAGCTTCAGGGCCCACATCAGACAGTAACTTTTAATTATTCGTTTCCTTCAAGCCATCCCCTCCCTCCAAATTAGGATACGCAGCATATCAGAACTGTGTGATAATTCATCAAAGAAGAATTAATGACTTGCATAAAGGAAGGTGGTGTCATATAATCTAATGCTACAGGCTGAATGTTCACATGGCTAACGAGTCACCCCCAATGGCAATTATTTTTCCGTTGGGTCCATTCACCACATGGCTGCTAGACATTTAACACTTATTAGTAAAATAATAATGAGAATCCCACTAACACACATAAAAGTGCAAGCAAGCTCAGTCAGAACCATCAGTTCTCTGCTCCTACTATGATACCATGATGAACATTCTCATTTGAACTGTTTATGTGTCCATCATGATGCCCTCTATCACTACAGAACTTTCTTTCCAATGCAAGGTAGCAAAATCCAACTGATAGTAGATAGAAAAGGAAGAGGGAACCTATACAACAAAAGAAAATAAATTAAAACAAAAAACAAAAAAAACACACAAATTGGATTGCTAAAGCATCAGTACTTAAACTGACACGTTATATACTCTGTGTATAACTCTCTGTATATAAAAAAGCTATTCCACTAGCTCTCGTCTTTATGTAGTCAAAATGACACCATCCATGCACAATAACACCATCCATGGCTACAGAACAACGAGCCACTGCTGGGGGGCAGATGGAGTGGAGGGAACATCAGGATGCCACACTATCCAGATCTTACTCTGGACATGGTCCTTGTTCAAAATTCCTGGATTAGCAGATAAATCCTTAGAAAACTTCCTAAATTAATGGAATCAGGAGGTCGTAAAGTCCAGCTCCTACAACCATGGGGCTGCCAATTGTTGATCTCTGCTATAAATGCATAAACAAGAGAGGCCCTGGTGCACCAGCAGTACAGATTCCATTTCACATTCACCTTTCAGCTGAAGTAGGAACACTCCTGAGGCACCTGTTCAGCCAATAAGAATATACTTTTAAAAATGATAATTCAGGATGAAACCTTAAAATTTATCTTTCTCTGTGCTTCTTGTCCATGAGAGCTAAAATGCTGTGCATGTCAAATGCACTGCATTAAGACCATCCTATATCAAGTTCAACAGAACCCTCAAAAGACACAGTCAGCTCTGTTGTCTGTATCAGGAAAGAAGACTCCGAGATAAAGCTAAATGGGTGATTGATGGATGCACCACTACACAGGGCATCATCAAATTAAATAAAGCTCCTTTCATTCTAAAAGTACTTTGCCTCATTGATACACAAAAGCCACTTCAACAGCCATTGAGACGAAAGTGTGGGAAACAAGAGAAGAGAAAGAAAGAAGTGTCAAGACCAGAGTCCTAATACAGAGCTTTCTTCAATCTGGCCTAACTTTATCGAGCCTTACCTAGCTGCACTTGCTTTAAATTATTAAAGCTAATTTCTTGCTATTGATTCCCACCGTAACCCTTTGGCATGCTGCTTTTGTGGGTGGGGAGTACAGTTTTAGACCATCTTTGACATTGGCTCAGACACCAATTGAAGGAGAAGAGTTGGAAGAATTTGTAATAACCTGTCATGATGAAACAGAGGGTTAGTTTGTTGTTGTTTTTTGGTTGTTGTTTTTTTGCCCTAACTACCAAAAATGATTAATGGTGATTATTTACAGAAGTAAGAACTGATATCAGCCCAATAAAATGATGCAGAAAGGGAAAGAATGGAGAAAATGAATCAAAGGTGTAGCAAAATACAGAATATACAGTATTGATGAACAAAATAAGGTAAATACTGTACAGGGAAGGAGGAGATCTCAGTGATATGGGGAAGCCAAGGGAATCACACCCAAGTTGAAGAGGAAGGACATAGAAAGACGATGGGTGGCTGATAAACAAAGAAGGCAGATAGAGAAAGTAGTAAGACAGTTATCTTCTGACTTAATTTACTGTATAATTAGGACATTTTTAATAGGGATGCATATGTTTTTTCTGACTTGCCAAGAACATATTTTATATTCTTGCAAAGACTCAAGATAGAACAAAGCAGCCTC